>CM045558.1:27504052-27917745 GCA_024721245.1 Mitragyna speciosa
CAGAAACATCTGATTCTAGCTTTGCTAATGGTAATCTGAGTGCTAAACCTAATATTGAAGCTATTGCTGAGGGACTTGTGGGTGCTGCAAAGGAGCTATCTACTCGACTCTGCCCCACTATGGGGAAGTCATGGATTTCATATGCCTCTTGGTGTTATGCTCAAGCAAGATCATATCTCTCTGCAGATAACGAGACTCTTCTTCATTTTTGTTCTTTTTCATCTGTTTTTCATTCTGAAACCCATAACCAAAGCTTAAGTTTAACTGAGATAGAGCAGTTAAAAGTGAAAGACATTGTTGTACAGCTTCTTCGGAAAAGATCTTTTATAGAAGTTCTGAATGAGGCTGAAGATTTTGTTGTTTCAGAATATAGGCAAAAGGAAAACAATGTGAAACCTCTGTTTGAGCAAATAAAAGATATCATTCAAGTAACAGCAGGAGCAGCTGGAGCTGAAGATTATAGTGGCGAAACCCTTTCTGCCATGCTGAAATCTAAATTGCTAAACTGCTTAGCTTGTGCGAATGTTGCCCTTGATGATCCAACAGTGACATCCTTGATTGATGATATAATTGATATTTGGCGGTCTTTGAGGAGAAGAAGGGTATCCCTTTTTGGTCAAGCAGCTCAAGCTTTCATAAATTACCTTTCATATTCATCTTCTGTGTGCTCTGATTGTCAACTATCTGGCCTCCATGGCTCAACTTATAAGTCCATGAGCTACACAATGAGGGCCACTTTATACGTCTTAAATATTCTTCTCAGCTATGGTGTTGAGTTGAAAGATACTCTTGAACCTGCACTTTCAACTGTTCCTTTGTTACCGTGGCAGGTGAGTAACTCTTTTAGCGTATCATAGCAATGATGGTGAATGATTCTCTAATTGATTTTTTTTCCGTTTTGAAGGAAATTACACCTCAACTATTTGCTCGATTAAGTTGTCATCCAGAACAAGTAATCAGGAGACAGCTAGAGACTTTACTGGTCATGCTGGCAAAGCTATCCCCTTGGTCTATAGTGTACCCTGCTCTTGTTGATGCAAATACTCAGGGGAAGGAAACTTCCGAGGAGCTTCAACAAATACTGGCTTGTTTGGTAAGGCAAAATATTCTGTTTTTGACGGGATTTCCTTTCCCACTCTTCCTTTCCTTATAATTGTTTCAGATAACAATCTGTGGACAAATATGTTGGCAATGTTTCTCTTTTATTACTTTGTCAGTATTCTATGCTAGGGTAGCTCTGGTTAAGGAAGTGTAAATTGGGAGTTACAGCTCTGAACTGGAGCTTTATCTGCACAAAGATTTTTGGGTTGAGGAAAAATCTAAAGACTAACTTTTCATATTACTTTCTAGTCAGTTATGCCTTTCCACATATGATTTTGCTGAAACTAGTAACCGTCCCCTGGTTATTGTTAGTATAGAACCGAATTTGAGTTTGCTTCCAGAAATTGTGTCGAGTGCTGAACTTCTTATTCCTCAATGTTTAGTTCAGAGTAGGGTTGTGAATAGATGGGATAAATGCAGGAACAGTCTGTTCTAGATACAGATCTGAGGAATTGGTTCTGGTTCTATACCTAACCAGATTACCGAATTCTCATTTTTCCACTAGAGTGATTTCAAGTACAAGTTCTCAACATGTGGGCATAGTCTGTTCTAGATACAGATTTGAGAAAATTGGTTCTGGTTCTGGATCCAACCAGATTACTGAATTCTGATTCTTCCCCTAGAATGATTTCAGATACAGGGTCTAAACAATAATGATGAAATATTAAGTCAAAAGATTGGAATATAATTTGTAGTACTTGCAATTGGACAAGTTCACTTAGAAAGACACCTTCTCATGAGGTTTTTTCCCCTTTGTTCAATGTTTTCTTTGTCTAATTACTCTTTCGAAGTGCACCCAAAAAATTGATGATCCTCTATTACAGAAATTTTAGATTTATTTGTTTACCATAATTGTTTTTACTTGACCAACAAAAAGAAAATAAACTGTTATCTATTTTATAGTTTGATACTTGCAGTTTATTCATATGTGTTTGTCACATGCAGTATAAGCTCTATCCAAGCCTAGTTCAGGATGCCCAGCTGATCATTAAAGAACTTGAAAATGTCACTGTCCTTTGGGAGGAATTATGGCTAAGCACACTTCAGGATCTTCATGCAGGTTAGATTTACCAAACCAGCTGTATGTGTGTGTGTGTGTGTGTGTATATATATATATATATGGGGTTGTTTGTGTGTGTCTATATATATGTTTATATTTTTTGGGGAGGGGGTTTTCAGCTTCCATTAGGTGAAATCATCTGTGCTTGATAGTCTGCTATCAACAACAAAAAGTGGTTCGTTTTTATTCTGAACTTCTATGTGGGAGACGTGAAGAAGTGCTTTAATGTCCAAATCGCATACTTGTAATGCAGGCATTGTGTTTAAAATGCATGACAAAAAAATTCTAAGTGTGTGTTTAAAAATTGTCTAAGTTGTCATAAGGCCTTCCAAACTATGCACTTCCATTAAATTTCACTTTGATCCTTGGAGTTGGTACTGTTAGCGATGTTTATGCATGTATTTCTAGGTGCTTTGTTGATTTTTGCAGTTGTCTATGCTCATGGATTGGGTAGCGTACTTTAATTGCTTATTTTCCATTGCCTCTTCATTCTGAGTCTGGTGCACATGTCACAGTTTGTTTGGGTGTGGCTGGCTGCTAGAGTTTATCCCATGTCTGAAGCTCAAGTTCCACCAGATTACTAGTGATTTACTGGGTCTATCTGACTCCTTGTTAATTGGTTGTGATTTTCTGGTGGAATAGGTTCTATTTTATCTACTTGAATATCTTTTAGTTGATGAATCTTTAAGGCCTATATCATATTTTGTTTCTTCAATAATGACTACTGGCGTTAGAATCTGCTTGAGTTGGAATAGACCAGGTAGTTGTAACCTCTTTGTACAATATTCACATCCAAAAGAGTATGTACAACTTACTGGATGAAGCAACATGGTTTGTTTCTGCACTCCTCCCCTGCTCCCTCCCTCCCTCCCCCACCCCCCAAAAAAAAAAAAAAAAAAAACCCACCTCAGTTGTGGGGCGTGGAACACTTTGTTTACATATGTATTTCCTCATATTTGTTTGACCTTCGTCCTGTCGTATTAATCTATTCAAATGCAAAATCTGTTAGATGTGATGAGGCGCATAAGTTTGCTGAAAGAGGAGGCTGCACGAATTGCAGAGAACATGACCCTTAGTCATGGGGAGAAGAACAAGATAAGTGCTGCAAAATACTCAGCCATGATGGCTCCAGTGGCTGTAGTCTTGGACCGTCGCTTCGCTTCTGCATCTAGGAAACCTGAAACACCTCATGAGACGTGGTTTCATGAAGAGTATGGAGGTCAAATTAAATCAGCCATCTTAAACTTTAAGACTCCTCCTGCATCTGCAGCAGCTATAGGTGATGTATGGCGACCATTTGAGAATATTGCTGCTTCCTTGTCATCTTACCAAAGAAAGTCATCAGTATCTCTTGGAGATGTTGCACCGCAACTGGCTCAGCTATCCTCATCTGAAGCTCCGATGCCTGGGCTTGAGAAGCCAATGATAGTATCTGATGCAGAAAAGAACCTCAGTACTGGGGTTAACGGGGCTGTCACAATCACCTCTTTCTCTAAGCAAGTAACTATTTTATCAACCAAGACCAAACCTAAAAAACTTATCATTGTGGGTTCTGATGGTCAGAAGTACACTTATCTCTTGAAAGGCCGAGAAGACCTGCGTCTTGATGCTCGAATTATGCAGCTACTGCAAGCTGTTAATGGTTTACTTTGTTCATGTGCTGGAACCCGTGGTCAACCTCTTGGGATTCGCTATTATTCTGTGACACCAATAAGTGGTCGAGCTGGCCTCATTCAGTGGGTGGATAATGTGACAAGCATTTACAGTGTCTTTAAGTCATGGCAAAATCGCATCCAGCAAGAGCAACTTTCAGCAGTGGGTGTCAGTAATACCAAAGATGCCATTCCTCCACCCGTTCCCCGACCAATTGACATGTTCTATGGCAAAATAATACCCGCACTTAAAGAAAAAGGCATAAGAAGGGTAATTTCAAGAAGGGACTGGCCTCATGAAGTCAAGCGTAAAGTGCTTTTGGATCTGATGGAGGAGGCTCCTAAACAACTTCTCCATCAGGAGCTTTGGTGTGCCAGCGAAGGCTTCAAAGCCTTTAGCTCAAAATTGAAGAGGTGCCTCTACTATATCTTCCATTTTTTGTGTTGTTATGACCTAAATTTTATTATTAAAACTTGAAAATTATCCCGAGTTTTGGAAGTTTTGTATCACAATCTATTAGTGATGTTACTATTTTCATGCACTAATGACCTAAATAAGCTTGTACTTCATAGAAGCCATTGGTTGTACACTAGTTTCTGGGAGCCGTCGGTTCTACAATTATGATAGCTCCATGTTGTACAGGTCGTCATGTCTTGTATTTGGATAATTAAGCTCAACAATATTGTTACAGCATTCTCATAGGAGATGAAGGAGCTGCCAGTGGGCCTGAAACTGACTAATCCTATATTACATGCCAGAATATTTACAGAGTAATATTTTTGTTACACTAGTATTGTGCTGACAAAGAATAGCATTGAATCATCTAATGTAATTCTATGTCAGTTGACAGTGTTAAGCTAGCTGGCATACCTTACATTGTTAACATAACACATATTAGACAATTTGTGCATGCCAGTGTAAAAGATTTCAGGAGTATAAGTGGTGTTCATGGTCAAAACCTGTCAGTTGTGGTAGATTGAGCTTCAGTTAAGTGAATTAGTCTGCACAATTGCTGACTTGTGTTGAACTTCTAGTCACTACTATTATTTTTTGTGCTGGGTTAGGATTTCTTAAGATAAAGGAGCATGGATTCTTTGGCAGAAATATTTGGCCTTTTTATCATGTTTGATCTTTTCTTTTATGTTGGGCAAACTCTATGCTTTTGCTTCTGGAATGCGCTTATTCATTAAGGTTGCCTTTTAAAATCCACTAGATTTTTATCTAAGGCACTAATATACTGGGAAATGGGAATGACATGGATGTTCTAGTCAATTGGTTCACTTGGTTCTATGGTCCATTTATGGTTTGCCTGTCAGATGCTGTGGAAGAAATGACAAGAAGGGCACTTTTTAAGTATTTAACGGAATAGGAAGCTATCTAATTTAGTGGCAGTAATTGTATCTGATATTTGCTACAGATTACTATGAATTGCGTGGTTGTGTAAGACACATTTAGCTAAAAACTACAAGATTGTATACAGGATACAAAATTTAACTTCCCCATTGTGATAGGTAGGGGACTAATTTAGCTAAAAACTACAAGATTTTATACAGGATGTGGGATTTAACTTCCCAATTGTACACGGGATATGAGATTTAACTTCCCCATCTTATTAGGGTATGCTTTGTATAGTGCATGCTTCCTTTCGTTCTTGCAAATTTAGATCAATAAATTGGTGAGGTGTTCATGCCACATTTCACCATCTAAGATGTTCTGCTTTTGGGAAAAAAATCCTGAACGTGAGAGCAATTGCTAGCAGAGACCTTAAATTTTGTTCAAAAGATGCTTGCTGAGGGTATCTGACTACCTAGTGAAAAGAGTTATTTCATGAAAATGTTATTTTTCAATTGCTATATATAGTAATTGGTTTGGGAAATAGATAGATAGTGCAGCGGTTGGGGATATTTAGATAAATTTTTATTTCATGTGAAGTAATTAATGGACCATCAACTTCTATTTATTTGTTTATTTCCTTTTTTGTTGTAGATTCTCAGGCAGTGTTGCCGCCATGAGCATTGTTGGCCACATTCTGGGACTTGGCGACCGACATTTGGATAATATTCTTGTTGATTTTTCTAGTGGGGAAATCTTGCACATTGATTACAACGTGTGTTTTGATAAAGGCCAACGCTTAAAAATTCCTGAAATTGTACCATTTCGCTTGACCCAGACAATTGAAGCAGCTTTAGGTTTATCTGGGACAGAAGGTGCTTTTAGAGCAAACTGTGAAGCAGTTCTTGGTGTTCTGAAGAGGAACAAGGATATTGTCTTGATGTTGCTTGAAGTTTTTGTTTGGGATCCACTTGTGGAATGGACACGTGGAGATTTTCATGATGACGCAGCAATTGTCGGTGAGGAGAGAAAGGGCATGGAGCTTGCTGTCAGCCTAAGTTTGTTTGCATCACGTATGCAAGAAATTCGTGTTCCATTGCAGGTACTGAGCTTTTTCTGGATTATTATTCTCCTTATTACATCTAACTATGAATATGCATGACATTTGATCCAATAGAACTATGACATTTCTCTGAATATACCCGTCGTACAAATGGTACAAATGCTGCTTGCGTGAGAATTTGACATTATTGTTGTTGTTATGTTCCATGGCAGTAGTATTAGTATTATTATCTTTTTGGTTTCATATGATGCATTTTAAGTTGTTCAATTGCTATTTTCAGTACTCTGTCACCATCTCGTTTTACAAGAATTGCTGCACACCAGAAAGGTGGTTCATTGTGTAATTTATAATAATTTTGTGTATGACTCTTGTTCTCAAATGTGTTTAGGAGCATCATGATCTTCTCCTGACTGTCTTACCTGCTATTGAATCTGCCCTCGAGGTATGTGAAATTTCCCTTTTTGTGCCTTTTTTTTTTCTGGGTTATGTTTTCACTTTATCATTTTAACCCTTCAAACTTTGATCAATTTATGTCCAGAGATTTGTAAGCATCTTAAATCAGTATGAGATTGTCTCTGCTTTATTTCATCGGGCTGACCAAGAGAGATCCAATCTTGTTCTCCATGAGACATCTGCAAAGTCTATTGTTGCTGAGGCATCTTGTAACTCTGAAACAATCCGTGCCTCATTGGAAATACAGTCTCGGGAATTTGCCCAAGCACAGGCTGCAGTGATGGAGAAAGCCCAAGAGGCAACAAGTTGGATTGAGGAGCATGGAAGGATACTTGATTCATTAAGAAGCAGTTCGATTCCAGAAATTGAAGCCTGGATTAGACTTACTGGTGCAGAAGAATCTTTATCTCTTACATCTGCTGTTCTTCGGGCTGGGGTTCCACTGACTATTGTTCCTGAACCTACACAAGTTCAATGCTGTGAGATAGATAGGGAAGTTTCCCTGTTAGTGGCTGAGCTGGATCATGGACTTTCTTCTGCAGTTACGGCACTGCAAACATATTCATTGGCTCTGCAGCGGATCTTACCATTAAATTACCTGACTACCAACCCAGTACATGGTTGGGCACAAGTTCTGCAGCTTTCTATGAGTACACTCTCCTCTGATGTTCTATCCCTTTCTAGAAGACAGGCTTCTGAACTCATTTCGAAGTTACATGGGAATCGGTTTAGTTCTGCTCAGAGTGGCTACGATGAACTTTGTTTTAAGGTGGAAGAATATGCAGGTAAAATAGAGAAAATTGAAAAAGAGCGTAAAGAACTTTTGGACTCCATTGGTCCGGAGACTGAATCCGAAGCTAAGGATCGTCTCTTGTCTACTTTCATGAATTATATGCAGCCTTCTGGGTCTGAGAGGAGTGCATTTGCTTTGGGAACACTGAGTCTTGATGTTCCTGAGGATGTTAGATGGCAGGGAGATATTGATAAGAAGAAGGAAAACGTTCTAACTATCCTAAGTGCTGCTGCTATTACTTTGTATAATAAGGTCAAGCAGGCATTATTCAATAACTTGAATGGCTCCATTGGAGGAAATTCAGATGACAGAGTAGGGCCTGACCTTGGAAATATTTTCAATGACTTGGAAGAGCAAATAGAAAAATGTTTACTAGTAGCAGGGTTTCTTAATGAATTCAGTCAACTTGTGAATGGGGATTCAAGAGGTAATTTAGATGGAGATCGTCTAAACTGCTTGGGTCAAGACAACTGGGCTTCAATATTTCAGACCAGTCTGCTTTCCTGCAAAAGATTTGTGAGCCAAATGATTGAAGTTGTTCTACCTGAAGTAATAAGGTGTGTTGTTTCATTCAACTCAGAAGTGATGGATGTGTTTGGATCACTCTCACAAATTCGGGGATCCATTGATACATCTCTGGAGCAACTTATAGAAGTTGAATTAGAGAGGGTTTCGTTGGTTGAACTTGAGCAGAATTACTTTGTAAAAGTTGGTCTCATTACTGAGCAACAGTTGGCTCTTGAAGAAGCTGCTGTCAAGGGCAGAGATCATTTGTCTTGGGAAGAAGCTGAGGAGCTTGCCTCACAAGAAGAAGCTTGCAGAGCCCAGCTGGATAAGCTTCATCAGACATGGAACCAGAAGGACTTGCGTACTAGTTCTCTTGTAAAGAAAGAAGCAAATATTTTAAGTGCTTTGGTGTCTTCTGAACATCTTTTGCAATCTCTAATTGGTACCGAGCAGCAGAGAGAGCCACATGTTTCGAGAAGCAAAACTCTTCTTCGCTGCATTAATGCAGCCATTCTCTGAGTTGGAATCTGCTGATCAAGCACTGGCTTCATTTGATAAATTAGCTGCATCTGGCTCAAGTAGGAATTATCACCTTGTAGATTTGATAAATTCAGGATGCCCAACATCTGATTACATTTGGAATTTTTCGGCCAGGCTAAGAAATCACACCTTCTTTATTTGGAAGGTCTCTCTTGTGGACTCATTTCTTGATTCCTGCACTAATGATGTAGCCTCGTTTGTTGATCAAAATTTGGGATTTGATCAACTAGTAAATGTGGTCAAGCAAAAAATAGAAATCAGGCTTCAGGAACATATTAAGCATTACTTGAGAAAACGTGTTGCTCCTATTTTGTTGGCAAGATTAGACAAAGAGTGTGAGTCCTTGAAGCATATGAATGAGACAGGAAGGGACCTTCATTTTGATCAATTGCGGAAAGATATTGGGGCAGTAAAAAGAGTGCAAGTCATGCTTGAAAAGTATTGCAATGCTCATGAAACTGTCAGAGCAGCAAGATCGGCTGCTTGTTGCATGGAAAGGCAGGTTAATGTATTAAAAGATGCTCTCTTAATGACCAGCCTTGAAATTGTTCAAATGGAATGGATGCATGATATTACCTTAAACCCTTTGCAGAATAATAGGCTTATATCTCATAAGTATCTTACAAGTGAGGACAAATTACTTCCAGTTATTTTAAATATTAGCAGACCTAAGCTGGTGGAAAGTTTACAATCATCCATTGCAAGAATAGCTAGATCACTCGAAAGCTTGCAAGATTGTGAGCAAACTTCTGTCACGGCTGAAGGGCAGCTTGAGAGAGCAATGGTCTGGGCTTGTGGTGGTCCTAGTTCTAGTGCAATTGGAAATAATTTGACTAGGAATTCTGGGATACCTCCTGAATTCCATGACCATTTAATGAGACGGAGGCAGTTGTTATGGGAAGCTAGGGAACAGGCATCAGGGATAATGAAAATTTGCATATCCATATTGGAATTTGAAGCATCGAGAGATGGGATATTTCGAACTTCAGAAGAGCTCTATCCGTCAAGGACTGGTTCTGATGGCAGGACCTGGCAGCAAGCTTACTTAAATGTTTTGACCAAACTGGACGTTACTTATCATTCCTTTACACGTGAGGGCAAACATATCTGCAACTCATCATGATAAATTTGGTTTTTGGTTTCATATGCTCTTCTTTGGTTGTTGATTAATGTACTTGAGAACTTTCATCTTTCAGGTACTGAACAAGAATGGAAGTTTGCACAAAGCAACATGGAAGCTGCTTCTAGTGGTTTATTTTCTGCAAGTAATGAACTTTGCGTCGCTTCTGTTAAAGTGAAATCAGCATCAGGTAATGTGGTTGTCATATGTGAACTCTTATTTATTTAATTTTTATACTATTGTGAGAAGATATGTGAGAAGATACCATGTAATTAATTATAATTTGTCTATATATGGCTAGTGTATATATGATTAGTTTTATATTTAGATAGTTGTAATTTAGATCCAAAATTCTAGGAGCTGACTTAGGTGATATACAGCTATATAAGTCCCTGTAAATAGAATATTATTAAGCAGAATTGTTCTACACAGTAGTGTGTTTCATTGTCTCTTTCCTTCTATTATCTTTTATGGTATCAGAGCAAAGGAAAAAAGGTTCTAGCAAGTAGAGAGAGACAAAAATGTCAGGAATAAGCGGAGACAATAACTCGGAAGTGCGTTCTGTCACTTCTAAGTCTATCTCCACAATTGTTCCCACTACTATGAATGAAAATTCTTCTCCAACCCTCCAAATCACAAATCAAAAGCTGAACGGCAAAAATTATCTCCAATGGTCCCGTTCGGCTGCCATGGTGATTCGTGGAAAGGGAAAGTTTGGTTACATAGATGGTTCTGCTTCACGCCCATCTACTGATGATCCCTCTTATACAACATGGGATTCTAACAACTCTATAGTGATGGCGTGGCTCATCCATTCTATGGAAGACACAATTGGAGATACCTATCTCTTCTATTCCACGGCTAAAGAAATTTGGGATGCAGTTCGACTTTCCTATTCAGATCTGGAGAATTCTTCTCAATTGTTTGAACTGCGGAATCGAGCAAAGGATCTCCGTCAGGCTGATCTGGATGTTACCCAATATTTCAGCACTTTGAGAAAAATATGGCAAGAGGTTGATCTTTACAATACCGCCTCTTGGAAGGACCCCTTTGATGCTGAACTTTTTAAGAAAATGCGTGACAAGGACCGAGTTTATGACTTTCTTGCTGGCCTTAATAAAGAACTTGATGAAGTTCGAGGTCGATTATTGGGCCGTCATCCTTTACCTTCTATAGATGAAGTCTTTGCCGAGGTTCGCCGTGAAGAGCATAGACGTCGTGTGATGCTTGGTGGCTCCTCATTACTGCTGGATTCTTCCGCTATGGCTGCACGTACCTCCCCCTCCAATCGTCCTGCATCACAGAAAAAAACTCTATGGTGTGATCACTGCAACAAATCATTTCACACTCGAGACACATGCTGGGAAATTCATGGCAAACCGGCCGATTGGGTACCCAACCGACTTCGGAAGAAGGGCTCTAATGCACAGGATAAGCGCTCTGGCACTCCACCAAGCATTGTTAATTTTTCAAAGGCACAAGTGGATCATCTTTGCAATCTTCTCTCTGGTTCCTCGACGGCCAGCAGTTCATTCATGGCTAAATCTGGTACTGCAGGACACTCAGTTGCCGAGATGATTGACCCAGGTGAGATATGGATTGTAGACTCAGGTGCAACCGATCACATGACCGGTAATGCATATTTTTTTCAAACATATTTCCCAAGTTCTGGTTTGAAAAAGGTCCAGGTGGCTGATGGAAAATTCTCTGCTGTTGCTGGGACTGGAACTATTCGACTTTGTCCAGAAATTGTATTGGAAAATGTTCTGCATGTTCCTAATTTATCCTACAATCTTTTATCAGTTTCCAAGTTAACAACAAATCTTCCATGCCATATTAAATTCTCTGAATCTACTTGTGTTTTTCAGGACTTGAAAACGGGGAGGAGGATTGGCAGTGCTAGAGTCCTCGATGGCCTTTACTGTCTTTCAATTGGTTCCTCTGTGACTAGTTCTGTTGGTCTTTCTTCTTGCTCCACAAATAATCAGCTTATGTTATTACATTACCGATTAGGACATCCAAGTTCTGTTTATATGAAACATTTATTTCCATCCTTATTTAAGAATAAAAGTTTGTCTTTTCAATGTGATATTTGTCAGTTGGCTAAGCATGTAAGGAGTTTTTTACCGTCCCAATCATACCGACCCTCTAAACCATTTGCTTTAATTCATAGTGACATTTGGGGCCCCTCTCGTGTTAATTCCATTACATCTCATAGATGGTTTATCAGTTTTATAGATGACCACACACGGGTTTCATGGGTTTATCTTCTTAAAGACAAATCTGATGCTGCAAATGTCTTCAAAGAATTTTACAAAATGGTCCACACTCAGTTTAATGAACAAATTAAAATGCTCCGAACTGACAATGGAACGGAATATTTTAATTTGATTCTTGGGGATTTCTTTAAACATCATGGGATTTTACACCAAAGTTCGTGTGTCGACACCCCTAAACAGAATGGTGTTGCCGAGAGAAAAAACCGTCACTTACTTGAAGTGGCAAGGTCTCTTTTGTTTTCTACCCATGTTCCAAAATACTTTTGGGGGGATGCGGTTCTCACTGCATGCTACTTGATAAATCGATTGCCAACAAAGATTCTTAACTTCCAAACTCCACTCGATTTTTTATCCTCTCAATTTCCTACAAACAGAACCTTCTCTTCTTTAGAGCCACGTGTGTTTGGGTGTGTTGCCTTTGTTCATGTACCAAGTCAGGGTCGATCCAAATTAGACCCAAGATCTCTTAAATGCGTTTTCCTTGGTTATTCTGCGTCAAAAAAAGGATATAGATGCTATAACCCTGAAAAAAGAAAATATTTTACATCCATTGATGTGACTTTTTTTGAAAATCAAGCCTATTTCCTTCGTAATTTGTCTCAGGGGGAGTTTTTGAGTGATCCAAATTTCGGGAATCAATTTCTTTCCTTAAATTCAGATCATATCAAATCAGGTCTTGATTCTGATCATATCAAATCTGGTCTTTCCTTAAATTCAGATCATATCAAATCAGGTCTAGATTCTGATCATATCAAATCTGGTCTAAATTCAGAAATTCCAAATTTGCAGCCAACTCAAAATTCAACAACAGATTTTTGGGAGTTTTTTTGGGATCCTTGTCCACAAAATCTGAAACCTTATGAGGGAAAGTCAGTTTTTGAATCCAAAGATCCTCAATCTCAACGACCAGATTCCATAGAAGAAAAAAAGGAAAAATCCAGCTCACCAAATCTCGGAGAAAAAGAGTCTTCTCCAAAATTTTCAAATCCTGTTGAGCCAAAAACTCCTTTGTCAATCCCTAGTGAGCCTCAAACACAGCCAAAAAACAATCATAGAGTCAAAGAACTACTAACCTATTCACGGAGAAAGCAGTTAAAAGAGGTCAAGGAAATTGAGCCCTTGCACTCCCAAGAATTGAACCTGAATTCAAGTCCAGAAAAAGGTGATTTGGATGTTCCTGTTGCTCTGAGAAAAGGAACCCGATCTTGCACAAATCACCCAATCTCGAGGTTTATCGATTATGGCCATCTTTCCAAACAGATGAAAACATTTGTGACTAACTTATCTGAAGTGGAGATTCCGAAGACAGTTAGCGAAGCAATGAAAAAACCAGAATGGAAGGCAGCTATCTTGGAGGAAATTCGGGCCTTAAAAAAAAATGGAACATGGGAGGTGGTTGAAAAACCCAAAGATAAAGCTATAGTTGGCTGTAAATGGGTATTCACAGTCAAGTACAATTCTGATGGAACAATAGAGCGGTATAAGGCCAGATTGGTTGCAAAGGGATATACCCAAACTTATGGAGTGGATTATCAGGAAACCTTTGCACCGGTAGCAAAAATCAACACTGTACGAGTTCTTTTATCCTTGGCTGCCAACCTGGATTGGCCATTACAACAACTTGACGTGAAAAATGCCTTCTTGAATGGAGAACTTGAAGAAGAAGTTTTCATGGATCCTCCTCCAGGGTTCAACCTAGGTGGTCAAGGTAAGGTGTGTAGGCTGCGAAAATCTCTATATGGACTAAAGCAGTCTCCTCGTGCATGGTTTGATAGGCTTGTGAAAGCAATTAAAGGGCAAGGATATGTGCAAGGGCAAGCTGATCACACCTTATTCTATCGACACAAAAAGGGTAAAATAACTATTCTAATTGTGTATGTGGATGATATTATTCTTACAGGGGATGACATAGAAGAGATGACAAGTATAAAGAAGGGATTGGCCTCAGAATTTGAAATGAAGGATCTAGGGAAGCTACGGTACTTTTTGGGGATGGAAGTTGCCAGAAACAAGTCTGGAATTTCAGTCTCTCAAAGAAAGTATGTCCTGGATCTATTGAAGGAAACTGGTATGTTGGGATGTAAACCAGCAGAAACTCCTATGGATTCGAATGTAAAATTGGGAGAACAGGAATCAAGCAGCCCAGTGGATCGAGGAAGGTTTCAAAGATTGGTAGGTAAACTAATCTATCTTTCACATACCAGACCTGACATTGGTTTTGCAGTAAGTTGTATTAGCCAATTTATGCATGCTCCAACTGAGGAACATATGGCAGCAGCAAATCGAGTGTTAAGATACCTTAAAGGAACCCCAGGTAGGGGATTGTTCTTTAAAAGGACTTCTAACCGAGGAATTGAAGCATTCACTGATGCAGATTGGGCAGGATCTGTGGTTGATAGAAGGTCAACTTCTGGCTATTGTTCTTATGTTTGGGGAAACCTGGTAACTTGGAGAAGTAAAAAACAAACAGTGGTGGCAAGAAGTAGTGCAGAAGCTGAATTGAGATCTCTTGCTCATGGTCTATGTGAAACGTTATGGCTAAAGAATTTACTCAGAGAACTAAGAATGCCAACCCAAGGACCATTAAAACTATTTTGTGATAATAAGGCAGCAATCAACATCACGCATAATCCTGTTCATCATGATAGAACAAAGCATGTTGAGGTAGATCGGCATTTTATCAAAGAAAAAGTAGAAGATGGAACAATATGCATTGTGTATGTTCCAACCTCGGGTCAAGTGGCAGATGTCCTAACTAAGAGCCTTTGGAAACCTGACTTTGAGAGATTGATTGACAAGCTCGGACTGTTCAATATGTACAGTTGAGCTTGAGGGGGAGTGTGAGAAGATATGTGAGAAGATACCATGTAATTAATTATAATTTGTCTATATATGGCTAGTGTATATATGATTAGTTTTATATTTAGATAGTTGTAATTTAGATCCAAAATTCTAGGAGCTGACTTAGGTGATATACAGCTATATAAGTCCCTGTAAATAGAATATTATTAAGCAGAATTGTTCTACACAGTAGTGTGTTTCATTGTCTCTTTCCTTCTATTATCTTTTAACTATGTTGCTTTTTATCTTTTATAGATAATAATTTTCATCTCGAACTTTTTAGCTGTGCAAATGCATAAAAAGGTATCCGAGGAAAATTGTATTGATTAAGGAAGAGACAAATACTAGAAGAAAGGATGAGCATTTAGTGAATGGGGCTCTCAAGATGGGAAAGCCTCTTCTCACAATCTTTTGAGTGATTAGCCTGTAAAATTATGCCTATTAGATTCCTTATGCATTCATATAGAATGCCAAGAAATACTAAAAGACTGAAGAGACCATTCCAGAACTTGAAATTAGTATATTGCTACCTCCAAGGCTATGATGAGTTTGGATTAGGAAATAGTGATGAACAAACAGTTTTGTTAATGCAACTGAAACTGAGAGAGGAGGAAAAAATGAATTATCAGATGCTTATATATCTTGTAAATCAAATGATTTTCCTATAGTTGTTAGCAAGAACTTTCCAAGAATGACTGATTTAAACTATCTTGTAATCAATTGAAAATTTTTGCAACTTTCAAATTGTACTAACAAGTAAAAGTGATGAGAGTTTTCAATTACCAAACTTTGCTTGATCAATGTAGTAACTAATTCTTCAACAAGATTGTAGTGGCCCCACATGTCTGCGTTGTTGGCCAATTTTAGAAGGTCATTCTGAGAGAAACTGAATTTAACTTGTCACGTTCATGTGGTATTTGTATATTCTCAGTCCTCAGCTTAAGGACCATGTGTAAGGTTTGTTGGAAAACAAGAAGGATGAGTTTATTTTGCTAATTTAGTTATCAATCAAAAGTCAGAAGCAGAAAGTCTGGTCAGAGAATGGTCTATGCATGTGTGGCATTTCTATTCCTTGTTTTATCAGCATTAGAGAAGTGTGGTTATCTGTGATGAGATGAAGCTGGTCGTTATAATTCATTGATTGATAGCTATCGTCAAGTTTCATGATGCTCTAAAAGAACCATTTTAGAGCAGATCCTTTCTTGTAATTCCAAGTTGCTAAAGCTTGAATATAGATAAGTTTGAAGTTCTTTCATTTATGCACAACTTCAGGATTTGCTTTTCCTTCTGCAGGTGATTTGCAGAGCACTCTACTTGCAATGCGAGACTGTGCCTATGAAGCCAGTGTAGCACTGTCGGCATTTGCAGGCATTGCCAAAGGCCATACTACTTTGACATCAGAATGTGGTTCTATGCTTGAGGAGGTCTATTGCTTTATCACTTGATCTAAATTTGAGTCGCAGTCTTTGAAATTGACTTTTTATTTTGTATGATTTTTCCAAAGGTCCGTGATATTTGCTTTAGAACTTATGCCAAAACTTTCCTGCTCAATAGTGTGCTTGCCCACATTATTATGTCCGTATATGAACTTGTATCCTTATATATACAGTGGTCACTGTACAAATCTTGATTCTTTCTTGAGCTTTAAACCATGCAAATGGTATATTCTTAAGGTAAAAGGTAGTTATTGTTTAAACCTACTATTAAATAAATGTAACAAGTTTATTATGTTGTGGGATGTACAAGGATCTGCAAATTGTCTAAAAGTTCATTGCCTTTTGAAGGTCTTCAAATTATAATGTATTCAGTACTTATATTTGGCCAACTCCTCATATCTTCCATAGGTTTTGGCGATAACAGAAGGTCTACATGATGTTCACAGCTTGGGAAAGGAGGCTGCTGCATTACACTTCTCTCTTATGGAAGATCTATCTAAGGTTCATATTTTACTTGTCAAGTTCCTTAGTTCCCCTCCCCTCTCTTCCCCTTCCCCTTTTAAGAAAAAATCTCACTTTCTCATGTATTTTTTTTAAGCGTCCTAATTTGCAATCTGAACTGATAATGGTCCCTAATTGTTTCTTGGAGTACAAATGTTAACACCCATTAATAACTAACTTTAGAACCATTACAACTAAAGTACTTGAGGCTTTCCTTTGGTTTTTGGCAAAATCTCTCCCTAAACACGAACTTTAATTGCTACATTAGGTATTCTAAAATTTCATCTAATTTTGGCGCAAATTCTAAATGTAAGACAGTTATCTATTGCCATATATGATCTGAATTAAGAGTTGAAAATCCGTAGGTATTTTGATTGGAACATAAATGGAAAGAGAAATTGAGTTTTTATTTACATATTCAAGTCTCCAGATTTCAATCAGAACAATCATGAGATTAGATGGAAAATGGGGAAAAAGAGAGAGAGAGAGAGAGAGAGATAGAGAGAGAATGTTTTTGTAGGCAAAATGCTTTTTGCCATTTTTTAAAGTCAATTGGGACTCTTTTGTCCTTTTTTTTTTTTTTTGGTTTTTTTTTTTTTTTTTTTTGGGGGGGGGGGGGGGGGGGGGTTGAGTGTTTAGTTTGAATACGTAATTGCAAGGTTCTTCCCAGTGAAACCGGTATTCATTTCTTAGTGAGTTACGTTGAAGCGAGTTTCCTTCTATTTGTGCACAGGTGAATGCTATTTTGCTGCCACTTGAATCTCTGTTGTCTAAGGATGTTGCTGCTATGACTGATGCTATGGCCAAGGAACGAGAAACCAAAATGGAAATTTCCCCGATTCATGGTCAAGCTATATTCCAGTCATATTATGTTAGAACCAAGGAGGCTTGCCAAGCATTCAAGCCTTTGGTGCCACCTCTCACATTCTCTGTGAAGGGACTATATTCCATGTTGACCAGGCTAGCACGAACTGCAAGTCTTCATGCAGGAAATCTTCATAAAGTAATCTAGAATATCTGTTGAACATGTGCAACTCTGTTCTCATAGTAACTGTGTTCTCATAGTAACTCTGTTCTCATAGTAATCTACAATATCTGTTGAACATGTGCAACTCTGTTCTCATAGTAACTGACCTGGTCCATAAAGTCTTTATCTTTATTTTTTTTAAAATTTTTTTAGGCTCTCGAGGGATTGGGGGAAAGCCAAGAAGAAAGGCCACCAGAAAATAATTTGTCAAGACCAGGTCTGGCAGGTGATGTCACTGCATATGATCATGGTGAGAGCGAGATGTTCTCTAAATCTGATCCTGAAAATTACGGGAACCTTCTTCATCTGAATGAGCTGTCCTTGCAAGAAAAGAGCTGGATTTCTCCTCCTGGAACCATCTCAAGTGGAAGCTTGGAGTCTGGTGTTACATCAACTGAAGCAAGTCTTGCAGATAGCTCCAACTGTTCAGATGTGACAGATCCACTTTTCCATGCTACTAATAATAGAGAAGCAAGAGAGTTTTCACACCACTTATCCTTGACTGAGGCTGTTCTTCATGAAAAATCGTCTACAAGGCAATCAGGCTCAGCCAGCGTTCAGGTTTATTATTGTGTTGCTGTTATTGGGGTCAAAAGTGTGTGCCTTGGCCTTAAAAAGTATATGCCTGCCAACCTTGACAAGACTTCGTTTTTTGAATCAGGTAAGTTCTCAAGGGAGATCAGTTCCTAGAAATGACACGTGCTTGTCAAACGAAGACAAGGTGGAGGAGGGAACCAATGACACTTCATTCATTACTACGGAAGCTGTTACTCGAGCTACCAGGGGTAAGAAACCTACTATAGAAGACTTCTTCTAAATATAATAGTTCAACAAAATTTTGGTCTGGCAAAATTTTGGTCTTTTTGTGATGGTAAGAGACCTAATATAAAATTTCCTGATTTTTGTGGTGATAATTCATTACCTGGTCACTAGAGCATCTGCCGTTCATTATCTACGGGTCCTTTCCAGAACTAAGCAATTTCTGATTTTGCAAATTTATTTTAAACTACTCTTTAACTTGAGATATCAAGGCACAGAGCTAATGGAAACTTAAACTACCATTGCATGCCTTTTTGGCTTCTTGTGGTTTTCCCCTTGCTCTAGTACTGCGATATGTGGTTTTTCCTTTTTTGGTTTTTTGGATTATTAAACAATGAAAATATCATGCCTCGTGTTGTTAGTAACTTTTGAGCTTTTAGGTAAAAATGCTTATGCAATGTCAATACTAAGGCGAGTAGAGATGAAACTAGATGGTCGGGATATCGCAAATAACAGGTATCTGCTTGCCATCGATTTGTTGCTAAGTATCTGATACAGAATGTAGCACTAATTAAGAGACCTTTTCCCCCCTTTTACAGAGAAATTAGTATTGCTCAACAAGTTGATTTTCTGCTCAAACAAGCAACTAGTATAGACAATCTTTGCAATATGTATGAAGGTTGGACGCCATGGATTTGAGCTTTTGAAGAGGATGATCTTTCCGTAAACTTCCTCTTTCAGAATATGGCAACAGATGCTGTTCCATATGTATCTGGAGTTGTTCTTATTGTCTACTTCTTGATGCAAGAATTTCAAACTACGATCCACTTCTGTGGGTGCACCTATTGCCGTGGCAAGTCATGTTTCCTTGAATTAAAATCCCTAGTTTGACTTGCAAAACATGAAGGCAGCATGTTTTATCAATGAATATGCCTGAGAGATACTGCGGCGCAAACGATCTTTTGCATGAGGTGCCAACAGGTCTGCTTTCCTCGCACTTCCTTGGTGTTCGTTGGTTTTCCTGGTGGTGCATAGATTGCTCAAAGTGACAATGATCTCTGTTGAAGGGATGGTGGCAGGATATTGCAACTGGCATCTGTGCCATTTAAGTTGATCTGCCTTATGGCTCAGATGTGATACTAGCATCTGTTACACAAGCTTGCACTTTTTAGATGATTAGTGCCTTACAAAAGCTCCATTGGATGTTATCCTCCCAACACCATCATGTGGACTGTGGATTCCGATCTCCGAGCAGCTTAATGCACTTGAACTTCCGAAGCCACACTGATTGGCAAGTTGCCCAGAGAGTTTCTGCCTATTCTGTCATTGGTCGAGCAAATATGGCTGCATCATGTTCTGTGACCTCTATGAAATGCTTTATGTCACTGTAAAGCTGCGTCAACACAGTGATCCTTGCGGTTGATGTCCAATAAACTTGCATTTTCAATTGAGGTTGCGCCTTCCCTCCTGATTTATAATGCCGTTCTATTGAGTTTTAAAGGACTGCATCTTTAAGTACCTCTCTTTTTCTGTCTTTTAACTTTAGCCTAACATCTTAATGGTTTTTGCTCTATCTATATATTCAAAAAGTATTTCCGACTTCGCAGTATACAAAAGATCTAGTTTCAATTCAAAGTATTTAGTTGCCTTGTGTATGTATTGGTGTAGAAATTCTTTATTCGGTCAGGCGGACCCCGATTTGCACATGCATGCATGTCACGTTTCAGCTATTTTACAATACTATGATCCTGTGTTCTTAGTGAATCACAGAAGGCATTCGCCTGCCAGAGAGAGTTATATTTACATTCTTAATGTTCCAGAACCCAGACTTTTTATGGTCTTACCAGTGTCTGAATTTTATATCACCTTCAGAAGACCATTAAATTTTTTTTGTTGTGCTTCTGGAGAAATAGTTCGACAGCCAGTACAAAGTCTGTTCATTGTAGTTATGGCTATTAATATGTGATTTATTTTAGTTTCTACCCGGCTTGTACTTTTTACAAGCCGAACGACTCTTTGCAAAGGAACGTGCAGTGCAATGTCCAATTCTATCATGGATTCGATTCATGTAAATGCGATGGTCCAAATTCGAGCCATCAAGGCTTGGTGGGTACATGGATTGAGTACATTTAAGAGAAATCCTAGTGCAATTCCCAAATCCATTATTGTCCCATTATTTCTATGGTGGTCCCTCTCAGTGTAGTAGCCTATGTTACCAATTTTATTTAAAAAAAAAAATCTTTGCACGCTCTCCAATTTGTATTAGGTAGTGTAACATGAGAGATTTTTAGTTAAACTGGGTTGACGACTCTATCTGTGAACTTTGTGGTTTGAAAAGCATCAAGTAGGTAAAATAATGTATGGTAATGTGAAAAAAATGATATAAAATGATGTAAGGATAATTATGTGACTTTATTTTAAATCACAAGTTCTATAAGTGGGATCATGGACCGAGTTCATTTAAAATTTTTTTGTGTAACGTAGACAATTTATCATAGATACAAAAATCTTTTATATTTTGTGATGTAAAAATTTAACATTGGAGGGTCTAGAATCTTAACCAAGAAAAAACACATTAAATTTTGTGAGATCTTGTTACGTGTTAAAGATTTAAACATGGTTTATCATCATTAATGTGTACCAAAAATTAATCCTGAACTCATTAAATTCCTGGGAATAGTACTTCGAAATTTTTGTTTGAAGCTAATTTCTTTAAGACAGTAAAGGACCTCCAAGAATTGACTTAAATTTCACAATGATGGGTTGAATTACGTCTTGGTTGGCAACAAAAGTTGAATCGAATGTGGGGAGTAATTATTTTTATTTTGTTAGCTAAGATATGTTTTTTTTTTTTTTTTATTTTGTGAGCGCGTGCGCTGCTAATTAACCTTTCCATGCGGTAACAAGATGCATTGTCTGCATATATAAAAAGATTCATGTTGTTAAAGTAGGATGTGTCATTATATTTAAAACCTTCAACACCGGGTACGTTGTTTATTTAATTTTAAAGAGTAACCAGAATACCTTTATGCAGCTGCGGTTTTGGTTTAAACCATGAGAATGATACTACGTTATAACCTATTATCCTGTGGACTAATTTCAGACTCAACTTTTTGCGTCTTTAGCTAAATCAACTATAGCACACAGATACAAATATCATCTAGCTTGCAACTTGTGCTCCATGAATATTCACTTGGTCTATAAATCTATGAAAGTCAGGATACTTTCTCCAGAATCTCAAAAGCACAAGGATACAAGATATTTCTTCTTCACTTTTGGCTATCTGGGTTGAGGATTCTTGATAGCGATATATTAACAATATCTTTCTTGTTACTGTCCCAATCAAAAGGTCTTTTTCTCATAATGTCTGGGCTTGTAGATATTTGGACGAGTGAAGTTGCTAAATTGCGTGAAAAGGGTCAAAACTTCAGCCTTTTCTCAAGGGGTGATGCGACTGCAGCATCAACATTAAACCCGCCGCCCAGTCTTGATCAGGCTAGCAGGAGCTCCCCAGGGTGGTCCACGTCCAACGACTTTGCTGCGATTTGGCAAGTCAAGAAACTACCTGCTTTGCATCTGCAGTACTCTGAGGCTTCAGTGTCTATGCTTGTGGATTGCTTTAGTCCTTAAAGAACAAGAACGGGAATTTTCTTTATTTTTTTCCCCTTAATCTGATGTAATTTGAGGCATCTTTTATTTTCTGGAGCGAAGAATGTAGGCAACAAGTAGATCGGTTAATATATTACCTTGTCTGAATGAAGGATAATTTGATTTTCTTGAATAGAGGTCTGAATTTGGTTATTTGATTATTCTTTTTTTTTTTCTAATTTGGTTTTATTATTTGACAGCCTGTAAGATCAATTTCTGGCAATTCGTTAAACAATTGAAGTGTGATTGCATTTCAGAAAAGAAATGGATCTGAACTGTGAGTATCAAAGTCAGAGTCAGTTAGCTCAACAGAAGCATGAATTGGTTAGCTTGGCCGGCCATTTAATTTTGTTTCCAAATGTCTAACAAAAGTTATTAAAAAAAAAAAAAAGGGAAATGCAAGTGTATATTGTTGTCAAACAGTAACGTGGAGGTGCGGGGAATCGAACCCCGTGCCTCTCGCATGCGAAGCGAGCGCTCTACCATATGAGCTACACCCCCGTATATTCGGGCGGAATTCCGAAGAAAATCCATCAAATAATGGTTTTTTTTAGCCTTCCAGATGGACCTGGGCTTTGTTTTTTTGGGGACATGCAGTCTTGTCATCCATGACCGAAATTGTGTTCCACATCACCTAAGTGATGGTGATGCAAGATTTTTTTTCTTTCCAAAGATTTTTTCACAAATGTATATAAAAATCTAATGGTTACTATGCAAACTTAATTATGCTATTCATGATATTTATCCTACTACTACACTCCACACTGTTTTAGATTACAATTAGACACTAAACAAATTGTTTCTTTGATTTTGCCGTAGGATTTTGTTAAATCCGTAGCTCTAATGCATTACGTGCTTGTAACATTATCATTAGAGCATCCACAACTCATACGTTAAATTCACTATCATTATGAGAGTTTTATCCACATTATACGTGTCATATTTATTACCATCAGAAGAGGTAAAGAGTGGGTTCTCCCACTCCATCATTTATCCAATTTCGTTTATTTCTCTTGCTATTTAATTTCTTCAATCTCCTACTCCATCACTTTTTCTACTGCTCCACCTTATTTTCTTCAATCTCTTATCCTATCTTCTAAAGTCCTAATATTTTCTCATTAAGGATTTTAATTGTTCTAAAAAAATGTATGGAAAATTCATCTTCTTCGCAAAATCAAAACCACCAAAATTACCTAAATTATTTTTGAGGTTTCGGGAAAAATATATTATTGAAAGTATAAAATTAATAATAATATTTTTTCAAAAATTAAAAAAATGAGAAAGTGAGTACTTCAATTAAAGCCAATAAATTATTTTTAACAAATAATGAAATTATTTTTAACAAAATTTTATTTATTTACGGAATATGTATTATGAATTATTAAAATAAATATGCAATTATAGGTCCATGTTATTATACTATATAGGGTGTAATCCATTAATAACTTATAGTGTAATGAAAGTGAGTTTAATGAAATTATGACGCGACATATAGATTACACCCTAAGAGTATAATCTACTATGGATGACCTTAGTAGTAGTCAAATGTATAAATTTAAGATGGGCGGTCCGTAAGTTTAGCTCCGTTTTGTACCACATGGAGCTCCACTTTGAAGTCCATTTTAAAGTTCATTAGATTCTTACTGTATGGTTTCATCTGTTGTCTTTTTTTTTTTTTTTTTGGTTAATAGTTAATAGTATTCTATCATACTCTTGACCTACTCTACGAGTAGAGATCCAACTGAACTTGGAGAAAATCGATAAGAACTAAATTACTATCGGACTAAACGAGTGTATTATGTACTCATTTGAATTTTTTATAGAAGGTAAGATTTGAACCCCTAACCTTACATTCCACTTAACCTTTAAAGTCTTTGTGGTGGCTAACCTAATTAAGTTGAGTTGGTTTCACGTGTTGTCTTCTTGCTTGCATTTTTCTACGGAAAAATTCAGCACTTACACGTGGGAAATCCAGCAGCGCCTGTAGACATCCCTTTCCTTATGGGGCCAATAAGAATTTATAGATTTTTTTGGTTCTGGTGACTAAATAAAGAATTTTGATTAATGGTAAAGGACATAAAGAGATAAGCATTGAAAACGAAAGAAATTGGATTGGCACTGATGATTGAACTCGCCCGCAGAAACAAGTTGGGAAAAAAAAAAAAAAATGGTTGACGAGAACAAATACGTTCGCATTTGTCGAAGGAGATATTTATTATACGAGTGAAACTATTCAGTGGTCCCGAAATTTGGAATATCCTATTACTTAGAAAGATATTCTAATCCCATGAGAACCTGTGATTCGGGGGGCGACTGCATACTGATTTTCCATTAGGCCACTGGATTTTCTAAAGCCCCACAAGAGGGCCACTGCCTTGTTTTTTTCTCTTGAATTGAATTGCGTATAAATATGTGTGCTGCACTTCCTCATTCGTCATTGTAGTTTTATATTGCATTTGAAGAATATTGCTTACACATTAAACTAGTTCAAAAGGTGCGAGAAGGGATTATTAGAGCAAAACTAAGATGGCAGCAGTGGTTGATGTGTGCATCGGGGAGCTAGCTAAGCTAAAACAGAAGGTTCGAGCAAGGAACTTCTTCTTGTTCAAAGTCCAAGAGACAGAAGTTGCGGACGAAGAAGTGGAAGCTGCAAAACTGACCAAGAAACAATCTCTTTCTTCTTCTTCGTTGAAGTCATCAAGCAAGGCCAAGGATGAGAGTACGTTATCTGAAGCAACTGTTTTTATGCTCATGGATCGGTTTGCGCCTTGGTGATGATCAAAGCAAAGCCGGACTTGCAGGCAGAGGATCCAAAGTGATGTTTATATACCTCTAGGATCTTTGATGAAATTATCAGTTATGTATATATCGCTTTATGCAGAATTCATGTTGTACAAGAGTTGTTTCTTGATGAAAACAGATGAGTTGTTTCTTGACGAAAACAGATGATCTTTGTAATTTGAGTACTTCTGACAATTGCCACTTGAGACAAAGCATGAGTTGGAAATATTAGTAGACTTGTACATAATTCGCTAATTTTGATTGTAGGTTCCATATTAGTACAAGAAAGGTTGTAATTTAAGTTAAACAAGAAGATATCTTGTGGGAGTTTATTGAGCTAGCAATTGAGAAATCAAAACTGGGTTATGACCAAAATGAAGGCATGCATGTAAAACACAGAATGGAGTCTGCAGGAATTCTATCTGATGAAGAAAAAAATGGAAAAAAATAGTAATGAATTAATGAATCATTTCTTACTTGCTTCTTCTATAACATCCATCATTTGACATGAGTCCAATCTCCAATTTCTGGTTCTACTACCTTTATTTTATCGTATCTGGGGAGTATGAACATGAACACAAGCTGACACAGACCTTTGTGTACAGAAATTTCCTTCGGATAAACTATGCGGATGTGCTAACCTCAATGCTCTCAGAAGACCATTCTTTTGTGCAGGCAGTAGGTCTCTCTTCTTCCCACTTCAGGATCTCCCTACTGTATTTTAGAGCTGCGTCGACACTATCAGCCTCCAGTCCAGTAACAGGTGAAACATACAGCTTCCGCTCTGTTTTGGAAGCGAACAGCCTTTTGAACTTGACACCAATGTAGTGAAATGCGCGTTGAGCCAAAGACGCGTTATTGTTAGGTCTACTGTGCTGATGATAACTCATCACCTGATTAAAATCCTGAAACCACTCACATTGAGATAGAGGAACTCGTTTAAGCTTTTCCTCCAGCAAATCAAACTTGTTGAGTAAAAGGAGGAAATCTTTCTTGGCAAAAGTTGGATGAGTAACAATGTTTTCCATTAAATTCTTGCTAGCAAGCATCTTGTTTATGCAAACTCCATCACTGTTTACATAATACTCGTCATAATCTGTTAAAGCAACACAAAATAGGACAAGATCAACATCTGCAAACATTTCCAACCACTTGCAATGTTCTCCAAGGCTGCTTGCATGGACTCTGATGAGTTGGTACCTGTTGCTGCAAGTGCAACAGATTTAGTTTGTTATGTACATGCAGGAGAACCAGAACCTGAGAGACTGAGAATGGAGAAGTTGGCAATTTATGATACAAAAAGTCATTGAGAAGTCGGCATCTAAATTCAAGTAGTTAATTGTTCCTATACTTTACGTGTTCTTAAGAAGGAAATTGTGCATGCAATTCATTGGAGTTCCACAATAAGTGTTGAGAAATAAAACAAAATCTAGTGTATGATTCTCTATGGACCTAAAAAATCTGACCTGGGTCTCACAATTCTTTACTTAACAGCCACAATGGGAGTTACTCAATAAATGGAGTTAGAGATATCAAATCAAAGTTATGACACTTCCCTAAGTGATAAGACCGCCTGATAAATGACTACAACTGGCTCCTCAGAGATAGAGAGCTCACCTCATTACGAGATCACTATGATCAATGGACTCCGTGTATCTATCCTGGGAAGACATAGGGAATGAGAACTCCATAGATGAAACTCCATTGGAAGAAGTAATGCCCTCAGCATACAAAATGTCCATATCAGAAGGTTCATAATCTGCTCTTGAAATCTCAACAGCCTTCAATAACCACGATATTTTAGTTTGTATAGCAACTGGAAAATTGATTAACTACAACATCATATAAACACATAACCAGGAAATAACATGTAATCTCAACTTACCCGATCCAAGAAATAATTAGTAACCCTTGGCAGCATGTGTAACTCATTTCTCCGGCTGTAGGCAGCTTGAAAGCCACTGTCTTTTATTAGACTCTCAACTACTGGTGCATATTCACGGGTAGCGGCTGGGAAAATGGCCTCCAAATTGCCTGACATCATGACTTGTAGAAGCCAATCTGAAAACCGTTTCAGGTTCGAGCTGATGGAATAAGGATTTTTTTCCTCAATCTGCTCAGCATATGCTGTTGCCAAACATTAACAGTTAGTATCCAGTGGATTACACATCCGCTAATGTGCCAACATACCTAGGAGAAAATAAAAGCGTGAAAATTTCACTTTTTTCTTAGAAGTTTGGATTCACAGGTTTTACTGACAAAGAAAATTCTTTTACAGCTTAAGAAGGTCTGAAGACCAATTTTGGAAGCGCTAAAGTCGGAAACAAAAGTTACCAAGTCATTGTGCAAGCTTTCGTATGAAAAGTCATAAGACAGAATCAAAGACAGAGACATTCTTAAGATGAATAACAAAAAATTGAAAAATCAGTTCAATTTTACCTGATGGACCAGGTTGGCTCAGATGTTGTCTCGTTAATTCAAGCAAACAATCTTCTTCAAATTGTTCACGACCCTCAAGCAGAATACCAATATAGCGGTATAAATTGGTCTGAATCATGAATTTGATATTTTGACGCTCATCTCCTGAGAAAGGAACATTATACAAAATTTTGGCCTGAAACAAACATATAAAGTAGAAGTTAACCCTTTAATCAGTTCCAAGTCATAAACTGTCTTCATACATGTAAAGGATACCAGGACATTAAATTAACAATGATAAAATCAGAAATAGATTCAAATTTTCTTGGGACATTAAATTCTAACGAGAAAATTGTGAAAGCTATGATTCACAAAAGCATAAAAAAGTTTGGGTTTCACTCTTAATCATAGACTGTAGCGCACAACAACATTAATCATGCTGTTGATATTAGTATCCTCGTGTAAATATAGAGGACATCAACCCTGATGAGCTTGTACACCAAGACCTTCAACACGAAAATGCTCAACCTTGCTGATAGTGACTAGCTTACAATTAGAAACGCTTCCCCCATCCCCCAACAGGGTGACCATGATCCATGCATGTTAGACACATGCTAAGTATATAAAAGAGGTCATACATCTCTTTTTTTGCTTCCCAATTTAATCATTGATTTCAAGGTAAATCTTGTTCTTTCTTGGCCAACAAATGTGCAAATACAACGATTAATGGTCAATTACATGAAGCATATGATCAAATTTAATCATAGCATATTACTTTTATGATCTTTATCATGCATCAAACAAAAGAAGAAAAAAAAAAATCAAAGTAAGAGATACCTGCTTAAATATTGTGCTTGTCCCGGACTGGTCACAACCAACCAGAAGAAGTTTATTGACAACTTTCTGATCCAGGTTCTCTGAACAAACTTTATCCCTTTCAACTTCTTCGTCACATGACTCAGGAGGAATTGGCAAAGAAAATGCAGCACAAATTAACTTGATTCCAGACTGCATTTACATTTTCCGAGCTATTGAATATCAAATAAATAAATTCAACTATGCAGAAAGTAACAAGAAAAGAGAAAAAGCAGTAAATCAAGTTTTTGAATACCTTGTCCCATAAGTTCCCCATGACAATCTTCTGACCCTCTTCCTGGAGGTTCCCATCTGGACTCAACCAAAAGTGCGGATGTCCTTCACAATTAATTCTAGCCAGCTGCAAAGATTCAACAAAATACTGATAACTGCACATTGGAAAACAGATTTCAGGATGCATCAATGGTACACAATACAAACCTGCAACATCAAGAGCTCTTTTTTGGTAATCTCCCGACCATTTATCAGTATGTTTGTGTTTCCATTGCTAGCATTTTGCTCAATTTTACTACCAACATCCAGTAGGGGGCTGATAATCTGACAAGGTTGCTGGCCTTCCTGTTCTTTTTGCAGTCAAAATATTATTTATACAAAGAAGAAAATTATGTTTAGTCTTCATATATAATGTCAGAAAGGACATGATCCTCACCTTTCCCCAGAATCCAGATTGCTTGTCATACCAATACCTTCCTGGTTTTAGCTTCTTTGGTGGGTTCCTACAATTTTGCAGTGTACCCAACTCTCGCAGAGAAAGAGGTTGGCCATTAACGTATACCAGATCAGGCGGTATCTGATTTGCTTGACATACAATCTCTTTTCTCATGACCTGTTTAAGTTCCAAGTCAGTGAGCACTTTCTTAAGCATTCTTGAAGGTTTGCCCAGAGATTTTCGCTTTGATTCATCAATTGGATAACCAATACATGTTATGCATTTTCTTCCTTCTGGCATCGATCCCATTGCTCTTAGCAGACAACTGTTACAATACTTGGCACCACAAACAAGGCACACTTCCTTTTCAGTAAACCGATTCCCTCTGAAACAGCGATAGCACAAACCTCTCTTCACATCACTTCTGGCTACCGGCCTTTCCACCACATCTTTTGGTATATCTAGGCTACCATCCTCAGAAGCTATTTCACTGGATTGAGGATCTCGGAACGTCACAACTGGGATTCTATTGCCCCGATGGGAAGTTTCATCAACACAATCTTCCACCTCTTCACAAACAGTTATCTCAGAAGAGAAGGCAGGTGAGCTCAAAGTAGGTTCCTCCAATTCTGAATTGGCATGATGAGCATGACCACTAATTTCAACACCCATCCCAGATTCATCATTAAAGTCCTCAATATCAGAACTCCCTGATATCTCATTGGATTCTTTATGGCTGTCCGAAAAACCTAAGCTACCAGAACTTCCAGTTCCATCTGAAACCCCTGGTTCTGCACATCCATTACCATTTTCCAAACCACCTTCTGGGGCACCCTCTTGATCATCAATATCTATTTCTAAATTCCTGGACAAAATTCTGCCAGAACCTTGAAATTCAGCTGTTTCATGCCCAAGTTTTGACCCCCTCGCTAATTTCTTGCTGGAACGGTCACTCTTAACAATTGGTTGAATAACTGGTAAGGACAAATTATTCAACATTGAGGCCGTGGAAATCACGGCGGCTGTTGGAATCCGGCGAACATCTACCGGAACTACCTGGGGAATATCATAGCTAACTGGAGGACCACCATACTCCATAGCAAAAGAGTATTCCTCGCTATAATCATCATGATCGTCAGTTTTCGAGGTGGAAACTGGCATAAAACTCCTAAAAATACCGGTCATTTCTCTAATTCCACCCAAAATCTAGAAAACCTCACCAACTCCAATAACTTCAAGAATGCGTCAAATTGCTAAAAAGTTCTCTTGTAGCTTAGAGAATGAACATGCATTAAATGGTGGTTAATCTGAGGAAACTCCTTTAAGTATTTCCATCCTATAGTATAAAAAAAAGCCTAAAATCAGCTTAAAAATGTGATTCTTGAAGAACCCAGAAATCAAAATTTGATCTTTTCTTTTTTCTACTTGAAAAAACAAATTAAAACAAACAGATAGTGTTATAGATATAGAAGCACAACATTTGGTTCATATTTTACAAGTATAAAATGAAGACTGAGACTTCAGACTTGACTTGAGACCCGAAGGAAGACGCAAGCATTTCTAATTGCTGGAGAAAAAATCAACCCCGGAAAGACCCAACCATTTTCTTGACCAACGACTTTTCTGAGGGGGGGGGGGGGGGGGGGGAATTTCACCTCCAAGAATGGGTATAACTTATAAACGCGAGAGAAATCAAATCAAAATAAAGAAGGCCCTGTTCATAAAGATGATTCAATTGTAGCCCTCCAATTTGAGTGGTAATGGAGGGTAACGTGGCCTAACGATGAATATTTTAGTTTAGTATTGGCGCTTTTATTTGCTAATTTGGTTGCTGCATGTGAACGGAAGACATGCAAGTTTGGAATCCTATAACTATTCTTGGTTGTTTTAGGTTATTCTTGGTACGTTACGTGTCCCATGGCTTCATGCTATGACTAGGACTTCATGAAGTTGATTTTAGTTTAATAATTTTTCTTGAATTTACTGAATCAAAACAATATTTCTAGGTTGACTTGGCAAGTCATCTTCACTTGGTCGACACGGCAACAAGTTGTAGTCGTGGTGACCATCACATGAAAAAAATATTAAATGCAATAAGTGAATTATCACGTAGCGCACTAAAATTAGTAATTTATCGACATATGGTGATGATAGACTACACTTTATATTATTTTGGCAATATATGATTGGTTTAATGCACTACGTGGTGTACGTAATACCTACTTTTTATTATTTAACGATGTGTGATTAGTTATAATATATCACGTGATATACACAATACCTACTCTACCGTATGAATTTTCAAGGATCGGTGGGGCTAGGAGTTGAATGTTAAGAGTCTTAATTAATTACCCACAAAAGCTTTCTAGATTAGTGTATTGCTTGCTTTTTTCTATGTTTTGTACTGATTTTGAGAAAATACTTAGATAGACCCGATCTACGAAATAGTTCCGTAGACCCTTTAGTCCAGAAGTTGCCAACACATTCATTGGGTAGGCCATGAGTGATGTGATAATTTTTGGATCAAGAGGTCCACGAAACTATTCTGTAGACTGGGTCCATCTAAGTATTTTCCCTGCTTTTGTTAGCTAAAATTAAACAATGCATGCTTGCAAATTAATCGAAGGATGAAAGGGTCAACCTCCGTTGGAATGATGAAAGGAAAATGATCTCCAACTTTTTAAGGGAGCATAGACTTGGTCAACATTTTCTGCCCACCTGATAAAGGATTTTATAGAATTCCCTAGAAGTTAATTTAACACATAATTGTTAGTGTGGACATGTGGCAGCAAAAAATTCGCGTAAACATAATCAATTAGTGGCCGTCAAACTAAAAGGAACCAGTTATCAGATTCTTGAAAAATAAAATAAAATGAAACTTTAAGCAATGTTGCCTTTTTCCCATTTCTTTTGAATAATGCGAAAAAAATGAGCCATTCATGTTCTTCTAATTCATGATTAAATGAGAAAATAAAGCCTCCAAAAGAATTAGAGCCCACCATGATCTTGTTCGATGGGTTGCCTTTTTGATGCATTTAGGCAACTAGAAGATTTTTAAACTTGTAGAAATTAAATAAACAAACAATATGATTCCCATCTGTTTATCAACTATACTTGCTTTCTCTGCATTGGGTTTGTTTCCTAAATGAATTCCTCGGGTTGCCTTGTTACTTTCGTGTTTATTATGAGAAATAGCAAATAAAAACAGAAATTGCTATCGAATTTACATTTGTCAACGTAAGGACATAAGTATTCTTCAGCCCCACAAACCACAAATTTTCTCAATTCTTGCGACTACTTCCAAAGTTACAATTATTTCAAACGTATTTGACAGGGATTCAAAATTTCAATTTGACTTGATCATCTAGATTTTTATAAATAAAAAAAAAAAATGGGGCTAAATCATGAGGGCCCCCATGTATCATAAACGAAGTTCTATCGAAATGCGATGAGTTGATTCGCTGACCCAACTTTTTAGTCCTATAATCCGGAATCAATGAGAGTGAAATTTCTTCGAGCTGACTAATCCAATTAACAAAGCGAAATCCATTTTATGGGCCTCACGCGAAAACCCACAGTTGATATTCGACAACATTTTTTATTAATAACTGTCCAGTGTATCTGGATTGTAGGTCGCTGACAAACGGGCTTAGCATGACGAACAAATTCAGCTCTTAGCTGATTTTCACAGAAAGTAAATATAGTATCTCTTCCTATATCATATAGGACGACTCTGTAGGATAATACTACAATAAATGTTTGTTACTATAACTTTAAACAAATAATAAATTTTAAAATTTATTATTCTTTTTGTAATTTTTCGTTCACCGCAACATTTTCCAACTTTTGGTTGATCACAAAAGGGATATGCTTGCAGCCCTTTTCAGAAAGCATGTTTTAATTTGTCCTGCCGATAGACTGTTTTTGTCGTGCGAGTGTTTTAGCTGAATAGGTATCAGAATGGTACTGATTGAGACCAAGTGATCATTATTGACTTTTTTTTATAAAAAGAAACGAAAAGATAATTGTCATTTTGTATGCGATCGATTATTGTCCTGGTTGAAAATCTATGCAGACGGCATTACACTTGGTCGTAAACGTTAATCCCTAACTCTAGAAGACTAGAACAGCTAGTTATAGGATTTCTAAATTGACTTCCACAGGCGGATTTGGCCTCACAAGTTTCATTCTCACAATTTGATGGTCATGATTTAACGTGACAAAACAGATAATTGAGATATATACCATGTAGATAAAATTTGAACTGAAAAACATCAAAAACAAGGTAGTTTTAGGGAAAAAATTAATTACACCACAATTCTGGACAGTTACACCAGAATACTAAAAAATTAAACTAAAATAGTAAATATACACTGTCCTTAACTTGTGAGAAATGACAAATGACCAAATTGTGAGTCCTTCTGATTATTCAAGCCTTGAGACTTTAGCTAAGCGCCTCCAACTTTCAAACCTTATATAGTTTTACTTTCATTTGGAGGTATCTACATGTACAAGATTTTAGATGAAGGGGCAACACTGCTTTTTTCTTGTAAAAAGCACCACAGTAGCTTGCAGTGGTTTGAATTTGAATCGGTTGTCCCGGTTGGTAAGCTACCCCCATATCCCGGCTTATCCATCTCTTTTTCCTCCTTGTTCTTTCTTTAACTTTTTTTTTTATCTTTTCTTCATGGCCCCCTTAATTCTTCAAGTTCAAAATTGAAACCAACTTTGCAAAACATTTTGTTATATGGTTCAGACTTAAGGAAAGTTGTCAAGAAACTTTCACGAAAGAAAGAGTAATCGGGGTTATTGAACAACATATTTCTTCTAGACAACTTTGTTCCAAACTTGGTTTGATTGTTTCAGTTAAAGATATTCGTCTAGATAAAACAGTGTGTCCGAATTAACAAGGTCATTGTGGAAGTGATAGAGCACTTGAAATTAATTTTTCTTTGCTAAAATAAATTGGTATTAGAGTTACTGCGTCTTATACCTACAACTTAATATAGTGCCTAGGAGTATATGTTCATCCCACTTCAAAAATCATTAGAGACTGATTCAAGCTCGCAATCCCTCTCATGAAAGCAAGTCGGCTTTAGCATTTGAGTCTACCATCGCAGCAAAACACAGGAATTGACAAGCAAGAAACTTATGTCATAGATAGAATCGTTAGTTGCTAGAGATCGCGTTCAAAAATATGACAAACAAGGTAAATTAGTCTATTATCAATAACTGTTAACTCTATAAACAATAGAAGCCAAATTTACGTAACTCTTTTTTTTTTTTTTCTCAAGCAAATGGAAGAATTAAGAAATGAAGAATTACATGTCGCCTACAGAAGAAACATGGCATTTATATATACAAGTTAGAATTTACATTGACAAACTCTTTTAACTCTTGATAAATACTTGTGGAGATAGAGCCTGCATAAAATTTCAGCTCAATTGCAAATTCGTGAAATTTGTTTGTGTAGGAATTCGCGTGCTCATCACTTCCCATTTGTCGAGCGTTTTGCTTCACAGCCTCTCTGTCTCCTACACGGCATCAGATCCGCCAAAACTGAAGGCGCGTGGGTTATAATTCCATTACTTCCTTCATATCTCTTCCAATTTCTTCAAGTTTGAAGCGTTCTCAGACACACTCCAGACCCCGACGGATTTGTCCAAACTCCCGCTGTATAATCTCCACCGTTGATCAGACTCATCATAATCACCATCATCCTCCTCAACAGCCAAGCATTTCACGGGCCCATTATGTCCAGTCAACACAGAAATACATGTGTGGATCCCACCTTCCTCTCGCCTCCACACGCAAATACTCTTGTCCGCGGAGCCACTAAACACCAAATTCCCAGCCGCAGCCATGCAAAGCACTGCCAATTTGTGGCCCCTCAGCAGCCCGCCGTGTGAAATGAAATGCTTTTCACGTTCCCAAAAATTAACCAACCCGTCAGAGGAACCCGCGTACACCGCCGCGGCCTTCCCGTTGACCGCCAGTGACGTCACGGCATTCTCTTGTTTCAACAGTGTATCCACAAGAACATGCTGCGTTGACTTTCCCACCAATTCTCTCCTCCACGCTTTCACTGTTCCATCGGCCGACCCGGTGAATATCAGCCCGTCGAACCCAACAACGACTGAATTGACGGCGTCGTCATGGGCGTTAACGGATTCTATGCATTTAGAATCTGAAAGTCTCCAAACTTTGAAGGTTTTATCCCACGAACCTGAATATAGTAACCCTCCGTCTACATCCACGCCCATGCATGAGACTGCATCGTAGTGTTTAATCCAAGGAACGTTTCGATGCCTTCTCACTTCGACGTAGTTCTTAGGATTGATGGAGCTTTTGAAATAGTCAGTCGTGGTGGGTAAACTACCAACACGCTTGTATCCTTTCTTTCTGATCCCTGAGAGTTTCCATACACGGATTTTACCGTCTTGGTGGCCGGTGAATATCTTATCATTCGTCACAACAATGGCCTTTACCAATCCACTGTTGGACTTGAAGCCGGAAAAATCTTTGAGATTCTTCCATACCCTTATGTTTTTGCTATCGGAACCGGTGTATAGCAAATCCCCAGAAGTGGCTAAGGAATAGATGTGTCCTTCTTCTCGAACAAGGGACCCGATGAGGCCGTTGTTGGTGGCGCTGCAGTATTCGACTGATTGATCAAGTGGTGGATAAGGGATCTGTATCCAAGGGGACTTGGCGAAAGGAGAGGGATGGTTCCACGGCGACAAGTAATAGGGAGACGAGGTTCCGCTGCTGGGAGCGGGGGACATGTTGGGGAAGCGAATGCTTGGAACGGAGGCACTGCTGTTGCGGGCGGAGGAATCATTAATATTGTCATCGTCGTCTTCTTGGTTGCTGAAAATGGTTGGATCGGAGTACAAGAGAGTGCGAAATTTTTGTCTTTGAACTCTCTTTTTCTCCTCAAACAACGTATTATCATTGCTTTTCAGCTTCGTCATTTTCTTGAAACCAGAGAATAGGAAGTGGAGGTGTTGATCAAGAGCGAAGCGAATTTTAAGGTTTCTTTGATCAATCAAGGACATAAAATTAGATTGATACTATATCGGAGGGATTAAGTTGGGAGAATTTGTGGGAAAAAAAATTTATTGGAGAAGGGATGAAGGGCAACAGGAGTATATATACAAGTACGTAAGGCTGGAAATGAATACACACCTTCACCCAAAAAAGGGCTAAGTAGGTGTACCGAGGAGGCGAAGGTAGGACACGTGTTGTAATGATACGTGAGGGTTACGTAGGGGAAAGGTTCATAATCCTCATATGACTATATGACTTGGGAGAAATGGGAGAAGGGCTGTGCCGGTAATGGGGTGAGTACAAATATGGTCTTAATTCTTTGTATCCTGACTTCTAATATGAACAAAATGCATTATTTGTCATGTTCTGGTGTGAGTGGTTTGAAAATACAAGGCTATACAATTATACATAGAATTTTGTTGTGTGAATAATACTTTGTTGTGCAACCAATTTGCTAAAAAATAGAGTTGAAAATAAAGTTTTGAGATTTGACTTCTTATCACAAGTAATGGTGGTCTTGTTTTATACATTTATTGATAGATTCAGTTTGAAACTTTTGGTTTCCCATTTGGTATTAGTAGTAATAGTTTGTTAAATAAAAAAGCTTGTTAGACAATTAGGTCAGGTCTATTCAGAAGTGAATTAAGATCATTATCAAAGTTTGGATTTGCAAAGCACCAGAAAAATGAGTTTTTGTCACATAATAGACTCCATTATTGAATCCAATTATTTCCAGTTCTAGTAATCGACGCTCGAGTAATTAACTCCAGTACATTGCTGTACCAGTGGACAAAGAAATTTTCTTCCAATATAAGTTTCCATAGTGAATCCAGAAGATTGTTCATATCCAAAAATAATTTGAAGTAAGATCATTGGGTAAAACAATGCACTATACCTTCATCAAAAACAAGAGTGACATAAGCTAGCCCTAGAGGACTTACTGCACTAACCGCAACATTTTACCAATTTAGTGTATTAATAATGATCTCTCCGTTGCAATTTTACAAATACTACTTAACTCTTGTACATACATATATGTATGTAGTGAAACTTATACCCATATGTGGGGTAAATTTTTTTCCCCTCAAAGTAGCTATGAAGTAAATGCTTTACGAAATTACCTTCTGGTAACTTTTTTAACAATGTAGGTTCAAATCATTTGTTCGATTTTTTATATTAAATTATGTTTAATATAAAGTTACATTATTATTTTTATAAATGATATGACGTAATTTCACAATTAGACAAAAAAAAAATTAACTGGGGATCTTAGGTGAGGTGGACACTTAAAATTGATGAAATACGAACAAGAAAATGTCAGCTGTGGGGAAAGGAATACAAAGAGGGGGCCGGATGTCAGGATTAGGCTCATTTTCTCTTGTTACAAAGAGAGGAAGGCGAAACTGTCAACGTACCAAATTTGAGGGTAGCCTACTGCTCAGATGATAGGTAGACAGTGAAAACGACACCCAAAAAGCAAGCCGCCACGTACCATAAAAACGCAGTTTTCGGACGAAAAGCTGCCAGTTGGCTACTGTTCTATCATCGACACGTAGTCCTCATTAAGGAGAGCGCCGGTCAAATTGCGAAAAGATGGTATTGTCCAGCTTCCTTTTATAGGAAAACCGAGCACATGCGTCAGCGTGACCAAATTTTGCCACCGAGCCAAAAGTCAAGAAAATATGCCATAAATACACGCAAATAAATAAATAGCATGCATGTACCAAACGAACTAGGTCAAGATTCGTCGAACGTTAACCGACACCTGCAAATTAGTTACCACGCGAAAAAGATTTGCACCCATGCAGCAAAATATCTCTAGTCATAAGAAAATTTTAATTCGTTAAATGTTCAATTTTTTTTTTATTTCTTTTGTTTTTATGAGAAATACTTCATAAATTTAGCTTATCTGACTAGAAACCTAACTACGTAACCCGTCAAAGTTGTTCTTGCTTTTTATGAGTAGCTTTATCTTCTTCTTCTGTCATATAATCTCCCCTTCAATACTGTACTTGGCACATAATTGAACTACATATACTTCACATTCCTTCAGCTGGCAAGCAGCAGCCCCAGAGATCATATACGATAATTATTAATGAAAATTATCATTATTTCTTTCTTGTGCAAAATTAAGACCTTCTTTTTTTGCATTTTTCTATGGTGCTCAAGTGTCTGCATTAACGTTTTTTGAGCGAATACCTCTAGTAAAGGTACTAGAAAACTAATTACTTATGATGGGTCACATAGGCAGAAGGAAGGGCCAAAATTTAGTTGTTGCAAGTTGAGAAACTCAGCATCGCTGAACTTTTACTCTTTTTTTTTTTAATTTCTTTGGCTTTTTTCTTTAAATAACAAAAAGTGATCTTATGAAAAGAATAATCTATTCTTGTCTTAGCTAATTAATATTATCTAATTGGGATATAATTAAAGGTGTGTTAATGCATAAGCATAACTCCACTCTAGGTGTCACTTGTACACATCTTTCTGGTTCCATTTTTACTTTAAAATTGCTTCTCGATCTCTGGTAAGTAAGAAGCAATATTAATTTATTTGCAACTTGCAGTAGCCCATTTGAAATTTAAACGACAATGTGGACAAGCTATATATTGGCTTTGAGAATTAAAAATCACATCATAATTGAGATCTTAGCACACGTACATCACTAATTTTAGAGCAATATCGAAAAGAAAATAAAATACTATGCATAAATGATAAATGTCATCTCATTCCAACTTCCAACTGTCAAATTTCTTTTAATCTTTTATAAAATATTAGCAGCAAGCTTATTACCCGTTGGAAAATGATTGAGATATCTGGCTTGCATCTCAAACGTCCCTGAGTGAAGATCATAGCGTATTTGACAGCTACAGTTCACCAGTGCATGATATTGTCAACTTGTTGGGTGACATTAATCGTCAAATTTCAAAGGACAATTTATTGGGTAGGAATTCTGCTTTGAATTTGCTTCAGGTTGTCTAATTGAGATAAGAGTTACGATATGATTTAATAATGTTTTTGGTTTGTTTCCTTTCCTCCATGTTATCAAGCTATATAAGCATTTCTGAAACCTTATAGTATGTAAAAGAACTTCCTTTGGTAGTTATTTATCCTTGAAATGTTTGTTTATCCTTTTTCGACTGTGCTCTAGTCACCTTTTAGTTTTAAAAAAGATTAAGATCACTGCAAATCTGTCTTAGTGTTCATAAAAGTGAGATCTCGATATTTCTTAACCGAAACAAATAAGTAGGGCACCACGTAATAAGCTTCTGGATGGAGTGTATTATTCTATAGGTGGTACTCAATAATTAAATATAACTAGCTTCAAATATAGTGGTAATACGTGTCGATCACTAGAAGGAGAAAAATAGATAGTCTTAATTAAGAATTCACATACCCTTTAAGATAATAGAAAGAAATCATTTACTTAAACTCGTTACTTGACAGGGATCATGTCTTCTAATTCTCATACAAGTTTCCTTAAACTCTTGCCATTAACAATGTTATTTCTAATGAACGATAACATGGTTTAATAATAAGGTTTACGCATCAGGTTTTAGAGGCAAAATCATCATCAGCGACTAAAAAAAAAGACAAACTGGGAAAGGTTTGTTTCTTGAGATCATATCTCTTTTGCATAAAAAGGAAGTCGTTCGTGTCACTGCCCGTATCAGTTCATGCGTGTTCGTCATGTAAGGTAAAAGTATACTACCTCACAAGCAGTCAATGAACTGATCCGACCAAGCTAAAATGTTAAAATGAGTAAAACTGATCAGGCCATTAACATAGAAGTGTACTTGAGGTAATCCAGGAACAAGTACCATTTGTGCTTTTCCATATACGGTTACATATGAACAGAGTTAGATTTTGAGTCCCATTTTGATCTAGTTAAAAAATATTTCAACATGTAAAGAAAGTACGCCTTAATTTCCACCCAAAAATAATAGAAGATAGAGTTGTATATGCGTACTTAAAAATAATGATAATACAAAAAAGTTATAGATGTTTGCATGCATGTAGGAATTGGGTCCGTTCCAGGATGATCGATCCATCCTACTCGAGAGGAGACAATGCAAACGAGGAAAACGAGATCAAGACAAGAGAGGCAACTGGGTAATGATTGTTTCTCACAAGTCATAAGACGACAAATGCAAGTACTAATCCACTGCTAGTGTTCAACAAATGGCTGCAGTTAGTATATAACAACTGTACAAGACTCCAAATGCAAAGCAAGCTATCCAAAAATTTGGTGTTCTATTTGGCAGGCCTGAACGGTTTCTCTGGTCATTCGGGCTTGCCTCACTTTGAGCTTTATCACTCAACTCAGGATGTTGATAGTTAAATCATGCACCATGTGTTTGGCGAAAATAGAGATCCACTTTTTCTTAAACTCTTAAAAAAAAAAAAAAAAACTTTACTAGTGTCATCATCTAATGTTACTGGACCACATACTGATACAATACTGAAATTTCTAATTGCTCGAGGTGGCTTATGGACCAAATTATAAGGGGGACAAGGGTTCCGGAATTTCAATTTTCATTGCCAAACGTGTCGAGCTGTTAGGTACCTGCGTACATTACATACAATCGATGGGGCAAAAATGTGGTCAGAGTTCTAGAAAAGTCATAAACATCGTCATTAATGACTCCTACAGCCTTTAGGCTACTTTGACATGGCATTTCATAAACACACTCTTGGTTTGGATAGTTTAGATAGTTGTTTTTTTTTTTTTTTTGGTAATTATTTTTTAAATACTGTAATAGTTTTGGATGTTTTTCTTGGTAAATGTGTATATATAAGTTAGAAGACGTATTTTAAGTTTTCAAAAAGCATGCTATTAAGAAATTAAACCAAAGGAATAGAGTCATATGCTTCCATTTGGAGGCTTTTTTCTTTTGGGATTTTTTTGAAAAATATTATCGTAGCAATTTTAGATTTTTTTTGGGAAGATGTGTATGTAAGGTAAAAAAAACATTGGTTAGAATACATGTGCATGTAAGATTAAAAAAAAAAGTTAGTTAGAATACATATTTAAAGTTTTCAAAAGACATGCTTTAGAAAACAAAACTAAATAAACAGTGTCTTCTAAGAATTAGCACTTGATGAATCTCATCTTACAAAAGTTGATAACTTTTGATTACACCGAATTGGAACTTAATGGACTTCTTTTTGGGTCCACAAAAAGTATCCAAAGTTGCGCAAAACTGGGCGGTATTACCTCATGCTTTGGGTCTTACATGCTATGTCCCAAGTTGGGCCTCAGAATTCAGTCCGTGTTTTTAATGAGCGTCGCCGTTTGCTTTTTGACGATTGAGGTTCCAGTGCTTTCCCTTGGACGTTTGCGAACCCCAATTTTTGCCGCAGACGACATCGAATTGACTTTTAAAGAATGCTAACGACGTCGTCGAACCATTAGAAATTGTTAGACTTGCAAAGCAATCTTTCTTCTTCTTCTTCAGTTGAAGAACAGTGAGCTTAAAGCTCAGAGAAGGCCTCCTCCTCAACAGCTCATTAACAAAATTATTATTATATATTTATTTATTTTATATATAAAAATAAATGGAATTTTATGCTGAAGAAGGAAAAAATTTAGACGAAGCATGTTCTACTCTTGTTCTGGTAATTACAATGCTCTTAGGGTTTCATTTTTAATTCTTTATGAGATATTAATACTACTAATAATCTTTTATTTAATTTGTTTTTGGGGAAAAATCAATAGCCGGCGCTGTCGATTGGGAACGTCGGTCAGTTGGCGGTGGACCTACTGATATCGTCGCTGAGGGCGGAGAGAATCGGTTATTTTGACGACCCTAACGTTCTACCCTGCGTCGGCAACAACGCTTATTCCCCTTCTCCTCCCGGCGATCTCTCGCTCCCTCTCGAAGGTCTCTCCCAATCTCCTTTTACATTTTCTTAGCTTTTCTTTTAAAAAAAAAGGATTAGGAATTTGAGAATACTAGTAGCAGTTTTAATCTATGACGCAATTGACTGTGATTGTGACTTGTTTGGATTGGCAGCCTTCAATTCGCCATCCAATGGATTGACTCTTATACAGCAGAGGTCTCCAGTTGTTAAGGTAGTAAGCACTGAAAAAGTTTATGTTGTAATTTATTTAGGGAAGAATTCTTAGAGTCAATGGAATGTTTAATGATGGCCTTACTATCAATTAATTTTAAAATGGAGGAGGAAAATGCAATAACAGAGATTTTCTAGGCAAAATTTTGGCAGATTGTTAATTTGAAGTCGCACAACACAATAAACGTATTGGAATAACTAGTAGCTGCGCAATGCTTTTGGCTCTTTTTCTGGAAAAATTTCTTCTGATCTCTGTTCATCCTGTTATGATGCTGTGATGATCATGTAAACTCTTGCGGACTGATGGAGAGTTAAACTGCTTGATTGTTAAACAGGGTATGATGGTTGAATTTGCTAAGAATCTGGCAAAGTTTGCAGCTGCAAATGAAATGAAGCATGTTATTGTCCTCTCTAGCTTGGATTTTAAGCAGTGGCAAAATATTGATATGTCAAGGTACTGGATCCACTGAGATTTTGTTGATTAATAACTCCAATGTGCTTCCATCTAGAGGTTTTTTAAACATATTTTGAAGTTATTCTCTATTAAGTATTCGCAGATCATTGGTTTCCAATGCTTGGACATTATTGAATTTGGTAACTGACTTATAGGATTTTAGAAATGATCATTTCATATTTTTAAGGAAATGTTCACCTTCGACAACCTTTTCACACCCCTGCATCCTCTTTTTATTTACTTGTTTTTTATTACAGGAAGTACAACAACAACAACAACTAAACCTTTATCCCACTAAATGGGGTCGGCTATATGGATCATATTACGCCATTGTGCTCGATCAAGACACATGTTCTCATGTTTTTTATTACGGGAAGTAGCTTTGCGAAAATTCACTTACATAATGATAGTATAGCCATAACATCAGTAGTTACTCCTATAGTTTCCCGCTCTTCTTGCTGTGTTATGTCTATAAATTTTTCCAGACAAGCCAATCTTTCTTTCCAGACCTCTAGTCTACATATTCAACCTGATATAACATCCCCTGCACCCCATAAAGATCGTTTTCCACATCTTATTTTCCCTCCGTTTCTTTTGCATGAGATATTTTAATTGTTTATCTCTCCTACCTTTGGTTGTATCTGCTGCCATTGTGTCACTTCCTTTCTTTTGGGACTTTCCCCTCTCAAAGCTCTGTATCAGATTTTAGCTACTTCATGATGAATAATTTAGGAGCTCATCAATAAGAACCCTTTGTAGAATCTGGTGTGTGGAGAAAATTTTTTAATAAATGCATTTTTGAGAACTATTTTTCATGGTATATTTGCCTTAAGTACCCTTAGCAGTTATGAGTAAACGTTCCTATAGTGTGTTGTAATAATACTTATAGGCGGCATTGGCTGCAATCCAGAATTCTTGAACACTACCCTGTCTTTTTGCATCACAATTTGACTTTCTTTTCTGGATCATCATATAAGAACGCTGATTGATTTCTCGTCATTCGTTGCAGTGGTTTACAGATATATTACCTGTCTAGTTCCAGCACAAATGGGACAGATGAGGACTGTGAAAATCTTGGATGGAAGAGACTACCGGAATATAATCCTGCTCACAGGAGGTGGGAGTATCTTAGCTCCATTAATGAACACGATGTTGTTCAAGATGATGACTTGTTTTTCGAGGATTTGGGAGAAGAGGATTACTATCCAAGTTTGCCTTTTGCTGCACTATTTTCATGTTTTAAGGTGATGAAATTAGAACTTTGACTCTTTGACTCTATGAGGAATAAGTTTTTTCTCATGTCTGTACATGTTGGCTTGGACATATTCCCTTGTGTGATTATTTGCTTGTTTTCTTGAATTCATGCGGAAAGGAAATCAGACAATAAACAGCTCATGAAATTGATTTTTAGTCTCTGCAAATTGATAACAATCTTTCTAGTCCACAATATTCTCTTGGTACTTTATTTCTCATATTATATAACCTCATTGTTGATTTAATTTTGTGTTGTTTATGGGCTAATATGTGCCATCAGTCAGTCATTGCAGTTGCTACTTAACTTCACAAATTCTAACTAAACATAACTACCCTCCCAGTTACTTCGACTCAGGAAAAAGTTATAACAAAGAGGGAGACAGAAAGTGTTGCACAATATGGAGATTAATTTTGCTCCTATCATTATTTCTGTTCCTTCCTTTCCACCTCACAAGCTCAAGCCTGACACAAAGTGCTGCATTTTTGTTAAATAATTACATCATCAAGGGGACAGCAATGAGGAAGCCTTGGGTGGGGTGTCAGTATGGACTACCTTTTGATCTCTTAGCAATTAAATATGAAGCTGCATGATAAATCTTTGGCTTTGTTATTTTGGATCCTTTGGGTGTAACTCCATCTAATGGAAGTTTATGTTCTCTTGGCGCAGGCCAAAGGTTTAAAAGTGACTTGCATACTTTCCTATTGCTCGGAGGGAGATAATATTCCTGATGCTTTTCATTTGGCTGAGGCAGCAACCAAAATCTTGAGGCCAAGCCCTGGTGGTTTTCAAGGTGAATTTGATGATTGAAAAGTTAAAGCTTGCTTTGTTTACGCATGTTTCATTGGTGGTTTTCGTTTCTAGTAAGAAAAGGATAAAAGAAGGATTGCCATTTTATACTTTTGTTATGCTAAAGGTAATACCGGCGGTAGTTTTATGCATCTTTCCACTTTTGTGTTGTTTACCTGTGCCACTTCCAGGTTCCAAGTTGCAAATTTTACACAAATGCTTTTTGTCTCGACTGAGAAAGTTTGCTTATTTGGCCTATTTAATTTGTCCAGGGAGTGGAAGCAGTGAATGGATTGTTCCCTTCTCATGGAAGAGTGTGTACGGACCGCCCCCAGATATATCTCTATTTTAGGCTGCTCTTAAATTTGGTTTCTTTTTTTTTTTTTTTTTTTTGGGTTAGAGTCTTTACAATAGACCTGGGGCCTTTATAAGACTTTTTCCTAGGGGTGCTGAATCACTAATATCTTCACTCATTGCATGTTTGATACCAATTGGGCGATCATTAAGAGATACAGAGCTATGACTATTGCTATGTCTCATAATAGCTGGCCTATCAGATTCACTGTTTACGTCCTTCAGAGGAGTTTAGCCTACAATTCCAGTTCAATGTTGGACATATTCATGAGTTTCATTGCTGTCCTTGTATTAGAATTATTCTACACCTCCGAAGCAGTGAAGCTGTAGAAATTGCTCTATTAATGTTTTCGTTGGTAATTTCTCTTTCTGTGGAAAATACTGTAGTAGGAGAATAGATTGTCAATACACGTGAGCAGGTCGTGTTGGAGTCAGAAATGCCATAAAAATTGAAGAGCAAAAATATATCAAACTGACGTGGTTTGACCAGAACTCGACAAAAATACCTTCAAAATAGGTTTTCTAAAACGGCTAAAGGCGTCTGGTATAGTTTTGATTGACGTAAAATATAGGATTCATGGTTGTGGAAGAAAAGGAGGTCTAATAAGAGGCGAGAGAACCGTGGACGAGGATTGCAGGATTTTTCGTGTTATTGACCAACTCCCCAACATTTTGGCATCGACCCGATCCCCAAAGAAATTGTCCTGCGATGGTGTAAATGGGGGACTTTTCGTACTTAAGCAAAGACAGACGCCTCTATTAAACGGAAAAAGGGGGAAAAAGGGTTAAAAAAGCAAGACTTTTGACAAGCAGATATACGACTTTTGACAAGATTTTGAACTCAAGATTAAACGATTCTAAAAATGAAATTGGAATTTTACGGCGAAGAGGTATCTTGATTCATTTGTATAAAACATTGTTCTCTAATTCATTAGCGAGTAATTTACTTTCTCAAACGTATGATATAAAAAGTTTATTTCATTTGGAATCTATTTGAGAATCTTAATCTATATTTATGTTTTAGCAAAAGATTTTCGGATGTATCTAGTCTTGTTTTAAATTCTTCTAACATCTCAGAAAAATAATTCTTCTGAAAAATTACAAATGTCAGTGAAAAACTATCGCCCTATGCTAATAAACTCTTATATTTTTCACGATAACTTTATAAAATTCCCTGAAAAGACTAGCTGAGGTAAGAATATATAAAACAAGATGACCTGTCCCACTTTCCATAAGGTCCTAGTTTGAGTATAGAAAGAACTTTCTATAGGGTAAACTAAAAAATTTCTGTACTTCTGAAACAAAAACGAACCTTTTAAATCTTGATGAATTCAATGTCTAATACTACACCAACACGCATTTCAGTTAGGCCGATTGTTCAATTGGCAACTTAGAATACAGCGGTTCACATCTGACTTGTCCGTCGTGTTTAAAACTTGAAGACGGAACTGAAAACTTCAAGGAAGATTTTTCTGTTGTGTGTGGACCAAAAAAAAAAGAAAGGAAATTGTGCCCTGAAACCTAAGGTAGGCAATCATGTCAATTAGTTTATCATTATTCAGAACCTTTTTTTTTTTTTTTTTTGGGAAATACGGATCTTGGAGAAGAGGATAATTAAATTGGGAGATTTTCTGTTGCTCTTATGGCACGCTTACTCTTGTCAAATTGTGATAATATTTATAAATTTAATAGTAATAGGAATCAAACCGCAACCTACAAAAAGTAATGGCAGAGCTTTAACAGTTCGATTTAATTTTTTTGTTTTTTTGTAACAAAGTTGATCCACCAAGAGAAGGCAAGTACGTTGCTCCTAGACCTTCGGGTGTCGTAGCAAAGTCGTGGACAGCCAAATCAATGCTGTCTGTTGTGTTTGCACTTTTGCACAAGCAATGTTATGACTTTGTAGTACAAAAGCAATGATTTTGGATAGGCATTTGATAGTTTTGCATGCAAACCAAAATTATGTTAATACATCATGAATCTTTTTCCCCCTCTTTTAAGGTAGTACAAAATGAACTTTAAATCGCCAAAAGTTAAAGAAGATACCCAATCAACATTACTTATCATCTATTAATTGAAATATTTTTTTTGAGGAATATTAATTGAAATATTAAAACAAGAATTTCTAATTTATGCCGCATGACTTATCTTCCCTTCCATATCTTATGACTTGTCTCCCTTTCCAAATTCCGTATCTGTGCATTACGTAATCCTGATTGTAAAAGATGGCAGGGATGATGCGCACTGAAAGTCTAAAACACTATTTATGATTTACAAAATGCCTTTAAGGCGTTGAATCCGGAAAAGTCTTGCAGCTCAATTATTATGAACAAACGTGGCTGAAATAAAAAATAGCTGTGCCTATATTTGACTTTGACTCAGCATTTCATCTTGTTAACGTTCTCTTCAGTTTACATCCTCTATATATGTACCTTCTATTAATCACCAAATTCAATCCATTATTAATCAACTCAATCTTTACCTAGCTAAATTCCGAGAAGCCAGCATATAACAAAACAATGTCGTCCTCCTACTCCAATTCCTCCTCGTCCGAAGATGTCCCTTCACCAAAAATCCTCCCATTGCGAGAAATCCCTGGTGGCTACGGCTTACCATTTTTTGGAGCCATAAAAGACCGACGTGACTACTACTATAAGCAAGGCCCGGATGAGTTCTTCAAGAGCCGAGTGGAAAAATATAATTCCACTGTCTTCAGAACAAACATGCCACCAGGCCCTTTCATGGCTAAGGATCCTAAGGTTGTGGCTGTCCTCGATGCCATTAGCTTTCCAATTCTCTTCGACAGCTCAAAAGTTGAGAAGAAAAACGTTCTAGATGGTACATTCATGCCATCCACCGACTTCACTGGTGGTCATCGTGTGTGTGCCTTTCTTGATACATCCGAGCCTTCCCATGCAGCCTTAAAAGGTTTTTTCTCTTCTCAGCTTGGCAAGTTACATAATAAATTTATCCCAACGTTCCGCAGCTCGGTCTCGGAGCTGTTCATCAACCTTGAAGATGAATTATCTAAGGAGGGAAAGGCAAACTTCAACAACCTTAGTGATAAAATTTCCTTTGACTTCATCTTTCGTTTGTTTTGTGATAATAAGAACCCTGACGAGACGAGTGTTGGCTCAAGCGGACCAAAAAGCTTCGATAAGTGGCTTTTTCTCATGCTTCATCCGCTCATAACTCTAGGGCAGAAATTCATACCAAGTTTCATCGAAGATTTTTTATTACACACATTTCCGTTGCCATTTTTGTTCGTGAAATCTGACTATCAGAAGCTTTATGATGCCTTCGACAAATATGGGGGCGGAATATTGGACGAAGCTGAGAAATATGGTATCACAAGAGATGAAGCTTGCCATAACTTGGTTTTTCTTGCAGGGTTTAGTACTTATGGAGGCATGAAGGTCCTATTTCCAGCCTTGATCAAGTGGGTTGGCGCTGCAGGTGAGGGATTGCATCCGTCGACTTGCTCATGAAGTAAGAAGTATTGTTAAGGAAGAGGGAGGAGTAACACTTTCAGCATTGAACAAAATGAGCCTGACTAAATCAGTGGTCTACGAGGCTCTGAGAATCGAACCTCCTGTGCCCTTTCAATATGGAAAAGCCAGGGATAATATTGTGATTAATAGCCATGATTCGTCTTTCTTGATCAAGAAAGGTGAAATGATTTTTGGGTATCAGCCATTTGCTACCAAGGATCCCAAAGTGTTCGCCAATCCAGAAGAATTTGTGGGGGATAGATTTTCGGGTGATGGTGAGGAATTCCTTAAATACGTATATTGGTCTAATGGAAGAGAGACTGATAGCCCTACCGTGGATGACAAGCAATGCCCTGGCAAAGACTTAGTATTTGCTATTGTCTAAGCTAATATTGGTTGAGTTCTTTCTCAAGTATGATACGTTTACTGTCGAGGCTTCCACGATCCTGTTGGGTCCACTAGTTACTGTGAAGTCTTTGACCAAGGCCACCTGAGCCGCCCATGAATCAATTCAGACAAGGGCTACCGTACAGCCTTAATTCAAATTTCATTGAAATAAAGCAAGAGGTCTTCTTGCATTTCCATTGTTCTTTGTGAACTCCTTTAGTTGTTAATTCGTATCTTATATTCTTGTTTTTTGGTTTTACTGTGTGTATAATTATAATGATGGATCTTATGTTTTAAAAGGGAGTTACTTAAACATACTTATTTTATATTTCTTATACCATTATACATCATTATGCTTAACCGATTCTCTTTTAGACACAAAGCACACAAATAGAGCTATGAATTCAGTCCATGTAAGAATGTTCTCCTACCGGTATAAATCATTATAGTCACGTGACTCTTTTTGCCCACAAATAGAGTTGTAAATCTGGTACATGTAAAAATCTAACCAATGGTACCATCCTTGAACTCTCTGAGTAATGAAATCTCAGCATGCGTTATTCCTCTTGGATTTCTTTGTTACTTCTCTTTTGTTAATAGATCTATTTATTTTCTCTGGGCTAGGCAGAATGCTTAAGGGTTCTTATAATTCATACAAGATGCAAAGAAAATCTTGGGCTGGCTAAAGCAGGCTATTTTAATTCGAATGTTGATGCTTCATTTTCATCAGAAGATGGAGGAGTGGGAATACTAGTAAGAAACCACGGAGGAGTTATAGAAGCAGTAATGACGAATTATGTGCCCCACTGCTTTGATGCTTCACAAGCTGAATCTATGGCTTTTTTGAAGGCTCTGGAGTTTGCCAGAGATTTTGGCATATCTCAGTTCGAGCTGGAAGGGGATGCTCAAGGAATTGTAAATAGGATCAAAGGCTCACGGGAAGATCTCTCTATGACTGGTCCTATCATTTATGACATCAAGAGACTAATGCTTCAATTTTCGGATGTTAGTTTGCATTTTGTGTATAGGCAATGTACCAGCTCATGTAGTTGCAAAGTTAGCCCTCCAAACAATGGTCAGATCTGTCTGGTTCACTAATTTCCCATCTGTTGTTTCTTCTGTAAATTCTGATTTATCTTCATGAAAGTTCACTTTTTTCCTCTGGAAAAAAAAAAAAAAAAAAGTACTGACGGGGTTCAAGGTGAAAAACTTTTCCCTCTTGCTAAACTTGCATCCCAACGCTGTCGCTCAAATGATCTGCAGGAAACTAGGCAATGTGTGTTAGCTTACGGACCTTCTAGATGTGTACAGTTATTCTGCATTTTTTTTTTTAATCTTTTAACTACTTTTCACTTTTGATTTTGGAAAAAAATCAAATAATCTCAACTAATTTTTTCCCTGCTTTTGAATGTTTTAAAATCAAATGCAATTAAATACCTGTTTTTGGATCAACTTTTACAATAATCAGTTGATAACAAGTTGATGGTACTTGAATCCGAAGCTCTAATACTGTGAATGGGCTATAAACAGTGAAATCAAACTAAGCCAGCTTTACTGTTTAAATTAGCAATTTAAATTTCTGTCATAATTTTTGTTGTTTTACCCTATCTAACTATTACATTCAAATTTAATATTAAGATATTCTCATGGTCAAAAAAAAAAAAAAAAAAGACATTCTCGATTGAAGTTGACTTTTAGGTATGGCAACTTGAACATGAAAAAAAAAAACATTATATGCTCATTTCATAATTTGATTTCCCTATCAAGAGAGGACTTGAAGAATATAACGTGTCATAATTGGTGATTACAGCTTCTTCTACTACATGTTTATTGTTTATTAGTATCAAATAATAAATGAGGATCTTGCAAATCTTCTACAGACAAGCTAGTTTATAATAAATTAAACAACGGTCTGTTACCGCACCACGTTCCCTTGAGAAGGCAATAGGCAACTAGCTTGGATCCCCACTTTGATCTTACCAATTTAGATTTCGCGTTCATTCTGGATCAGCTAGGATATTAATAATTGGGTACCAAATATTTATTGAACTTGTTGACTTTGGAGAAAGGGCTAGAAAGAATGAGCGAGGACAAAACTTAAATTATAAATTATGCGAAATCTTGAATGGTAGAAACTACAGAAGTACTTTTTTTTTTTCGCTCAACTACACAAGTACATTTGAAACATCTCAGATATGATGCAAGTATTAATACGTTGTACAACTGCCTCTCAAAGACGCCACATAAAATAATAAAAGGGCATTTGGTTCACACCGAAAATCAGAATAAGAATGGTAATTAGAATTATTGGATTTGGAATAAAGTTGTAAATTTTAATACATCTGTTTGGTTTAGTACCTGGAATAAATATCATTACTATAATTTGGTGGGCGATATTCAGACGAGATTCCGAACATCTAAATGATCCATGCGGATGTCCTCTTCAGGAATCATTGGTGATTTTTATCAAAACCCATCAATTTGGTTAGGTTCAGTGAAACTCAAATTTTTTGAGATTTCATTCAGATTCTCGATTACCAAATAATAATTGTGTCACACCCCACGATTGGGGTACAACACGCCATGCCTTAGATTTTATTCTAAGATACAAGGCACAAAATACAATGGCAAAATTCAAGAACTAACCACCAATTTATTAAACCTTCAATTTCTCCACAATAACCAAATTGTGCACGCCATTAAATCACAAATATGCTAAAAATAAAAATACCAAAAGGTATTTAAACTTCAATAACAAAGTCAATAATGTTTAGGCAACACGTGCCTTAATTATTCAATCACTAATAATCTAGACCAACAAATATTATAAGCAGACTACCAGCCTCACTGACTGGATCTTTTTTCAAACTCAAGGCTATGAGCTAAATCTACAAAAATAACATGAGACGTGAAGTGAGCATAAATAAACTCAGTAAGTAGCTCATGTCTTCACCTATCGGGACGACCACATTATAGATACTATATTTTCTTTTCATAAAATTCATATACTCTCAACATATATATATATATATATACACACACACACAAGTTAACTGTCAGTTTCAAAATTCAATAGTGGAAGATTAAAGCTAGCTGGTTATGTCTAATCATGTCCATTATTTTAATCCCATGCAACGGTCTATTACCACACCACGTTCCCTTGAGAAGGCAATAGGCAACCAGCTTGGGATTCCCACTTTGATCTTACCAATTTAGATTTCGCGTTAATTCTGGATCAGTTAGGATATTAATAATTGGGTGCCAAATATTTATTGAACTTGTTGACTCTGGAGTAAGGGCTAGAAAGAATGAGTGAGGACAAAACTTAAATTATAAATTATGCGAAATCTTGAATGGTAGAAACTACACAAGTACTTTTTTTTTATTTTTTATTTTTGCTCAACTACACAAGTACATTTGAAACATCTTAGATATGATGCAAGTATTACTACGTTGTTAACTAAACAACTATCTCTCAAAGACGCCACATAAAATAATAAAAGGGCATTCGGTTCACACCGAAAATCGGAATAAAAATGGTAATTAAAATCATTAGGTTTGGAATAAAGTAATAAATTTTAATACATATATTTGGTTTAATACTTGAAATAAGTATCGTTACTATAATTTTGTAAGCAATATTCAGATGAAATTTCGAACATTCAAATAATCCATGTGAACGTCCTTTTTAAGAATCATTGGTGGTTTTTATCAAAACTCACCAATTTAGTTAGATTTAGCAAAACTCAAATTTTTTGAGATTTATTCTCGATTACCAAACAATAACTGTATATCCAAACTGAAAAGGATGCACATGCTTCAGTGAATGCGTTCATAATTCAGCCATCAAAGTAGGGCCACCTGTTGTTGTCTTTTGGAACTGTTCCCAAGGTCTTTATGAACAGGATCAGTCGATAAGGTTTTTGATCACTGCGCTTTCTTTATGAGGATATTGTTCCTATTGCGATTGCATCTATCGTCTCAAATGCCCCATTATTTTGGTCTAGAAATTAGGTGTTAATGTTCATGCCACCAACTATATTTGATGAGAAAAATTAACGTTCTATGTCCAAATTAAGGGAGGATGGAAATAGATAGAAAAGATAGGATTTAGAGGGATATCATAACTTTTTTATTGTTTAGGAATAAAAGATTGAAAGAAAAGAAAAGATTGGAAATAAATTTACTTTCCCTTCCACTCTACAGACATTTTCCGTCCAAAACTGGACAGAAGACGTAAGAAACTTAACTAATTTTTTAATATGACAACATTGGCCTTTTAAAGAACACAAAAAAAAAAGTAATGACCTATTAGTCCTTACAAAACCAAACAGAATAATTGCATGCATTCCCCTCTTCAATGCTGCCTTGTTCTCCACTAACGGTGAAAGTGGCCACCACCATTAGATCTATCTTCTGCCTCAATTGGTAGAGATAGTAGAGGCGGAGATAGCAAAGGAATTGGGGATAGCAGAGGAATTGTAGAGAGAGAGAGGAAGTATCTGCGGAAGAATCGATACAAGGAAAAAATTTGCAACCATTTCTGATGCTGTCCAGATGAACAGCGGGTGCTTGTTTTTGTAGCCTTGTATGAGACTTTCTTTTGGTTGAATCTTTAGATTTGGAAATGGGCTCATTCTTGCTCCATTCTATTGTTGTCGAGTGATTGAATAGGACTTAAATAGCAAATGGAAAAGATAATATGGATACAAAGTTCACAATAGTTAATAAGATTATATGCAAACTAATGCAGCGATAATTCCAGCAGCTATAAGTCACACAGTAGTAGTTGGGATATAAGTCCAGTAGCTATAGACTCCAAGAATTGGAAGATCTTTGCCTCCATTTTCATCTGCAGGGAGGCCCTCTTTTGCATTTTTGATTTTGCTCTCACGTGTCAATTTTCACGTTTTAGACCCCAACCCCTGAGAATGATGATGATGATTAAATCTCCTCAGAATATTTTTACTGAAAAAAAAAAAGATTTAGTGTGCCTTGTACACACATTTATTCACATTTGTTTTGCATTTGTCTATAGGAAGGATATACTTGTAAAAAATTTGTATTAGTATCTTTTCCTTTATTTTGGTTTTCAAGTCTCAAACAAAATAAAATCATTCATTTTCTTTTCTTTTTTTAAACTTTCAAACAACTTGAAAGAAAACTTACATCATTTTCTTTTCTTTTCTTTTATATTCTATCCTAAATTCCCAAACTAAGCTCAAATGTCTCATTTCTGCTATAGTCCGTATCCGATAAACATTCAAAGTAGTACAGTGAACGTTTATCCCTTTGAATATCCTGTGTAAGAAAATTTCCATCGCTATATATTTTGTAAGATACCTTTCTAACATCGGTCCCCCGGTACATTGAACTCGCATATTGTTCACGTTTTCTTCATATAATTATTTTCAAACGTAAAACACGTGACATTTTAGGAGGAAAATTTTGGATGGACTTCTGGTCTACTTACTACCACCAGTTCAGATCCTCGGTGCCAACTTTTCCAGTGCCACCCCAATGCCATTCACCAGGAACTGCCACCTTGCATTCACACTAGGATAGTTATCTACTTAATCTCAAATGTGATAAGTGTGAATGCAATGTCACTGGGGTGGCACTGAAAAAACTGGCATCGAAGATCTGAACTGTACTACCACTATGGTTATTTAAATATAAAAGATAACATTAATAAACACATGACTAATATTACTTGACGCTTACAATAATATCGTGAACGCTGTAGAACACATGTGATCAAGTTAATGAAATATGCTTTTTACTTAAAAAAAAAAAACACACACACACACACACATGTAATCAAATTCACCCAAACTTGAATTACAACATCATTACCACTAGATTAAACCCCACAATTAAGGAACATCTTCAAGGCCCACCTCCAGTCACTTCAGCACCCCAATAATGTCTTCGTAGGGCATCTTGATGGTCCAAATCCACTAAATGCACTGCCCACAAATGTTTTGGTACTATGACCTTCGACCCTGCCAAAGGATCTTATTTAACACTTGTCTTCTACACTTTATATAAACTTCTTCTTCTTTTTTTTTTTTTTTCATTACCTATTTTCATTACAATGTATGTTTTACCTCACAATTGAAGTGAAACTCCCAAATGGGTGCTGAATGTGTTTTCAAACTTTTTCCACACACGATTAGGATTTTCCTTTCCCTTTTTAAATGTCAAAACTAGAGTTTAAATCCTCAACTTTAGCTCCCTGACCAATACAGCTTAGCTGGGTTGGCTTATAATACACTTCTTAAAAGATACAACTCTTCCAAGGTTCCTTCGTAGTTTAGTTACTCTTTAATAATTTCCAATGCAACTTGCATAGCCAGGGGAACTTGCCCATATCCTGTATTTGCATAAAAAAGCCTTCTTGATCCATGGGCCCAAAAAAAAAAAAAAGAAGAAGAAGAAGAAGAAAGCACACCAAGATTGAAAACAAGTGCCATGCGTTGGATTCAAATTTTAATTGAATGAGGAACACTCCTAGTTATTTTATCATTAATGCTAGGTGTTCCTCAAACAATGAGTTAACCTAGTCTACTTACGCACTCAAGTTTTATCATTTTATTGGGTGTAAAAGAACAGGAAAGAATAAAAAAACGACAATCTAACCATCTCTTAGCAGTTGTTGTAGCATCAGCTTTCTCAATGGGAAACAGCATTTGGCAGCAATATGAATAATTGATGTAGACATGGTTGTAAAATTCGTTGCGCAATATTTGTCCATTTCTTGCTTTCTTCGCATCATCTCGTCATGACCCTGTTTGTTTGGACACATTTTTTAAAAATATATTTTTTAATCACATTGTGGCCTCGTAAACACTTGTTCAATAAAAATCTCTAAAATTATTAGAGTAATGTTTATAAAGAAATATAAAAAAATAACTAATCCAGATGAAGTGAATAATTTTTACAAGCGGTCTAACTTCCCTTCCCTCCGAGCAATTTAGATCTCCAAATTACCATTCAACTATAAACGAGAGGAACAGTGATTTTTTTGCATACTTAAATCTAAACCAAATAATCTTGAAATCACTTCAACTATGCACGGTTAAAATTTTTAATAAATGGCCAATTAATCATATGTTTCACTTGCTAATATGATTTGTTTGCAAAACGTGAATCATACCACCATAGTAGATTAGTTGTACTAGCAGTAAAGGTACAATGTACCAATACCGTGTTACAGGAGTGCTATATTGAATTTATTTTTTTCTCTTACAAAACTTATTTTATAACTCAGCTTTTTTGAGAAAATTTTATAACTCAGCTTACTAACAAAATTTATCATCAATTTTAACGTTACTATAACATTTCCTTATAAATAAGATCCTTCACCTATAAATAGATTATCTACCCAACCTTCACTCAGCACATGCAATCAATTAAATACCATATTATTAGAGGAAAATAATTCATCTCCGCTGAGCATCAACTATAGTTTATTAACAACATGCCTTACTAACTACCATAGCAGTATTTAGATCAGCTATTTGTTCGACCATTCTTCGTTTCCTGCAATCCAAGTCAACTTGTCTTCACAAAACAAAGAAATCACACATGTCTTCGCCTCCCTCTGCCGATGATATCCCACCTCCAACAAAGCTTCCGATGCGAGAAATCCCAGGTGACTCCGGCTGGCCCTTTTTTGGAGCGATAAGGGATCGGAGCGACTACTACTATAAGCAAGGCAAAGATGAATTCTTCAAGAGTCGAATGGAAAAGTACAAGTCCACAGTGTTCAGATGCAATATGCCTCCTGGCCCCTTCATGGCTCCAAATCCTCGGGTTGTAGTACTCCTCGACGCCATTAGTTTTCCAATCCTCTTCGACAATTCCAAAATAGAGAAGAAAAACGTTCTTGATGGAACCTACATGCCCTCCACCGCCTTCACCGGAGGCTATCGTGCATGTGCTTTTCTTGATACTTTTGAGCCTTCCCACTCCGCGATCAAAGGCCTTTTCCTTTCCCAACTCGAAAGACTACACAGCAGATTCATCCCAATCTTCCGGAGCTCGATTTCTGAGCTCTTCACTAATCTTGAAGATGAACTGGCTAAGGAAGGAAAAGTAAACTTCAACAACCTCAGCGATCAAGCTTCATTCGACTTTGTCTTTCGTTTGCTTTGTGAAAATAAAATCCCATCGGATACGAATCTTGGCTCCACCGGACCAACAAGATTCGATAAATGGCTCTTTCTTCAGTTGGCTCCATTGATCTCACTTGGAAATAAATTCATACCACATTTTCTCGAAGATTTAGTGCTCCACACATTTGGCTTGCCTTTTTTTCTAGTGAAATCCGACTACCAAAAGCTTTATGATGCATTTTACAAGTATGGCAGTACAATATTGGATGAAGCTGAGAAAAATGGCATCAAAAGAGATGAAGCCTGCCATAACTTGGTTTTTCTTGCAGGGTTCAACGCTTATGGAGGCATGAAGATCCTATTCCCAGCTTTGATCAAGTGGGTTGGCGCTGCAGGCGAGGATTTACATCGTAGACTTGCTGATGAAATCAGAACCATTGTCAAGGAAGAAGGTGGGGTCACTCTGTCGGGATTGAATAGAATGAGCTTGACTAAGGCGGTGGTGTATGAGGTGTTGAGAATCCAACCGCCGGTGCCCTTCCAATATGGAAAGGCTAGGGAGGATATTATAATCAATAGCCACGAATCATCTTTCTTGATCAAGAAAGGTGAAATGATTTTTGGGTATCAACCATTTGCGACCAAAGATCCGAAGATATTTGACAACGCTGAAGAATTCGTCGCAGATAGGTTCGTCGGTGAAGGTGAGAAATTGATTAAGTATATTTATTGGTCCAACGGAAGAGAGACTGATAATCCATCAGTGGATAACAAGCAATGCCCGGCAAAAGATTTAATGGTGCTCTTGTCCAGGCTGCTGTTGGTGGAATTATTTCTCAAGTACGATACATTTACCGTTCATTCAGCTACCATCATGCTAGGGCCCTTGGTGACCGTCACGTCAATGAGTATGGCCTCGTGATTTAATCACGAGTTATCTAGCATAATCAAGCTTGGGGGTTCCACTATATTTTCACAAATTGGGCGGTTCATCAACTGTTACTACTGAATATATTTGTGCATGGTGGACTACAGCTACCTTATTCCAATTTCTGATTCATTTGGAATGATTGTGAGGTTAAAAGCAACGCGATGAAAGAGAGTTTTTGATACATTTCCATGTCTTGAAAGTGAAGTTGTGCTTTTTTGTTTATTCCGTTGGCTTGGTTGTTTGCTTGTAGCAATTTCGTTATCATGCAGTGTGGCAGACAAGATGATTTTATCTTTTAACATTCTTGTAATTCTCGTACATGTTAGAGTCGAATAAGGTCTCTACCAGGTGTTTGATTATCTAGTTATTTTATATTTAACATAGTAGTCGTTAAAAAACTGATTCAGATAATTTTATAGCAGGGTTCTTTTCAATTTAGTAATTTACCAGTTTTATTTGACAAGACTCTAATAATGTTGGCGTAAGTCCCAATAATGGGGACGTCTGTGGTTGAATGAATACATAAAACTGCTGTCAGTTTGACTAGTGCAGAGTATTCCGGGCTAAAGGGGTGAGGGGCTCACAATTTTTATTTCTCACAATTTCATGGTCGTGATTTATTGTAACAAAATTAATGACTGACATCTTATTATTTGAATCAATTTTAAAGTGTAAAAATATAAAAAAAACTAATTAATTTTGGAAGTAAAATCGATTACGCACAAATACTGATGATATACACCAAAATATTAATAATTTACACCAAGTTCAATCTGTGAAAAATGACCAAACTCTAACTTGCGAGGCCCAAACCCGGGCTAAACAATCAATCTGTATTATTAATATGCACATGGCTATTGTCGAAATCCCAGGCTATTCTAATGAATTGATCGCTAAGAGTTCAGATACTACTTTATCAGCCCACTCCATGTTTGAGAGAAAAGCCATTATTTACAATCACTCCTCAACATACATCATGCTGGACTTTCTATAGCTCTTGCACAGCAAAACGAACACAAAGCTCAGTTGTTGGGCAATCATGCATTTATAATTGGTAGGCCTACTAATTTTCTGGTAAATTCGGCACAAAATATTTCATTAAAATAAAAAAGCCAAACTTATATTATTCGATTGAATGAAAAGGCAAGGTAATAGTATAGGTAACGCAGCGGAAAAATAAAAACTTATTACCTTAACCATGAATCTCTTTGACATATCTATATGATTAACAAGGGGGTTTGCATGAAGATTACCTTAAGCATAGAAGATTTCTATGCTTTTAGGCAAAGATCCTTCGAAGAAGATGTTTGATCTACCACGAAAAGCCCTCCAAGCGTAGAGCCTCTAACGATATCCACACGAACAACTTCTTTGGGAACCTTGTAGGCTTGCTTGCTTTGACTTTTGAGTGCTAACTCCCTTGAATTATTAAGAACACAAGAAGAAGAAAAACCTAACCCTTAGGAGAGAGAGAGACGCCTAGAGATAGAGAGAGGGGCGTGCCTTTTCTTTCTTCTATTTTCTCTCACTAGTTTTCTTTTTGTGTAGCAATAATTATTCAAGAGTCAAAGCATGAACCTATTTATAGAGGAAGTATTCTAGTCTTTTAGGAAATAAAGCTAATTAGAAACCAAGAAGGTTTAGGCAACTTACTTTAAGCTAATCCTTCTTCTTTAGGAAATCTATTCCATAAGGAAACCAATTAATTACTTTATTTATTTTAGGAAACTAATTTCTTGCAAGACTTAGAATATTTATAAATAAGTCCTTTAAGTTAATTTATCTCATAAATTAACCCCATAAGTATCTCATACTTATCTTAATTACATTTGAACCCAAAGATTTTGTTCTTTATGTGTGTGACCCATTAGGTTCCATTCACGTTGGCAATAAGTATAAATTATAACTCATTAATTGAGCTAGATAAATTAAACACTTTTAATTTATCATTAATTCACTAATTAATCAATTCATACTTATAGATCATGAGTGGCGTCTAGCAATGCATCATGACCACCCAAGTGAATAGGAAAGTCATATGGTAGACCATACCCTTCAATGACAATGTTACCGTGTAATTAATATCCTTTCACCACACTATATCCCAATTAGTCTAAAAGTGTAGTGCATACTTTTAAATGACTAATTTATATTTTCTTGTTTCAGAAATATAACTCTCCATGATGTATAACCTTGAAACTACTTCCAAGTTATACTATCACTTCTGCAGAAGATTTATGAGTTAATATTTCCAACAAGTGGCCATTAAAGGATATACTTTCCTATTAAGGAGTGGTGAATCCTATATTGATTACTCACTATCTTTCCATGCTTCAAACTATACCCAATCTCTAACCTATGAGCTACCCTTTTACGGGCACCGAGGAATAGAGTCAAAGTATAGCAATCCACACTCAAGATACTATGGTAATCTCAAGTCAAAGGATCACTTACACCATTGCCATTAAGAGTTCAACTATTGGCACTATAGTTGAAACTCTTGGCGGATCAATCCAATGAACTTGTTCTCAAACAAGCATCCACATACTAGCTTAAGTGTCACGCACACCATAGTCAATGAGATCAACTACTACTTACCATAAGTAGAGGCAAAGTATGTGCTAGTCTATCCGTATTAATGATGTCCAATCTCATTAATACTATGACTAGGGATATTTAAGAATATGACTTTATGTATTAGTAGTCTCATAATTGTAACCCTTACAATCTCTAATACACAGTCAATATTCTAAGGATTTTATCAATCAAACAAGTAACATGGAAATACAAGTATAGATGATAAAGAAAAATACCACATGGATAAATATAACATAAATAAGTGTAAAACAAAACACCTTTAAACCATCTTGGTTTTAGGATATACACTAACAAATTGTAATACCCTTAGCATGTAAAATATTAGGATCTTCCAACGTCTCTTACCTACAGATATCTGAGGTGTGCATTTTAGCTCATACATTAATAGGCCACGAATCAAGATACAACTCAAAATTTTTTTGTTGTTTTTTCAGATAACACCTCAATTGAAGCAATTGATCAAAATATAGATTAACAAGAATTGGCAGAGATGACACGGTTGGCTTGGCGGATGGAGATTGGGATTGGCAGAAGCATCTTTTAGATCTTCAAAATCACCAAGACACATTAAAAATCATGCAAAGCCAACTGGCAGTGTTTGACTAGCTGTTTGTAATAATTAAAGAAAAAACCTACCCAATTTATCAGATCCATGTGGCACCATCTTCTTTTGGATAACTGACAACACAAAAGAACAGGACATGCCCTCTCCGATCCGGTTATATCATCATTTATTTTCACACACATAAGCTTGGTGGGCTTATAACACAACTTGAATCATCAAATTCTTTGACTAATAATGCTATCGTAGGCTGGCATCTTTTGTCCTGGGGCTCTGAATATTCGCTTCCTTACTAAAAATCCCACAAACATATTTTTGCTTCTTTGTTTCTGTAAGTATTTTGTGGGGAAGATCAATTTAGCTACGAGTCACAATCATGGGGAAGACTAGTTATTTGGCAATGAAGACAGATTCAGCAGCATCTGAATTAATTGCTTCTGATCTCAAGGAACTGGGGAATGCAGCTAAAAATCTAGCTAATCATGCTATCATGCTTGGTGGCCTTGGATTTGGGACTTCCTTTTTCAAATGGCTTGCTTTTATTGCTGCTGTGTAAGCTAGTTTCTTGAGTTTTTTCTTTGTTTCTTGATTCTTGATCCCTATTTAATTTATGAAGTTTTGGTGATTCCAATTGTGCCATTTCAATCTATTTTTAGAATTTCTACATATATATAAACATGATTTGTAGATATCAAGTGTCTTCCTCTTTTTTGGGTGCTGAGATCACTGTTGACCTTATGATGGTGTGCAAATTGTTGACAGATTTTTGAGTTTTTTAGGTAGTCTTGACTGGAAGATGAAAGAGTTCATCTTTTTGTCCAGTTAGATGATTGCAGAGTTGATACTAACTATTCGTGAAATGGGTAATATAAATTCATCATTCCAGCTGAATTACATACTTCGAGTAGGGATTTAAAGATGGGTTATTGTTCAAAAACGTTAGCCTAATGGACCATGGATGGTTGTTTCTGCTACTCGAGATCTGATGCACCATTTTCTTTGTCATATTATACCGATAACTTGTTATTAGTTTGCCTTTCAAGAGATTTTATTAACCAAATGAAATGTTTGTTTTCTATCATCTTGCAGTTACTTGTTGATCTTGGACCGAACCAACTGGAAGACCAACATATTAACAGCCCTTCTAATCCCTTATGTTTTCTTGAGTCTTCCGAATGTATTGTTCAACTTGTTTAGGTAACTGTTACTATTTCCTGAGTCTTCTTGTCTTCAACTTCATCTTATGGTGATTATTTTGGCACAACTCAAAACTATATCTGATGCAGGGGAGAAGTTGGAAAATGGATCGCTATCATTGCTGTAATACTACGCCTCTTCTTCCCCCGTCGTTTTCCAGGTATAACAACATGCAAATGCATGTGCTTGTTTTCGCTTCAATTATTTTGTTTCCGCGCTCGTTTATCTCGTAACAGTTATCCAAGTATTGCATTGCTTAAACAACAAAACTTGTGTGAATGCAGATTGGCTAGAGTTGCCAGCAGCTTTGATCCTTCTAATTGTGGTGGCCCCAAAATTGTTTGCTCACACCATAAGAGGCGATTGGATTGGCATCATCATTTGTCTGATAATCGCATGCTATTTGCTTCAGGAACACATCCGAGCATCTGGTGGGTTCAGAAATTCCTTCACAAAACCCCATGGCGTTTCCAACACAATAGGGATCATCCTATTGTTGGTCTATCCAGTCTGGGCACTTATTGTCAAATTGATATGAAAACTTTTAGCCATGGGATTGTTTACTCTGTTTGCAATGTCTTGGACATATTATTGGTGTTGTCATTTGAAGCAGGTTTGGGGTACTTCAGTATAGTTTGTGTATCATTTTATTTATTGCCCTTTTTGGTAGGTGAGACGTCAGCTTGATACAATTTCATTTTGTCATGTAATTGAACACTCTGTATAATTTTCCTGTTGGAAAATCTCAAGATTAGTTGCCAATGGATTCAAGTATAGAATGTATACTTGTCTTTGTTGCTAACATTAGCTACCTGCTTGAACCAACCATTTAGATTTAGATTAGGTAAAGGAACGGTTTGTGCTTTCTAATGTGTTTTAAACGGGGGAAATATCTGTTGGATTAACTAGCAATCCTGCAACTGGCAATTGGAATGCAACCTTGTGACAGTTAGTTCCAGCCATAAAATCATCTGAAAGAGGCTAATGCTGAATCTTCGGACGTACATTTCCTTTTTCTCAGTTTCTCAGGTTGGTTTGTTTGCTTTTGCATCTAGTTGATCAGATGCAACAGTGTCAAAACCAGAAACGCGATATTCATTCTTCGATGGAATTCTGGCCTGTGTTGGGATGGTTTGCACTTGCAATCTTCATTATCAGATACAAAATTGCCAAAAAACAGCGAAACGACCTCTTTCGATAGTACACGACATTATCATTAGAGATGAATCAACATGCCCAAGAAATTTGCTTTGACAGGAATGTCTTTGCTATCCGAATAAACTAAAAACTTCATCCGAGCCAATACTTGGTCTCTGCAACAGCATTCCAGAGTCAGCAGCATGGACCGCCCAGTAGTTGCTCCTTGCGTTCACTCTTGGCAACACTGTATTTTTTTTTTGGCTTATCTTTTCTAATTTAAATTTGACTCTGTTATTTCACCTTTTATTTCCTTTGGTGCCAGATATTTGTAGAACTGCCACACAAAATAAAAAATGCTACCTTGGTGGATAGGTAAACTGTGCCACAGCCAACTGAACAAAATTTTCAATAACCAGATGGGCTTTTCTGCGTATCACATTGCATTATTGGTCTCTTAAAGACAGGGAAATGCAAGTGCTTGAAGCTTAGTATATTACTATTTTTGTATTACTATTTTTGTATTACTGCTAATCAGAACTCTCAATGGCATAAGCTTTTCATCAGTTCCATAAACAGAAAGGAATCCCCTGCAGCTCACGACCAGTGAGCATATGCTCTTTACATCTTTGGTCCCTTTGCTTCACTGTATAGTTGATCAATGCAATCCTGTCAAATAGAAGAAAGCAACGAGTGAATAGCACAAAATGCACCCGCAATGGAAGATTTTGTAATCACATGTTTGGAACTCTGCAGTGTAGCAATGGTACTGAAATTAGATAGGCAAACTTAGAGCTTTTTATCCTAGATGTACCTTATAGTACTTGAGCAATTGTGGCCTTTTGAGTTTGAAAGTCGGAGTAATGAGATCCCTCTCAAAATCAAAAGGAATGGGTTCCAAATGAACTGCTTTTAACATTTCAAATCCTCGAAGCTGCACCAGTATGACTTGGGTTATAGGTGAAATATCAAAATCAGAAGTAGTTTAAAGAAGAGGAAACTCGAAACCTGCTGCGCATACTTGGTGTTTCTTAGCTGTGTTGTTAAGTTCATCTAAAATATACTTCCTCGCCTTTATATTACTGCAAAGGGATTTGAAGTCTCCATCTTGGTGATTTTGTGCTGCCCAATCTTCAAGTGCTTTTTTCTCTGGCACCACCACAGCCACAAGGAAGGACTCAAAGCTGTTCCCATAGACCCAAACCTTTGCACCAGTAAAAAGTTAAGATACATTTAGAAAACAGGATATCCCATGCATTATCTACTAAGCATTATGAATTCAGTCTGCCATCTCTTGTATGTTGTCAAGACGAACTAGTAATACAAATGCACATATCTGATAACTTACAGAAGTCACAAGGGGGCACCGGGAGTATATGCTTTCAAGACTTTCCACAGCAACATATTCACCTTGCGATAACTTGAAAATGTTCTTCTTCCTATCAATTATTTTCATTGTTCCGTCGTGCTGCATTTCCCCAATATCTCCTGCAGCAATACTGAAATTTCACAATCCACTCCCAAAGACCAATTACAAATATTTCCATTGAGAATGCAAAAAAATGAACTAATAGCAAGACATTCTTCTACCCAAAGTATCCTAGCAATTTCTTGCCTTCTTGAGAAAAATTAAGGATTATTCTCTATTAATGAAAATCAATACCAGGTTAAGCATAACCAATAAATTAATTGCTATCTGGAATTCCCAGAGCTGTTCTTCACTATAAATCTAATAGGTTAATATAAGTCAAAAGATGTGCAGCCTAGAGTTGCTCTAGTTTAAACATGAGACACTAGAAAGGTGAGCTCTATAATGCCCAATTTCGAGTGGATGAGTCTAGATCCTATGGAACAGGCATGTGTAACAAGAGATATTCCATACATCAAAAGTTTATTTCTGAGAGCATTACCAGTATGAAACCATCCATCCACAAGTACATCATCAGTTAGGTCTTGTCGCTTATGATATCCAGAAAACAATGTATTCCCCCGTAGACAAATTTCTCCACGTGATACATCAGCAAGAGCATCATATCCCAACTCAGGTACTGATTCAAGCCTTGCCTCAATGGTCGTAATGGGTACACCAACCGTTCCCATCATGGACATTACATTTGTTATGGATGTAAAACAACCTCCACAACTTTCAGTAAGGCCTGAAACCAAACCAACAGTGAAAAGTATTGACCCTCATCAGTTACGGGAGTATCAGAGCAGTACAAGTACTTGGGAATTTTTTCCCATCCAGATAATCATCCAAAAAACACTGCAAGAAAACTACTTGAGTAAGACTCTGATTCTTATAACTATCTATACCATATCCTTGTGACAAGACACAGCAGCATGTCACCCTCAAAAATTCCTCCACATGCTTAGGCAAAGGTGCAGCACCAGAGAACATAATGCGCACTTTTCCACCAAACCCTTGTTTGATCTGAATTAGAAGATTATTAGAAACATAACATTAAAAAGAAAAGGAAAAGAAATGTAATGTGAGTGAGGAAGGATAAAATGACTGGCCTTATCAAAGACCAGCTTGTCCAGGAGAGGAGCAGCTTCATCTTGTTTAAGTCCTTTTTGCAAGTTCTTCAATTTGCTGTTAATAATATCTCATTAATCACCATAGAAAGTAAACCAAGATGACATATTTGCAAAGAAGGGAATCGCCAAGATTACACACTTACTAGTTGTATGCAAATTCAAATATTGTCTTCCTTATTGAACCTCCAGCTGAAATCTTTTCCATTATCCCTTATCAAAAGAATTCAGAACCATGTTCAGAATGTGAGAACTGAATATTGCACATGCATCATAATAACTTTGTACCAGTGTATATTCTGTCATAGACTCGAGGAACTCCAGAGAAAATTGTAGGCTTCAGTTCCAAAAGATCATCAATCAAGTATCGGATATCCTGCAAGGCAAAAAAACAACTGTCAAAGACAATCTATAGCAGTAAATAACTGTTTACGCAAACCGTACATTTAGTAGAAGGAAAGAATTGAAATCTTACGCCTTGCCAGAATCCTATTGAACAACCCCTGTATATGCAGTAGGTCTCAATGATTTGATCATAAATGTGTGCTAATGGTAGAAATGAGAAATATGTGTCCTCTTCAGTACCCTGCAACAAATGAAAATAATACCATACTATGTTTTTCTGAAAATGACAGTTCAGTGAACTTTTTTTCTGGGGGGCAGAAAAAGGAAGAATATAGAGCTGTGTAATCACAGAGTTGAAGAATTAAATGGACAGGAGAAAGAAAAGAAGAAAATTGGCTGCAAGATTGAATTCCACTAAAAAAGCCAAAAGGAAGACAGATATTTATGAGGGAACAAGCAGAGCAATTGTCATAGTCAACCAACACGGAATTCATCAAAACAGAATTCTCCTTGTGCTTATAGAAATAACAACATAAAGTAATGTGCTTATAACACTAAAATCACGGAAACAGATGCTCAGTATAAAGACTCCTTACAGATCTTAGAACTCAAGAAAGTGCCATGAAGTGTTGTTAACAACAGAGAAAGCTCAAGTTCTTCTCTACTTTAATTTCAAATTTTTGGTTTGAAAGTTCAATAACTTCACCCTCCGATGTTGGAGTTTTTGACAGTTTGCCTCCAAAGCTAAGTATATTACAAGCTTATAGCTGGAAAGAGGTTCTCAGCTTTGAATTTCAGTCTTTTCTAAGAATTGTTAAGTCGTACTGACTCATACTTAACCTTAGTGAGAAAAAGGGAAGATGAAACAGAACTATTGGCCTCTTCCAATAATTGAGGATATTGGCAGTTCATCTTACAAAGAATTGTGACTGAGATTAGCTGGTAAGGCATTGTGTCCGACACGAAGCATGGGCATGGGAAACAGTTCATGATTTACATGTTATGGTGTGTATACAACGCTTGCATGAAGGTGTACCTGGTTCTGGAACAGTTTGTGCTGAGAACCATTCCAGCTGTTTTTCCAAGTATTTTGAAAATACAGGGTACTCTAGATACTGACAATGATTGAATGATAAGACAGACCTACAGAATACGACCAACCTGGCCGACCATTGTACCCACTCAAATGTAACATGTAAATTTCTATGCACTGTTTTGCCAAGTCCATCTAGGATGTCAGAACCCAAAACTTAATGACCACAACTAATTTTTTCAAATTTGCTTAGCGGGTCCATTTTGGACAGTCAACTGTCTCAATTGTTGAGAGGAGCCAACAATATGGATTCTCCTACAGGTAGCATGCTAGATATGGTGTCACAGACAAAGATTATTGCATAATCATCAATCATCCATCAATAAGTAAAAGAAACAACTTACCACTTTATCTGTTTCCATAAGTAGTTGATCAATAGATAAAACTTCTGCAATGATGGGCCCGTTATTTAGGATGACTCCTTTTGGTTCTCCTGTTGTTCCACTAGTATACATTAGGGTGCATACATTTGACTTTTGTTTGGGAGGAAGTTTAGGATCCAAATCACCCTGTAAAGATGGATTAAAACAATGATTTCATAGCCATACCACAGATGACATTCATAACACATTACGCATAGACATTGGTATATGCCTACCAATAGTGCAAACTCTTCCCATGAAAAGCACATCACATTAAGTTCCCCAGCTTCCTCCTTTTGCATGCTGGAAACCTTTCCAAAGCTGACAATGGCTTCACAAAGGAGGTACAAATCTTAATCGCCAATGTTGTTGTTAGAGAGTGAATAATATTGTGAAAGAAGCAATTTAAACATACTCTTTAGATGTGTATTACACCTTGCAAGGCATTTCAAGATCTGTAGAAAGAATACTATTAGAGGGAAAGAGTAAGTTTGCAACGAAATAGAAAATCCACACAAAAAAAGTTATTTGCCAGTAATTAATTTAGCATTTCTCATCGACAAATCATGTCAAGGCATTTTAGTCTTTAGAATTTAAAGAACCGTCCATGTCTCATCCTCAGGAAAAAATATGAAAATTACCAGAGAAAAGTACTACACTGCTACACTGCTCTAGAGTGACTGGTATTTGGCCATCAAATAGATGGTGCAAGTCATTTTACGTCAGAGAGATAAATAGAGAAGTTCATGGCTTGGAGATGAAGAAAAGATATCTTACAGCTGGTATCTTGCTTTCTTGAACAAAAGATATCGAAACTTCAGCATGGTTGATGATGAACTCCACTGCATTTGGACCTACAAAAATGAAGAGAACAGCTTAATTTTCTCATAGTCAACATCAATTACAAAACCGTGATTGCTTAATTGCAGCAGTGCACGATCCCAAAAACAGCAACCATAATTTCAGGGAAGAAAAACATACCAAGGGTATCGTATAATGGTACATATGTGATGGCTTGACTGCTGCAAGCCTGTCAAAAGGTTGAAATGGATAAGAATAGTGCAGCAAAATTTGAAAAAACAAAAAACAAGAAGCGAACTCAAAAACCATGTTACTCGATCAGGGTAGTGCAAAATGGAAAGTCCGACACTGCTACATTGAGTGAAGTGACGAGTGCGAGTAACATTAAAAAAAAAAAAAACAATTGCAACCACGCAAAAACTAACAAGACTAGCAGAAAAAATATCTAAACAAATTAGATGTTTGGTAGATATCGATATGCTCGAACATTTTTGCATTCAAGAATTGCGTGCAGCGGGTGCATAACAAAATCTGAAGCATTTAAAAGATGAATAAAGTACCTGCATTGCCATAATCCATTCGGGACAGTTAGAGCCATATATGCCACAACGATCTCCCTAATAGTTATTATAAGCATAATATAAGCAATTTGCATAAGCATAATTTGGTTTTAATTTTCTTTCAATAAAATCCTGCATGTGCGTGCATTGTTAGTGTGGAATTGTACTCACAGGATTGACACCACGGCTGCGGATGGCGGAACCAATTCGAAGAGTGGTATTGTAAACCTCCTCATAATTCTGCCACGCGTACGAACCAGCCTGCCCAATCCAATCGACCTCATAAATTCTGATTTTTTATTTTTCTTTCAAATCAAACCAAGATTAGAGAATGCAGAGAGAAAATTACGTACCTTGCCGTCGTTGATTTGACGGCGACCAAGCATTCGATTCTTGCCATGCTTTTTAACGGACTCGCTGGCAACAAATCACATTACCATCAGACTAAAAATAACTGCTTTCAAGGTTCAAATTGTGCATACTGGCCTATTAGCTCAGTTGGTTAGAGCGTCGTGCTAATAACGCGAAGGTCGCAGGTTCGAGACCTGCATGGGCCATTGTCTACTTTTAACTTTGTTTATTTTCTTGATTATTTGGGGCCATATATCTGTTGGTATATACTCTCAACTAGGCTGTTCAAAAAAATCTAAAAAATCGGAAAAACTGATTCGTCTTGAACCGAAAAAAAGGGTAATCGAACCGGTTTTTGGTGGCGGGGCGGGTTATATTTTAATCGGGGCGGTTCGCAATTCTCATTTTTGCGAACTGGCGGGTAACCGAACCGAACCGAACCGAAATGAGGATAGTTATGTAATTTCACATGTTACTTATGTAATTTCATATATTAGTTTGGGTGTTCATTTGGCAATTTGTTGAATATTTATGTTTTTACATTGATTGAAATGAGAAGATGAAGTTTGAAAGACTAAGTGATTATTTTCTTATTTATATAGTTTTTGGTTATTTGTTGAATATTTATGTTTTTATGTTGATTGAAATGAAAAGATGAAATTTGAAAGACTAAGTGATTGTTTTCTTATTTATTTAATTTTGTTTTTTTGAAGATTAAGGTTTTGGATGTAATTTAACTTTAAGATATTAATGTTTGTATTATTAGTGATTTATAATATTTTGTAATTTTTCTTGTTTATTTTTTTAAAAATATAGGTAAATTATTATGGACCGAGTTGGGCACCCGCTCTATCCGAACCGATTTTGCGGGTAACCGAAAGGCCGGGTACCCGCTACATGTGGACCAGTTTACGGTTCGAATTTTTACCGAACCGCAAAGACCGATTCGGTTCACATTTTTTGTTCATGGACCGGGTACCCGGTCCATGAACACCCCTACTCTCAACTCAAAGATCCTCAACCGTAATTTACAGCATGGGCGGTCGCAGTTTGAACTTCGAGCTGAAATTACAGCGGATTAACCTTCAAGAAGACTGTATATTAATTAATACAAGTTCTTACAAGGGCAAAACAGATCAACTTTTCATCACTCATTTTTTGGATCAGTTCTGGCCCTCCTGGTTAATCATTTAGTATTAGCATTAATACATGTTAGTTAATCATTTCGGCATCTAATTCACTGGTGGTCTTGACTCTCGAATAACGGCATTAGTCTTAGCATACAACTAGAATAAATTATACCACTTGACAAAATGATCGGTGGGCTTTTCATTTCAAACGCTTTTGATATACTCAATTAAACGATTATTAATCTAAAACTATAGAATGAGAACCAATCAGATCAATTACATATGCAAGAATACCTGAAAAAGTCCCAGGGAGATTCCATTCCCTCCGGTACCTCCGAGAGACCATCTTTGGCATAAATGCACCTATAAACAGGCCCTGCTGATGGCTTTCCATTGGTGGCCGGTCGTCCTTCTTCAACTTTCACTATATAATCTGCCATTTCTGACTCACCCCTACTCAATGTATTGTAAAGAAATCCAAAAAAACTTATAAATCTTTTGCTGGGTTCACTCCTAGGCGGGTCATTACATGGGAAATGAGATATAGATGGAAATTTAGAGAGTTAGGTGAGCCATTGGAGCGGCTGGAGCATTAAATTCAGCAAGATATGCCAAGATTACCACTGCCGCTACTACCAGCTACCACTATTACTGCATGATGTGGGTGGGTGGAAGACATCTCAGGTTAGCTTATTTCTGTAGCGGCCTTAATGAGCCTCAGTAACAGATTCTTGTTGTACATTACTGCTGCATTTACTTTGCCAAACTATACAGACAATCTCATTTAAACGGGTAGTTGAATGTTCTATCCAAATTGACCCTTGAATTCCGTGGAAATTTCATACTCATAATTAAATTTGTTTTTTCTTCTAAAAGATTTATTTATTGTAAAACTTATACCGCTTGATTGAAATTTCTTCACATCTGGATAGTCCTAACTCGCTTGACCGGACTCATTAATTACACTTCAACTCTTTTTTGATAATAACGAGACAGTCTCCTGTCCTTAATCACGTATAGTTTCTATCAAAATTAATGTAGCACTTCATGGACATATGGACCACCTAAATGGAATTATGCATTTGAAATATGAGATTATCTATTTGACAAAAGTTGCACCATAGCTCTAGAGTAAAATTTATTCAGCAGGACAATAATTCTTGGGGCATTACATACTTTTTCTATCATCATAAATGTCGCAGCAATTCATATCCATAACAATATTGCCAGGACTTTTTTTTACTCCTTTTCGATTTCTAGATGTTAGGTATGAGATCGACCAATTAAGCCGCAAATGCATGTGATTGGCTCTTTTCTATTTTATTCCATGTTATTATATTTAACTTAAGAAATTGGAAAAGCTAGTCAAAGTATATCAATTGTCAAGTCATAATCAAAATTTCACGTTATTCAGAAACAAGGTCATTTCATAAATCTTTTAACCTTCCGGTCAACATATGCCACTAAAGGTTTCTGTTCTGGGAACTTTCTGCGACATTCAATAGGATCCTTCTCGGTTGAATGTAGTCTGTGCAACCGTGTCAGTTAAAGATTGCTCTTTTACATGCACATGAACAACTTAGTTAGCCTTGTTCAGCTATTTTAAAAAAAAAAAAGATTTCCGAAAAGTTGAAAAATCAGAATCCGAGAGGAATTCTATATTTTAGATTAAAAAAAATCTAAAAGCAACAGAAAAAAATAGTTAAAAATATCACAGAACAAATTTTTGGACATCAAAAGTTAAGAACATATACAAAAAACAGCGGAAACAGCCCTTAAATTGTTCTTTGTTGAAATTGATTTAGATCAATGCCATGATTATACGAACATTAATCGTAATCTAGTAAAGGATGACATAATATCTATAAAACTTGCTCGCGTGAGTAATGAAAAAAATGAATTTCACTATCAGTATATGAAATGTTGGTCATTTTCTTCTTTCTTTCACACGAATCCTGACATACCCGTTTCCAACGTCCCATGAGATTGCATTCAGTCAGGAAGAGTCGTAATCTTCCCTCCTATGGACAACTACCTGGTACGTGTTCATTAGAAGCACGTATATGTCTGAGTATAAAATTGGATACATTTTGGATGCATTGGAGGCAGGTCTTATTAAGGACGGCAATTTCTGTCAAAAGCCAACAAAATTTCCATTTGTAAAATTTTGTTTGTTTAGGTTAAACTAGTCGAGTATACGTTAAGATTAATGAACATTCACATAGGCTAAGACAGCGTATGTCCGTGTTGACACTCGGTCCCAAGGAGACCTCCTTCTGAAGATGCCCTCCATTAAATACATTCATATTAGTACTAAATAGTATAGTACTAATAGTAATAAAATTTTATTTTATCTTAGCATCTCATATATCATCATGGTCAAGTTCCATTCACATTAAATGAGTTACTCCTCCACTAGTGTTTCTTTTTGTTGTCAAACTTTTGAAAACATATAAATTGTAAACCAATAGATACTCTTGGATTGTAAAAAGGTCATTAGGCTGATCAAAACAACTTTTGTTTTATACTCCTATTCCATTCGTAATTTCAACTTAAAATACTATAGCTTCTACTAAAATTATAGTTACATGATTCAGCAATTGATGTGACGAGACATTATTAATGACCATTCACATCCAATGCACGAATCATGGATTGATCTTAGTAGTAATTTCTTTTTCATTATACTAATTAACTGGTTTACCTGTATTTTGTGCCTTGCTAATTTTCATATGTTGTATGGATAAATTGTAATACTATATCGTAAGCATTATTAAGTACATATACTTCATCTTTTCTTTTCTTTTTTTTTTTTTTTTTGGGGAGGGGGGGGGGTGGTTTAATATTCTTCAAAAGTTCATGACCAAATTAATAGATTCAACTTATACATTGTAATACAAATTCTTGGTAAAAATAGACTGAACTCATCTTTAGCATCCGCGATTTGAAAAAATTGGCACAAGAAATTTGAATAAAATGAATCTACTTATTTTTGTTATCCCTGTTACACAGGCAGCAAACCATATGTTAATGTTGCCAAGGACATGTCTGAACATGATACAAGTTGCCACCCGTTAGTCTGATTTCTCTCTCCAATTTTACAAACAAACAAATAATATTTTTTTAAGAAATAAGAAAACAACTACGTAAAGACAGAAAATCGTAATTAAAGATGATTTTCTGAAAGGACAGGTGTGAAGATATGTATGATAAAAGTACTTCAATAAACAAACAAAATGAGGTGCATGTAAAGTATTATTGACTCGCACTAGAAAGATTGAGCACATCGTGTTCCACTAATTAAACAAAAGAAGAGGCTATTATGACAATGTTAGTAGTAACTTAGAACGTCATGATTTGGAAATGATACCACTATGACCAACAGGTATGTTAGATAGTTTTGCAATAGGAAAAAAGAGTGATGATGGAGCATGTGGAATGTCTAATCATTGAAAACTGGGGGGCTGATTTCCTTTTCTTCCCTTTTTTTACTTCGTTTGTTGGGTAGAAAAGATCAACAGCAAAGCAGAAAGAGGCAGGAAAACACTGAAAAGCCAAGCATCACAACTCGATGGAGAAAGCATCAATGTCATTTGGTGACTGCCACAATTTTTTTGGCAAAACTTCCTGGTACAGATTGTGCAGCCCAATTACAGTAAAGATTTACCTAGGTGATTCACCGTGTCAACCTTTGCCAAGAAAGTCAAGAACTAAAAAAGAATAGCTTAAATTGAAAAATTAATGACTGTTCTTGCAATATAAGAAAGGTAATTAAACAAGCGAAATAACGCTTGCTTGCTTTTTTGCTCTCTTAATACCTTTGTACTACACTCTCAAAAAAAAAAAAAAAACTTTTGTACTACAGAAATACAAGGGACGACCAACGTGGTGTCTGAATTGATATCTCAGAGTGGCCATTTCAAAAAGATGGGTGCATTTATGTGAAGAGAGAGACAAACCAAAAATCACAAAGAAAACATAAAAGCTGATCCATCTCCCCAAAAAGACCACCATCATCCACTACAACTGTAGTCTCTGTATCCTGTCAACAATACTATTCACTTCTCTCCTCTTCTTCTTATGATCTTATCATCATCAATCAGCAGATTCTCTTTTTCACAAAAACCAAAAAAGGAAAAAGATTCAAAGACCCCATCCAAAAAAAGTATTGCAATTAATAATCACTTCTCCCCACTAAAAAAGAATCATATATACAACCCCCCCCCCCCCCCCCCCCCGGGGGCGCCCCCAAACACCACAAAAACCAATTCCATTCATACTCTAGGAGAAAGCAAGAAAAAATCAGAAGAAGATGTAAGAAAAGAAAAGGCGAGCCACTCCATGTGTATTGTACTGCGGTCTAGTGTGTGGACTAGACTACTACTGTGGACCTCTCTTTCTCTCTCGTAACATTTATATGTCGTCAATTCAACAATTAATGCCGTCTCGCATCTTTCACCGCCCATCCAATTAATAATTCCCCCGCTCCCTCCACCCAACCCACCGGCACCTGCAGGCGCCGGCAGAAGTTTTAAAGCAATCACCCTCATTTAATTACACATGCATTATTAGACCTCCCCTTCCCCTACTCCATCCTCCACTTCAATTATGTACCACCTTCGAGATTATGATCGTGATCATTAGATTCCAGGGAGTAAAGAAATAATCCACGTGTCATTCATCCTCACCGTTTGTTATATCTGTCCGGTGACAGCAAAGCTTCTGGATCACCACTTCTTTGCCGGCTCGAAGAGAACAACCCGGCCGCCGACGTTCTCATGAACATTGGGCTCGCGAACGACTTGTTACTTCGCCTCGACGACCCGCCTCCCCCGGCTGACGTTGACCCGCCGAACCTGACGCTCGATTCCGATAGTGGGTAAAAGCTTCCCCCAACTCCACTTCCTCCACCGCCGCCACGCCGGCGGAAAAATGGAGATTTCATGTTCATGCCTCTGTAGTAACGGAAAGAGAAAACTCTAGGCTTCGTCAAGGAACTAAACGGCGACGGCCGTTTGCTCCAGAAGCTTCCTACTCCTCCTCTGCGGTACCGCCAAGGGGACGCCGTCACCGGCTCGAGCACCAGCCTTTCGGATCCTAAATTACGTTCAAAACCGAACGAATACGACCGCTTCAAAAGGAAGTCACGGGGGCCATTAAATCTATCTTCTGATAATTGACTAGTATTCCTTCTCGGAGAAGGCTCCTGAGTAATCTCCCCGACGGCCGCCGTCGTTGATTCGGATTCCGGTTGAATCTCCGTCAACGGCTCCAAAATTGTGCTGTCGACGATCATGTCATCGAGGCTTGGACGGATTCTGGCGGCCATCACCGGAATGAATGGTGACTCCGGCGGGAATATCCCTGCTCGACACAACGGACAATTCGCCTGAGATTTCAACCATATATCAATGCAATCAACGTGAAAATTATGCGAACAAACCGGAAGAGTTCGAACGTAATCGTTCTCTTCGAACTCCAGTAAGCAGACGGCGCACTCGCGGACGCTGCTCTTTCTGGTGTATACAGAAAGCGGAATGGTCTTGATCACCGAATCGTCAAGCCCGTAAGGTGAGAAGACGTGGAAGGTATCGGACGGGTCAAAGGGATAAGGAGGAGACTCGATGTTGCTGGCGGAGGAGGATGGTACGTAACGGCGGCGGCGGCAGCGCCACAGGTGATAACGGCGGCGAAGGTGGAGGAAGTGACGGGAGATAAGCCTGGAATAGGTGATGACGACGAAAGCAGTTGCAATGATGACGACCATCGCTATCAATGGCGGGCTGAATTCCACAGGTGATTTAGAGGGCGAGGATGATGAGGATTGTGAAGATGGTGGTGTTTTTGCCATTGAAGGGGACGACGACGATGACAACGGAAGAAACGGAGTCGTAGAAGAAGATGGGACCCTCTTGTGAGGAGCTGGAGCTGGAGCTGGAGCTGGTGCAGGAGCTATAGAAGGAGCTGATAAGTGGACGCGCATGGTGAGAAGAAGAGAAAATTGGTGAATTTGTGTTAATGGTGATGGAGTGAGAAAGGGGCGTTAGAAGCAGGAAGTAGTGCGTGCTACTTTTTGTGTGGTGTTTAGTGGTGGGTTTGACTGGGAAGGCTTGGGCGGCTGATGAAGAGACTGAAGAAGACTGACTGAGTGAAGCGGAGGGCTTTTCTTTCCTTCCTTCCTGCTTTTGTTCGGTGGCTGTATTTCTTGTTGTATTCTATGTAGTATAATGTATGACTGACTGTCTGACTTTGTAGTTACCATCTGTCTGTCTGACGAAAAAATTGGTTTTAGTGAAACCCCCATGACACGTCGGCTTTTCTGAATTTAATGCACCTTTGACATATATACAGAGTTCTATTATTTTTTATTATTTCTAGTGCAATACCTTGTGGATGCTACTTTTTGGGTGATGGTTAGTCGTCTAATTTAAAATTAGTCAATTTAGTATTTTTTGTTAAATTTAATGACTAAATTCGATTTTGATTTCATTTAATGTCGAATCAAATTCAATTTTGAATTTAATTTGATAAATCTCATGTTAATATGGTAATCAAATTCAAAAAAATTAAAAATTAAAAAATTATGGTGAGAAAATAATGACTCAACTCAATGACTAAGTAACTTAACCCATTATTAAATTATTAGCCTAATTAAAATTTTATTTTTAAATATTGACCGAATTTGATTTATTTTTTTGAATTTTTCAAATTATTGAATTTGATTTACTAAATTCAATTTAAATTAATTCGATATTTCGGTATTTACTAAATTTACTCACCCCTAGCCTAGTTACTTTACTCTGTTCTTGGTATTTGAATGGCAGTCTCGACTACATAGTTCAGCGTACTCATTTTTTTCCTTTTTTTTTTTTTTTAATTTAAGGTTGCTCTAATTAAGTTGTGTGCATCTCGTGTTAATTTATCTTATTAAGTAGTTTAACTTTTTTATAGTATAAATAACATGTCCATTATGGAAAAAAGTACTCTTGAATCGTAGCACATTTGATGTTGAAGAAGGGATGGTCACGTTGTTTGCACGGGACACTGTTTGACTAGGTCGATCTGGTCTTCTTTGACTGATGTGGCTTGATGGGATTGGTATGTATTGGTCTAAAGCAAAATAAATAGCTTTGTGGAATTTTGGAATCTAATCTTAGACGCCTACTAATGTTATATCAACTTTCTGGTCTGTCGCAAAGTACACTTTTTCTTTGACCATGGATCTCTAACTGCACCTTTAATGTAGTAGTTTCTTTTTCCAGCTGATCTCTTTAACTGATTTGCTGACGAAAAAAGAAAACGTGTTTTTTTTTTCTTTTTATCTTTTTGGCTGTAATAACTATAGGATTTGCAGGTAGCTAAGAAGCTGTTTAAAGAAGAGTATTTAGTCCCAACGATCCCCATGCATGCCTAATTACTACAACCAAATGATTCCAAGATGAATGTGTTTAAAATTAATTTCTGATGTAAAAGTTGTTAGAGTGATACTTTTTTTTTTTTTGGCTTTGCTCCAGTCTTTTACTTTAGAAATGAATCCCTCAATGCACTAATTAAATCATGGTTTTGTTTAACAACTTCAGTGTATTTATCACCTAATATACCTTAATAAAGAACTACAAAATGGCAAAAGCTTACGCCTGACCAGGGCTATTCATCACTTTTCTTCGTGTACAATGGTTTTTGACTTTTAAGTGACTTGGTTTGCTGGTAAACAGAGGCATGGGTTTTGACATCAGTACAATGGAATTGACCACAATTTCCTCAAATTGGTAAGCTTGGTGCGAATTGCTGAGTGGCCCCCAAGGTTATTGATCTCAACATTTTCCTTTACATATTTCCCTTCGTAAAAAAATAAACAGAAGAAAAAAACCACTATCCTATTCCTATAGTCTATATAACATTTTTTGTTTCGGTCTTGTGGTGCCAGGGAAAGGCCCTTAAGGCCTCCTCACCCCCCCCCCCTCCCGGGCTGAGGGTGGGGTTCAAACCCTCATCCTCACCCCTTAGAAAAATGGGATAAGGGGAAGAAGCTTGCCAAAGTCCGGAGTTCAAACTCCGAAAAAGGGAAGCCCAAAAAAGGGACGGGAAGGGAGTAGGCAAGTACAGTCACACGCCTAATTGTGTGTTCTAAAATGTTTGGAACCACGTTTTAACACATTGTTAGGAGTCCCATCTCAATTGTATGGTGCAACCATACATTACAATACAAATTTTGATGATTAAAAAAATAAATAATTTTGTTTTCTAGTGACAATTAAAACTTCTTTTTTATCTGGCCCAATACTTGACCGGGTCCAACTTCTAACTTTACATGGAACTTCTAATGGGCCCAAGCCCAACATTGGTCACATAAATATGTAAATCAATCTAGGGTTTTATTGAGGGGTTTTGAAGTAATAGTGGGTTACCTCGGTCGGCTGTTGCTCTTGCATAATCGTCCTCGTCGATCGGATTGCAAAGATGTTTCCAGGAATGTTTATTAAGAAACCAGACAAAGCCGAGGCTTTGAAGCAGCTGAGGACCCACGTGGCCATGTTCGGAGTTTGGGTCGTGGCCATTCGGATCACACCTTACATCCTCCACTACTTCTCTGACGATAGAGATGAGCTGAGTCTCCAACTTTGATTCCTTTCCTTTTCTTCTCAGGTACTCCATAATTAAGAGTTTCGTCCCAATATAAACGAAGTTGTAATCTTTTTTTTATTCTTTTGAGATATTTTTCGGGCCGTTGGGCTGTTTATATAGATGGGTTTTTTCTATATGGTATAATTTCATGGATTGCTAATAATTTTATGGTTTTTGGCCTTTTTGGGTGGATTGGGGATGTGGGATTTCTGTGTTAAGGTGGGATATGGATTTTCGATCCCTTTTTTTTTTTCCAATTTGGGCTATGTTATTGAACTTTTCGTCTGAAAAATTTTTATTGGAATTCTAAGCATGTGCCATAATACGTAATGTGTTGTTGAAGAATTGAAGCACGCATCTTTTGTGTTGACTTCCTGTTGATTGGATGTTTACCTGTGCCATTACAGCATTGGATTTATTTCAGAGCAGGAAAAAGGTTGAGGCTATTTTGTTGAATACTTTTTGTTGGTTTTGTATACCAACACTCTAAATATGCCTCGAATACTTTCTTCAAGAAATTGTGGGGTTGGTACCATGCTTTTGTATTTTATCAAAGTTTGAGTGAGAGAGTTTGTTTTCCAAGTGGTGGCTATGAAACATGGTGCTTAAAGGTTGATTAAGAGATTGGTTGGTTAAGATTCGCTATTTGCAGGACAGTTATGACAGTCTTCATCACTCAATTAATGAATTGGAGTTGATTGAGAGATTGGCTGGTTTAACATTTGCTATTCACTTAATATTTCTGAGATTCTTTATGTATCAGGTTAATGAATTTGGAGTTCAACTTTTAGTTGTAAGAAACTCTGGATATAAATAGTGGTTCGTTTCTTCGTGGTAGGAATATTAAGAGGACTTGTAACTCTTTAAGTTATTTTCTGAATGGAAAGCAATCAGCCTAATAATCAGTTACAACATAATTGAACATAGGGGATTGCTCCCATCAGTTCTCCCTTGTTCAGATCATACATCCGGTTATCAGAAGAAAATTGCTTTTCTTCCTTCCTATCATGTCATTGGACCATCAGAGTGCTGTTAAGCTCTCTGAACATGTCTTTTAATTTCTTAATTTTGTCCCAAAGGATAACACACACAGAAAACAAACACCCCCCACCCCCCCCCCCCCCCCTTTCAAAATTCTTAATGGTTGTATATTTAAGTAGCAATATTGTAGTGTCCACCAGAATTTGGGTGACATTTTCTGACAAGCTGTTTAAGTGTCGAATTTGTTGATTTTTTCTTGCCAATTGTCTGTTGCAAATTTGTTCCTTGAGCTGCTATATTTAAATTCTTGCATTTTCTACAGTTTTGGTGGGATTGGATCTACAGTTGCGGTTACCTTTATCCTTTGCAGTGCTGGTTTTGATTATCGATTGTTATGTGCTATTGCAGTTGATTTCAGAGAGTAGAATTGCTGGTGAAGAGCAGCTCTTGGTTTTTATGCACCTTTCTCCTTACCTTCCCTTCATCATTTGTCTTTTGAACTTTAAGAATTGTGAGCCTAGCCCTTACTTTGGTGTCCTAGTCATTTGATAGAGAATGATGATGCTTTTATGGTAGACTTTAATTTTATATGGTAAATATGCATTAAGGTGCTCTTTTGTTTTGTTGTTTTTGGAGATTATTTCCCATAGTTTTTCATGGTTATCATTTAAAAGTGAGCTACCCGAGGGGAGGGAGGGCCGGGACGTGGTCCGGTAGCTGGCTTTGGTTGCTGCCCATAGGCACCTTTGTGAATTACTAGAAATTATATGATTTTATTGGTTTCTTTTGCTATGTAAAGATTATCTACTACAAAGTCACGTGGGAATGACGTATTATTAGCGTTTTCTAAATGAAATAATTACAAGTGGCTAGCTTAGAACCTTAATTTAATCGGATGGTTCCTCTATTCGGTTATGTCTTTAGATTGACCTGAATTTGTGGTGCTCCTGGAACTGGAGTCGTATGTCGGGTTTGAAAGCGACTCTAGGTTCTGATCTTACAGCTTGTCCTTTTGAGAATTTTACTATTTCTGAGAAAATCTTTTACCAAGTACACAAGTTAATGGAAAAATAACCAAATTAAACTGGATTCGGATCGGTTCAATATCTCAAATACAAGCATGTATAGAACTATGGATTATGATACACGGCACCTTGGTACACGGGATTAGTTTTTTGGCTGAGTCATGATCGCTCATCTAATGGATTCTTACAGCTGATGCCAACCTCTAAACCGAACTCCACGAAGTTGGTTTAGTTGGTTATCTTTTTATTTTCCTCCTTTTTGATTGGCAATTGAGAATTGAAAGCACCTGGATAGAAAGATTTATAACAACACAAAAATATTTATCATGGAATCCAATGGTTCACACAAAAAAGATCATGGAATATTTTTTGTTATTGCAATTTGAAATGTGAAAAGAATTTGGAGCAGCAAAAAGATGTAAAAGTTGCTATCAGACTATACAAAACTTTCCTTGGATGGTTGACAAGACTGCACGTCTAATAAACAGTACTTCTGTCGTTGAACTCGTCAGAAAATAAAGATTTCTTATTAGGCCATGGAGTAAAGTGCAGTGAACTACCTATCTCTTGTCCGTGACTAACTAATTACCCTGGGCTATGGAGCGTGAACGTATAATTGTATGCAATCTTTCGAAAAGGTTTCATTAAGCTAAGCTCAGTCCCTCGTTTTTCAACTGCTTCATTAAAACAGTTAGCAATGTCGGCAGGGAGAGAGGCGCAAAAAAGCATCTTACGCTGGTCCACTGATTTGGATAGAGTTCATTGATCCTTCATCTACATCTCTCGCCAATTAAAGTTGAAAGTGAAAAAGACCAAATGGTTTATTCACTTGGAGAAGTAAGTGCAATAAAGACCAGTGGAAAAACATTTTATCCTACACAACCATTGCGTTAGCTCGTCTGTCGGAAAAACATTTTAACTCACCGAAAGTGACTATTACCGGAAACGCTTGATTAATCCAAACTCAACCTGAGATGAGAAGTAAGAAGCCAGAAACTCCCCCCAAATAATCTTTAATTTAAGCTGCCTTCATTGCGTCAAAGAAGAGTTCTCTAGAGAGATAGAGAACAAACAGCAGATGAAGTGGAGAAATAAACTAGTTTTATTCCCAGAAGAAGTAACAATCTCACCATTTCTCTTTCATACCAACTCTTTTCATCAACAAAAAACACACCTAAAACCTCAGGCACCATAAAGAAAACACGGTGGGGTAAATTCCTCGAGGTTCATGCATGTGAAAAACATTCTGCAACTGCACATCAGAACTAAATTATCTATTGGAATTTGGTGAAGATTTGGCCAGGCAAAGATTCAAAATTGAACCCAGAAATTACAAATATGAAGAGCATGAACAAGAGGTGAGGTCCCTGACTTGATCTAACCCTTCATCAGTGACGGTACCATCATCTCTGGCATCTTTTTAAGCTGGAACGGGGATTTTTATCCCATCCCATGCAACTGCAGCAGCAACGACATCCATTCATCATATGGCCATACAAGACGTTCCAGGGTCCATGGGGACCAGTGCCAGCTTTACTTTGAGATTGGGCCAGGCTATCTTTTCCTCTGCTTCTCTTCTCTTCATGTCTTTGGCAGTCGATTTTTACAGCTATACTGCCTTTTGGTAATTCCTTCCTCATATTGTTCTTGTTGAGGCTTGATTCTTTCAAACTGCAATCCCATATTATCTATCCATCTTGCTACTATTTCCTCCCTTCCATGTCTGTTCTGAACTTCATAGGGTAGTAACAGAAAGAAATTAATTCCTATCAAGAAATGAATGTTACGCTTGAAGGGAAAAGAAATACAAAAAAAGGAAAAAAAAAAAAAGAAGAATTCAATTAATCAACAATAACCGAATAAGTATAGCTATGATTTATAAGACATTGAGTGCTCTATGAAATGGTTTTCTCATGGTTGTTTTATTCAGAGGGAAAATTAATCCCCTAAAACAATCATAGCCACATTAAGGAATTCTTTTGATTTTGCTTTCTGCAGTTGTGTCTATGACTTTTATCCTTTCTGTTGATTAGTACAATATAATCATCCTAATTTCCTGTTAAATGCAGTTTTCTTGTAACAGTCATGGGTCTGGTCATTCCATGGAGCTTCACTCTGGCTTTGCTGGATGGGTACTCCATCCTGGTCCAATGCCCTGTTCGGCAGCTGGGAATATTGCTGGTCATTGTAATAGGTGATTGGGTAAGATATGCTCCTTTCATATTTTCAAAAACTCTAAAATGATAAAAGGGGTGGTTGTGACAACACTAATTCTAGTATGATGTGAACAGGTTTTATCAATTCTCACCTTAGCAGCGGCAAGCTCAACAGCTGGTATCGTGGATATCTTGCTTCGAGCTGATGAGTCTTTCTGTCCTCCCAAGCACTGCAGTAAATATCTGATCTCTGCCTTGTTAGCTTTCTTATCTTGGTTCTTCTCTCTGGCATCATCGCTTTTTAATCTTTGGCTACTTCCCACTTTATGACTTGTAATGCTGGTTCTGCCGTATGACATCCACAACTAAACGGTTTGCAGTAGCATTTGATTCCACTTTTCTTTCTTGGTCTGACAAAGTTGGCTGTATGTACAGAGAAAGCTCGTATATTCAAAGAAAACTACAAATGTAAGGCATCCAATCTTAATTTTATAATTTCATTTATTTGTGTGAGTACAGAAGAATTATAGACAGTTGACAGGTCAGATTATGACGAGAACGAATGCTAGAATTTTGCAGTACTCCGAATTGAATTTTATTCTCTCCTATAAAGCTTCTTTATATCTGCTAATGTTGTCATGATATCCAGTGGAAATTGATTTAATAATTTCACAGCTCAAAAGGATCAACAAGAATCACACACTAACCAATTCCACAGGAACTTCTGGCGAACCATCATATATACAGTTCTGATAGCTCTCTTATTTTGACAATGCAATCAAGATGAACTGTTTTTCTCCTCTAAACAATTGAACACATACAAATTTACCTCATGCCACCTGCAAACAGAATATAAAGTCAAATTTGGAAATTCAAAAGATGAAAGCAACAGTAGTACATCTCAACCAGAAAAAAAAAGAAAGAAAATATAAAGGGAAATATTTTACCATTTAAGAGATGCCTTGTGAGACTGAATAAAAATTCTGTGCTCTGAAAAATAAGTTATTGGTTTCTCAGAGAATCATTGTTGCAACATAATAAACTGTGTGCATGGAAACTCATTTTCATTCCAAGACTAAAGAAATGTGTTTGTACCTGTTCCAAACCAATAATCTACAAGGACAAGTCTCAAATTACACAATGGCCTTCAAAATCCCCCTTACAGATGTAACCTACCAATGCAGTAGCCAGCAGTTCTCTCTGTAGAGATGCCCCTTGCAAAAGTCAAGAAACAGAAACCATTTTAGGGGTGTGCTACTCCTGCCAACTCTTATCTCATGCCCATGCACAGATTTTAGCTCTAATGCTAAGCTTGGGTAGCATTTATATTTCTACATCATGAAACATCGAAACCATACAAGACAAAGTCATGTTCACACAGAAACAATGAAGCCAACCTTTTTGTCTTCAATGGCAAACTAAGACAATTTCAGCTACTTGCATAATAATGAACGCATATCTTATACATTTGAAAATGAAACTTGAATCCTGTTCATCGTAACCAGAGTTGAGTAGGTCGATCAAAAATACAGTTCAGTAAAACCATATCAGCTCTACCAAATTGCAGCTTGTATGTTCAGAAACCATTTCATTAAGTTTCTGTGACTGTATGACTGCAGTGCACAACCCACATGTATGTTTCCGTGTTCGGACCAGGATTGGTTCGATAACAACCACTTCCTAAACTGATGTTGTCAAACTGCAGCAAACAAGACGAATGTAAAAAGATGAAGCAGAATCGTCACCTAGCCATTTTGAGGAGGAATTAGAATCGTTAACATTTCATTCCTCAACCTTTGGGCCATCTCCTCATTTCCTTTTTTGACATATCCATCAATAAAGGCACCATAAATCTCTTCATCTGGATTATGACCATTACCAATCATCTCTGCCTGAAGCTTCAAAGCTTCTTCCATGCTTCCCAACTGGCACAAGTTCTTTATTAGATACTCAAAGCTCTTCATTTGTGGGAAGATATTATGTTTCGTTGCCATTTTCATTATCTCCAAGGCATCAGATACATGGCTACTATCACAAAGTACCTTTATTGTTGCATCAACTGTTGCACCATCAGGCCTAAAACCCTTCCTGCACATATCCTTGTACAACAGGATCACCGAATCAGCATCCCCAATCTTACAATATCCGTTTATGAGATGCTCAAATGTAACACAAGTACTCTCCATGCCACTCAAAGACATTTCTCTGAACTTCTCCTCTGCTTTGCCAACCTCTCCAATCCCACAAAACCCGCCAATCATAGTATTGTATGCCACAATATCATGCTCAAGACCCTCAGCCCCCATTTCATGCCATACCCTCTCAGCATCCTCCATTCTGCCATCCTCACAATATGCTGCCATCAGCACACTGTAACTATACAAATTCGGCACACAATTCATTCTCTCCATTTCCCTCCATACCTCCTCCACCTTTTCCACCAAGCCGTCTCTCAGAAACCCGACCATAATAACATTAAACGTATTCGAGTTGGGGCCAGCAAATTTTGTCCCTTTACCATTCTCATTCTCATTTTCTACACTAAACCCAAAAATTTCCCTGTACACATCATAACCAGCAAAAGAGCCCTGGCTTTTCGAAACTAACTCGATTAAAGAATTACGAGTATTAACATTTGGATATATGTTCTTAACCTTAACATTCTAACAATTTCAATAGCCTGAACGATTCTCTTGGACTCTATACAGGCTTTGACTAGCAAATCAAACACAAATGGAGCTGAGTCACAAGTCCTATAAGTTCTGATCAAAGTTTCGAAAATTGGAAGCGGGCTTGATGAAGTGGGGTCGGGAAACTTGCGAATGGCGGAATGGATTAATTCTTGGGCTCGTCCTTTGAGTCGTGATCGAGAGAGGATGTGAATAATGGTGGCATAGGAGGAGACGGAGTGAGAGCAGAGCGAATAACGGACTGTGAAGTGGAAGAAGTTGTGGGCAAGGTGGGGATTGTTGCGGAGTTGGAGAGCAATTTGCGAAAACTGAGATGGAGAGAGGGCTTCATTGGTAGATGTAAGAAGAGAGCGGAGGTAGGACCACCGGGATTTTGAGCGGTGGTGTTTCAGGATCGAGATGGCCGTTGTGACAAGATTTTGATCGCATGGTGGTGAAGGACTTGGAGAAGACAAAGAAGAAGAATAAGAATAGCGGAGGGAAGTCTGTTTGATCAATGAAGATTTAACAAGGCGAGAAGTTCGGAAATGCCAAGAGAAAGCGGCATACGTAAACTGCAATTCATTGGGGAATTTCATCGAACAGTTAGTGTTGAAAAATTTTCACTTGCTGGAGACCAATTTCACCGGGGAGTTTTTAGACTGGTTTGGGTTTGGAGGCCGGGCTGTGCTGACATTTATTGGTGTTGATTGGGCCAGGAATGTGGGCTACCTTGGAGTATCACCAACTGGACTGTTCCTTGTCCAACTGACGACGATGAATAGGGGGCTTGTCCACTGAAGAAGATTAATAGGCTTATCACAACTAGGACTTCTGGGCCACAGATTAAACGTTTGAGGTCCGTACAGCGTAAAACAGCTCTTGGTCCATCCCAATAAAGCGCAAGAAGTGCTATTCCTTGCGTTTTCATGAATTGTACTTTGACTATCATATAAGAATTAGGGTCATGATTAAATTTATCATATAATAATTAAGGTCATAATTAATTTTTTTCCTCATTGAATTTGCATGGAAATGTTTATCAAGGAGTTGATTTGATACTCGCCCCGTCATCATCGTTCCCCTCTTCCATTCTAGGAAAATTTTAGAAAAGAAAATATTTATTGATGCCTGTCAAAATGCGTCTTAGATTCTTAAATAGGATGGATTATATTATTATGCAAATGATTAAAGACACATTTAGAAACTTGTGATGGCTAATTAAGGTTGAGGTTAGGCCTATTTGGGTCCAAATTCAACACAAGGCAATCTTGTGTCAAGCTCGCACCATATGCAATTGTAGCCAAATGATATGAAACCTAAATGAAGCATGTGATGGGGTCCAACAATTCCAAAAGGCAAAATGAATTATTTAAAGCTGACTAGCTGATTAAGGATCATAAGGCTGAAGAATCACAATAATTTAATTTCTTTTTGTTCCTGGTCATGAAATGAAATCATTATATATATATATATATATATATATATATATATATATATATATATATACAAGAAATCTTAATCATGCATTTCTAGGGTTAAAGAGAACATAAAGAATCCAACTGAGTGATGAGAGAGAAACTGGCCAGGGAACATAGAACCAGATTCATCTTGTGCTTTTATTCTATTATGCAAATATAAAGTTTCAAAATTACTAATGAAGACCAACACTTTATGATTTCACTTGCACTTATTCAAATATTCCAGATGTTTCTTTGTACCAAAAGAAACAAAAAGATAAAGAAGAAGAAGAAAAGATAAAAAGAACCCCCCTGACGTTATCGAGAGATTGTTTTCATTTTATGCATATTTTTCCGACATCCAGTATTTCTTGACCAACACCATCTCCAATTTTAGTTAGCCCCCATTCCAAAAGGGCGAAAAAAAAAAAATACACCGAAAGAAAATAAGGGTTTGCTAAAATTGGAATGAAAATTGTAAGGAAGGGATACAATCATAAATTGTTTTTAGCCGATTATGATTGGAATTGTTTGAAAAGTTAGAAGTTTGCTACATTTGTTATTGAGTTTAATTGTAACTCAAGAAATGCATAACTAATTTAAAACAAACAAATTTAAATATACTCGAACACATTTCTGGTGTTTTGTCCAAAAAAAAAAAAAGAAAAAAAAAGAAAAGGATATTCACAAAGTTTTTGGGCATTGATGGATTATTTGTAAATAAAACGTTGCTTCAATAGACTGGCAATGCCTTTAGCGTAATTTAGACTGAAGAAGAAAGCAAATGATTCCGTATAAGTTTAACTCCTTTGGATTGGACTCATTCGAAAAGCTAAGCAAACACCCATTCTGTTGCCAAGAATGAGTTATCTGTTTCCATATATGAGCATAATGGAGTTCGATGGTGACAAAAACATGACAAGTAGGACAAGAAGAAATTGATGCCCAATTCAGGAAGATGCCAATAGATGTAGCTTCCAATTAAGCTAATTGGATATCCAAAAGAAAAATCTATTCCTTAAGCAAAATTACCTCAAGGAATCAGTTCCTCCATATCTGCTTTCACTCCAAGAAACAATAAAATTAAATGCTCCCACGACACTTTAAGCACATTCTTGGTGATGTCAAATGAACACTAAAAATCTTAGAACATTTCAATTTTCAAGTGTGCCACGTTCTTATTCGCTTCTCGTCTCCTTAATTTTCACCAAAGCATCAAATTAGAATCTAAAATTTCTATTGGATTTATTGGATTTATAGCCCTCTCCTTTGACAATTGAGGAATCTCAACATCTATTCAGTCTTAGGTGTCAACAGAACATCCACATTAAACAAAATAAAACACGAGATGTGATGTTTACTTCAATATTACAGTTGCTTCTTAAAAGTACATCTATATTTTTCAAGGGTGCACAAGCTAGAGCACTTGTACAGATCCTATGTTAATGTTGTTTGGACACCTTAGGATCAAATTACTTGACAATTACCTAAATTATAATTTTTCATTTTTCTTTTGTTGGGTTTTCTCACACCAATATTTCAATAGATTGGAAATCATAATAAAGTAAAAAATTCCGATTCTGAAGTGGGGCATTGGCCAATATGCCTTGTGTCTGTCCTCTTCCCTTGACGTTAAGATTCTTATTATGTAGAACCATTTATCACCATGATCACCACCATATCTCTACGCATAATTCCCTAACTGCTTCATATACAAGCCACTATAATAACCTTACTTAGTAAAATCTCAACCCTAAATCTATGCTTCCTTATTCCAAAATATATCCACAATCCGAATTTAAGGAAAGCCTAAAGGGCCAAGAATCACCTTTATATATATATACATCTGGCAGCTGAGTTCTGTTGAGTTCCGAGTGCCTCTCAAAGAAACCATGAAATACAACGAAATTCCTCACTTCAGCCACCCTCAACACAAGCTCAAATTCGAGTACACAGAAGTCCCATTCAAGTGCGACGGCTGCAAAGAAGTGGGCATTGGGTCACGCTACAAGTGCAGCATCTGCGACTACGATCTTCACATGCACTGTGCCATTCCGTCAGCCTCCATCAACCACCCCTTCTACACCAAATGCTCATTCCAATTCCTCCCTCGCCCGCCGGGTAACATGCCCCGCTACTGCAACGCTTGCGAGAAGGACGTGACGGGTTTCGTGTACCATTGCAGGTCTTGCGGATTTGACCTCCATCCCTGTTGCGCCAAGCTTCCGATGGTTCTTGACGATGGAGAAGTGAAGCTGTACTTGTATAGAAAGGTTAGTGCATCTTGCCATCGCTGTGGGAGGAAAGGGAGGAGCTGGAGCTACAGATCCAAGTGCAAGAAATATAATTTGCACGTGGCATGTGTGAAGGAGATGCTGGTGGAGAGTTGGCACGAGATATATTTCGGAGCTAGAAATGGTACCAGGAAATTAGAGACAAGAATTCCTAGCCTGAGAGGCTACATTGCAGAATTACCATCCGTAAGAGCAAAGGTAAGGTGCAGAAATGTTGTGAGATGGCTGGTTTGGCTTTGCAGTTTGTTATCTCGGCCGTTCTTGGGGATCCTACCACTCTTATTGCAGGGGTTGTTGGTTCGCTAATGTCAAAATAGGATTACATGTCTAATGTCACCATTAGCTTTCAATTCTCAGCAAATTATGATCTAGCTATGTTATGTATACCAGGTCAGGATCTCTACTAATTAGATTGCCAAAATCATCACCAAATTAAAGTTTAATAATAATAATCTCATGTAGTAAGTTGGTTAATTTGGTTCTTATTTTTTTTTGATGATTCTATTCTCCGCCTTTAATCTTCGAGAGTTGCGCATATTGAACTCCAAGTTACCATCACAAACTTCCAGGTTTCTTGTTCGATATTCTTGTTGACGATGACACTCCCCTCCCCACCCCAATGCTACAAATAAAATGAAAATGAAACATGAAAAATTTATTCTATACTAGTAAATTTTATACCTTGCGATCATTAATTATTTGACTACCCGCACTTCAAAAGAAAATTTTAAAGTAAATTCTAATTAAAAATAAATTTATGTCCACAAGATTTTACAGGATTGACATATTTGTCCCCTTTCAAATACTGTCATCCAACGGTCATAGATTGCTTTGCTAAGAAGTCTACAAAAGCATAATCCTGAGATTATAGATTGTGGAGGTCTCTAGCCAAAGGAGAAACTCTTAAAAGTTTAGGAAATGATAAATTTATTAGCATAAAAACGGAACAGTTTTTTACCATAACTTGTTATCGTGTGGATGATTATTTTTTGAGGTATTTTTAAGAAAACATTACTATAATAATTTTAAAAATTCTTTTCGATAAATATATTTCTAAGATAAAAAGTTAGTTAAAATGTATTAAGTTTTTCAAAAATATGTTTATAAAAAACAAAACCAAACAAACAGAGAGCATTTTAAGAAGAAGGGAGTTCTCATCTATTTGATGTCTTCCAACATGTTTTATCTAGGCACATCAGTTGACTTCATTCACCATTTGTTGGCTTCTCTAAAAGTTGAGCTCGGAAGGAAGTAAAATCAAATAAAACTGAAAAGAACGCATGTTGTTAAAAAAATTTCAGCCTGTCTACTACAATAAAACTCTGAATCCAAATTAATAATATTCTGATCAAGAACAGAGTAATCTTTTTTCACTTACGAAGACTCCGCAATCTGCAGCTCCAAAAATAAAAAAACTAACTAGTATTACTAACCCTCAAATATAGATAATTGTACCCTAAACTCCCATGTAACAAGTTAACAGGCGTAAATTAACTACGATCAGAAAAGAATTTCACAAAGATTTTAGAGGAAACAAAGTCAAAAGATCAGAGATGCACATAAATACCAACAATTATCATGTCATCCACACCCATAATTGACATCTGGTGGAGCCACCACAGATTCAAATGGAATTTCAACTCTCTCTTTCACGAGGCACCGTGTTTCACCATTTTCAACCACTGGTACTTTACCAGGTGGACATTTAACTGCTATTCCACCATCATCAGCTTGGTGGTGCTGAAATAGGTGAAGAAAATTGAACTGATTATCCCTTTTCCTTAACCTAAGATCATAACCTGCCAAACTGAGAACAGAGATTACCCCAACAACAGTTATTGCTGCCTTTGCCACTGCACCAACTAAACCTTTTACCCTGGACAATAAGCTTCCAGACTCAGGCTGGACTTGGTCTGTTTCTGATTCAAGGAAAACCTTTTGCAGAAATATTCTTAGTGCCACCACTTACAAACCCATTTTGGGTTTTCTTGTGTGTACAAGGAAATTGTGACAGATAATCATTATCAGCCACTACAGTATGCAAAGGTCGGCTTGGATACGGTGGGAGGAGGAGGTCATTGTTATCTTCTACACTTTCACCAGCAAAAGCAATAGTTTCATGAATGACTTCAAATTCTTCACCTTTGTAGTCCTTCAACTTCTCAAGCAAATTCCTCTGACTGTATCTAATTTCAGCTAAGGTTGCTTCTTTCTCATAACATTGCTGCTGTTGTAATGCCTGACCATAGAAATTTTGCATAGAAAGGCGAAGAATGCTTTAGACGCTTACAGAAGAACAAATATGTAGAATTGGGCAAAGCCTCAATTTACTTTCTCCTACAATTTTCGGGTAATACGAGGACAAACATATATATTGATACAACTAGGAGAAATAACACAACGGAACCTACGCCACAAACAGAATACACAATTTTAATAGCAGGAAGTGGAGAAGAGAAACTGAAAGTCCTAAGCAATTGTTTGACAATTGTTTGCAAAGCAAATAATTAAAGTACCCAATTATAAACATGCCTTTTAGAAATGAAAGGCGCCACTAAGTGCTCATTTGTATGCCAAGGCTATGGAGCTGTACTGTTACTAAACAAAAAATTGAGATATCATTTGACGTAAAAAGTGGTACGCCTTTATTCCCATTTCTAGATATAATAATTGAATATAACACTTGTCGCAGTCTTACCAAGCTACTAGATAACTGTTAGATGTAAAATGAATTATGCTGACCAAACTTAATTTCTTATTTGAATCTGAAAATCAACACCTTCATGATGATTAGAAACTACTTCAAATTGCTGCGGAAAGATCAGCACAAGGAGCAGGTGCAGCATGTAATTCTCTTATATTGCAATCGCTAGATTAGCACGCACCTTATGGACAAATTCAAGACATAAAACATGAAACAGTCACGAATCCTTAATATTAGCCACACTTTAGTTGCAGAGGCCTCCAAAACCACATAATACTGTGTTTCAAGTTTCTGCTATTAAACAAACCCAAATTTCAAGTCCACAGGCCACAGGTGGTAGCACAATATTTCGTTCCAAAGAGCAGCTACACTTTAGTATGCAAATGTTCACAAGATTATGAATTCGTGGTATTAATGCACCACTCAAATGAAATCCAGGCACACTACTCAATTATCCCCATCAAATAGTAGTTATGTACCTAGGAAAAACGTACTTCCAGACTAAAAACGATATCCCGTTGAAAAGAGGTAAAACTTAAAGCAAAGAATGGATGGCAGAGAACATTTTCAACTAAATCAGGCAAAAAAAGCAACTTAATTCAACAATTTTCATAAAGCAGTAATCTTGAGAATAAAACAAGATGGGAATTCATTAACCTTTTGTCAACTTGAAGAAAATCAAAGCCTATAATATGACTTTTGCTTGATGCAACAGGACTGTGCATGCTGAGACAGTAACAGAATGCATATTGTGAAATAAGCGACCCCCTAAACTGCAGGAATTCCAACCAGAATCTGCAGGTTTCTCCAAATAACTTTACTTTAAATAGCCCTTTTTCCGCAAAGATTTCATCTTTTACACAAAAACCAGGCGCCCAAAGCTCAATTTCAGAACTAGACGGTAGTCAGAAAACCGCAGCCTCCAAAAGATGATCGCTAACCTAAACATTTGATTCTATCAAGACCAGTAATCTTGTGGCTTTACTCACTAACATAAACCCCAGACTGATAACACTGTAAACTTTAGTACTACTACGATTTTACTCACGAATCTAACTGGAACCATTCGGACATTCAACTAAATATGAAATAAAAAATCTGATTCCACATATACTGCCTATAATATTTAGGGGGTTTCAAGAAAACACCTCAAATTTCAACAAAATACATAAAACCTTAAAAAAAAAAAAAAAGAAACGTTAAAAGAAAATGGAGAAGGGACCTGCAAAGAAGAAAGCTGGGCCTCAAGTGATTCAAGGGCTTCCCTAATATTCAAAAGACTTTCTGTTTCTTCATCATCATCATCACCATCACCTTGTCCTTCAAGTCCTGTTTTAAAGTCTTTATTTAGGCTTTCTCCCTCTTCCCTTTTGACATTGGTCACTGTTTTTCGGATACAATTCGTGATTTTACCCCTCAGCTCAGCAACTCTAATTAAAACCAGCCCAATTCTATCTTCATCCATAACCCTTTTAGTTTATTTTCCTTTTTATTTTTTTGGTGATAAGTGCTTGTGAAAAAAAATGGAGAAAGGAGGAAAGGGGTGGGGGCAGAAGAGCCAAGAAGCGCCAAAAGTGGCAATTTTGATGGTATGAAAAGTAGAATATACAAGTGATTATAGTGGCTTGGGAGTCTCCTCGAATAGACTTCGCTACAAGATACTCGTTTACAATCTTTTCATTTTCTTGCGACCTATATATGCCAAAATGGAACCCCTCTCTTTCATACAAGTATCTGACAAAATTTGATCTGTATATAGTGTTTTTCTGGTTTTCCTTGGAGTAACAAAATCTCTGCCAGCAGTTATGACTTTTGAACCAGGAAATTTATTTTGTATGGTCCACAGTATGAATTTGGACTCAGGTGGCCTCTTCTAACCTACGTTTTCAGACTCGGACCGGGTATCGACCCGGCCGAGCTCAGGGGTCAGGGGTCAATGGGTTCGACCGGGGGTCGATTCGGGGTCGAACCGGATGACGTCATAAATATTATATATATATATATATATATAACACATATATACACTTACTAATTTTTTTCTTAATTTTAGTTGTTAGTCTAAAAAATTATAGCCAAAATACCCTCAATAACCATTTTAATATCTTGCTATTAATAGTTCAAAAAGCATTGAATTGAAAAAATTAGCAATAAATATAATGGACTTAAATTATTTACTTTTTAATATAATTAGTATAAAGAAATAGAAGTGAGGCACCACTAATATTTTGTAATTGGTCAAAAAAGTTGGTTGCCTTTTGACAGATAACTGGGCCAAGCAAATAAAAATCATGTATTGATTTAGCATTGATGTTCATTTGTTGGATGTATGTCAATGGGCTCATGTCATTGTCAAAACTCAAAAACAAATAATTGTTGGAATCTATTTTCTTCAGACAATGAATATGGAAGCCTACAAATATGTATAATAGCCCATATCTAATAAAGTGTGGAGCATTAATGTGGTTGGATTTGTGTAAAAAAAAAAAAAAAAATTCTAGGCGGTTTCCGGTTTTGCCCGATCAAACCCGGTTTTTGACCGAAGTTTGACCGGATTTTTTAAAACCGGTTTTTTATGCTAACTCGGACTGAACACTTGGTCCGGTTCCCGGTTCGACCGGCCGGTCCGGTCCGAGTTTAAAAACACAGCTTCTAACTGCTTTATTTTTCATGTTGTCTCTTCTTTTCCTGTTGCCCATATTGTTTTAATTCGCATTTCTTTAGCTTTCCTCCCGCAGAATTTTTGGTCTGCATTTCAGTTGTTTTCTTAGAACAACTTACAGTAACTTTTTTTTTTTTGTAAAGTCTTGATATTGAGACTAATTGGTAACTAATTCTAAACCAAAATAAAAAATCAACTGTGACAATGACAAGAATAGTTTGTAATAATGTGTAGGTAGCTTGTCCCAAGTAAAGAATAGAGCCACCTGACTCTATTTTATTTAATTTTCAATGCTCTACCATAATGGAGCTAAAGTTTAACTTCTGAAATTGCCAGTAGTGACAATTTCTGGAAGAAGGCTAGTGAAATCAAAATGTTCTAAAAAATAAATTCGTTTAAACACCAGATCCTGTCTTACTGCAAGTATTTGGAGGTTTGAAGGAAATAATAACCACCATCTGGAAAGCCACATTCCTCAAGCCTTTTCTTCTGAAGAAAACAATTTCTAAGTTATTTGTACAATTAATGACTCAAATGGACATTCAGAAAATGTACAAACTCAACATGCAACCAACCAAATTGGGGTTGTAACAATTAGGAATGACAATTGAATCACAAGTCGGCTATTTTAAGATGAACAACTGATCATGTTACTTTCAGTTTATGGAAACTCTATTTTGAGGAGTTCCATAGATCTGTCTCAGACCTCAGATTTTGTTTCAGATTCATCTGTCATTCAAAACTGTCATGCCACCCCCGATATATTTTTGACATAAAAAGGGGTACAACACGTTCATTTACAAAGTCCCATATTGCACTACAGGGCAACTTTTATTTGACCAATTCATCTGCAATCAAGTAGTGGAAAGTGAAGCTGTGAGGAACCCACACAATTTTCTTCCAAAATTTTCCTTGCTGAGGCTGCTGTAATTTTTCCCTCAAAAAACCTGGCAAAGAATGCTCAATTAACTCTACAAAACCAGATTGACCTAAATCTAACTCCTTTGCAAAAGAATCCACTTTCTTTGGCAATAGCAGCTTCAGATCCCATTGTATCCTGATATTGGTCTGAATGTACTCTTCTTTTGCCACTTCAAGCTCCTGGAAGACTCTCTTGGGTGTATAAACACGAAGCTGAGATATATTATGACAACATATGATGGACATTGTAACAACATATAGAATCAGCTTCAGATCCTTTATATGCATATACATATATTTATATTAAAAGGCCATCTTTGACGGTGTTATATCTTCTTCTACATGGCTCATTATACCGTAAGAAACTGCACCGAGGATTAATCTAAGCCACCAATTTAGCTTATGGTGGGGCACATGGAGTGATATTTTAAATTTGAAAAATCTTTATGATTGAAGTGGAGGCAAGGTAAAAACATTTATATAACAATGTTTAGGATTATGCTAGATGCTACATGCAGCTGTATAATTGAGGATGGATACACCTTTTCATTATGTGTCTCTTGCAGCCCAATTAACGAAGGATATGAGCTTACCACCGGATCAGAGTGGCTTCCGGAACAAAGTGCAAAATGTAGACGTGGTTCTGGGTTACCAATTGCAAATGATTTCCAAGTATTTCCAGCCCTGTATTTTGTTCGCGGGAAGAATAATGATTGCAGCCACTACAAGAAGAGTGTAACTGCTTGAGCCCAAAGTGAACAGAAGTAGAACAAGACTAGTGAATCTAAAGTCTAAAAATACAGTTTGGAGGGAGCAGGATGTTTATTGCTCTTAAAAGAGAGTAAGTTTTTATAGTAGCAGCTGTACAGATTTTCATATGTTCAGCCGAACTATCAACTAAAAGATGTTTGGGGAAAGAAATATACTTGTCCTGGACGAGGCAATCGACATTCCAAAATAGAGCTCTGTATCATGTCCACACTTATGTTATGACCACCAATATTGTATGCAGCCTAGATCATAAACAATTCTTAAACAAGTTATTATCAGCAAAAAGGTGAAATAAAAAACGTTAAAATAAATCATGGACAAGAATTATTCAGACTCGCAGACAGATCTCTTCACCTTAAGAAGCAGAGAGATTCTCTTAATATTGCCTCGTGGAATTCCATAAACCAAATAGGCCTGTCACAATTGTTACAAGAAGTTAATCAGTAAACATATCCAGTAGTAAAAATCGAATTAAAATCTACAGATTACTAGTTTGTAAAGAATTGATTACATGCATCACTAAAGCATTGTGGACATTTATCCAAAATGCTAGCTTCTCTTCGTGCTTCATTTTCTTAGGGTCAATGACTTCTAATGCAGACACAAGAGACCTGCAGTGAAACAAAAACAATATCTCAGGCTTGCAGAAACCGTCAAACTAACAGCCATCGAAATTGATGGTGACTTGTCGGATACAATGGCTTCATGTGCTTTAACTCTTTGTTTATGAAGACATCAACAGGTTTTTCCCCCTCCAAGCAATCAGGTGAGCTAAGACACACACTTGCAACATGGATAACTCCTGAAAGGTACTGCTTACCACAATAACTACAGCAAGGGTTAAGCTTCTCACACATAAAGAAATAATTAAAAGAATGCAAGCAGTTTGTTTATAAGTTTGTACAAAGCGTTGAGTAGAGGACTGATGCAATCAGAAACAAAAGAATTCACCTAAAATTCTGTATCATGTCCTCAACTTTCTTTAAGCTTTGCCGATCTCTGCAGATCCCTTGAACTTCGGCCGTTGTTAGGAAAGAAAGGGTAAATCCTTTGGGTGAGTTAACACGGAATGAGTTGTCCAACCATGAATTGAATAAGGAACTTTCGCCACACTGTTGACTCCAATTATGATGATGATCTCGTGGAGAACTCCTCGATGATGAGAAGGATACAGGAGATGAAGGCAAACCATTTTTAAGCAGAGGAGGGTCAGCAAGTTGACAATATATGGCTGAAATGCATTTAATCATCTCCTCGGAAATTTTATTTGGTGTCTCCCAAACACGATCCTGAACACCGGTGCCGAGATGACATGCCAGACTAGCATTTGCACTTCCCTGCGCCCTCTGTTGAGATTAGGTTGCCAAAATCATTTCAATGAGCTATTAATAAAGTTTACTTGTATAATCAAGCACAAAATTTTTTTGTCTCAATTAACCGGGCAAAGGAGCAAAAGATAGATAAAACTATAGTTATACAATTAAAAAAAAAAGTTTGCTGCCAAATAAAGGGAAAAAAAATTGGCTGTCATAAAATATATTAAATCCTGAAAATGCAGAAATTTTCATATAAATATAATTGGAAGCTAATTGACAAGGAGAAATACATTGTTTCCTCTGAAACTAGACCAAATGCTGTTGTTCGTTGTTTTTCCTCTACTTGGATAATTTACTGTCCTAATTTAAATGCTTGTACGTGTATAGTTTTATATGAAATTTTCTGAATTCTAAACAGATATAAATAATTAATAAGCTGATAATAGTTGATGATCAATCGATGAATTTGATTGGTTCACCTTACAGATAACTCTAGGATACCATCTACAAATAAATGCTTCAGTTTAACTTACCTCCAGCATGAATAAAGGTAAGGAGTGATATGATTCCACAGCTTCTTCTACTGCTAGTGATCCCAGCGAAGGAGAACTTCTCACATGAGCAGCTGATCGATGAGATAATGATGAGTGGCTGCGTTGAATACTAGAACCGACAAGTATCTGAGATCCCACAATGTCATTGCATCCCTTAAGTGGATTGTCGACTGAACCTCCAGATGGCATCAAATGGCTAGCATTGGTAGCTGAATCCTTTGTGATGTCACGTTCAGGGACTTCAGATGAAACCTGTTTATTAGAAACTGGATTTTGTTTTGGCTTTTCTCTGATCATATACGAAGATGTTAACCTTTTTGCGAAAGCTTTCCGGTACATTGAAAGAAGATACTTTTCCAGGTAGACTACTTCCAACTCCAAAATGGCAATGTCTTTTATTAGGTCCTTGGCCGGCTGAAAGCAAATACAGAGGAGTATTAGTCCAGATAGAATATATTAACTTTAACAATATCAATCAAATTATGGATCATAGACACTCCACTTAAAAATCATGAACTGCAAGACCTCCTGAAGTCCAAAATAGAGTTCAAAGTGTTCAAGGTCCTTTAATACCTTCATTTTTTGTTCTTTTTCCTTGGTAAGCAAGATTTTATTTCTTATTTACATGGGTCCGAAGAAGACACCATTGTAGATCTCATTTCCATGTTTTTTTATATAAAGGTCTATGCATCCTAGTGTCAAAGAATGAGATGCTGAACACAACATGACGAAGACTTCTTAGTGGTTCTAGAAAGCAAAGTCTAAGAAGTTGCTCCTTCACCTCGTGATATATTCAGTAAGATGCAAATGATAAAGAAGCTTCTGAAAGGGATGAATCTCATTAAGCAGGAAGAAGAACCTTGGAAATTGAGTTTTCATCTTCTGAATCATGCAAAAAAGGATTGTGACATGAGGCCCTTTCTAGTGCTTTCCGCATTGAAAATTGGTTCTCAAGTTGCGTTTGAAGCTCTGAGATCTGCAAGAAGTTGCAACTTCATATTAATGCAAGTAAGGAACACGCAAAAGAACTGTGCAAAACATGCTATTTCCTGTAAATAAACTTAAAAGCAGATATCTTTGGTTCTCCCCCCCTCTCCCTGTTTTCAAAATGTAAAATATGCTTTTGGTAGGTATTATACCAATTATATCTACATTTCTCACAGAATGCTGAATCATTAATTGGTTAGGCCTCACTGGGGGAGAAACATGGTTGTGACACACAGACAACCCATGCTTGTGTCGTCAATATCCACTTGACAAAACCTTATTCTAATTCGATGCTTTATCTTTTGACAAAAGGGGCCAGAATCTTAAAATCTTTTACATCTTCAGGATATTCAAGTTATAACCTTTTAACGAGGGTGAAAAAAAAATCATTATGCAAGCTTTAGATAAATAAGTAATAGAATCAATGCCACAGCCAAACTAAATCACAGAAATTCAAATTATGTATGAATAACTGTATTCAATAGAACCTCTTCTTTCAATGAATTCTGAACTATGGTATCAGTCAAGTGCCTCTTCTTATGTTCACCACAATTCTTCAGCTGCCCCATGTCCTGTTGCAGAATAGAAATTTGACATGTAAAGGTACAAACAATAAACACCGGACAAGAAATGAGGTGGAAGATTTAGTAAGTGGATCTATACCAGCTCTGAAAGATATGAAGCCTTCAAGAGATTACTAATGTTGTCTTCTTCAGTGATATGACCACAACAGTCACTGATAAATTAGAAAAGTTTCAATTTCAAGTAGGGGAATATATTCCTGACAGCAATAAAATTACTGTAGAATATATTGTCACATGAAGCACATATATATCCTCATTAGAAATCATGGAAATGTTGTTTATTAGATGCACTTTGAAGTAGGGCGGGCAAAGCAATTTTCTCCTTCTCTTTGTACCCCCCAGATGTCAGTGCAATGTCTATCACTATTAATCAGTTTACGCCTTTTATGAAACCAAAAATATGACTGCTGTAAAAGAAAAAAGGATTTCAAGAATCCACTGCTGACTTTCAAGACAACTTCCTCAGATATGCATTGCAGATTATTTTCTCAAAAAAAAAAAAAAGAATTTACTTGATTGCAGAACGTAGGAAGAAAAAAGAAAAAAGTACCAGGTGCCAAAGAACGGTATGAGGAAGTATTATACTACCTCTTGGAGCGCTTGTGTGATGAAGAATTCTGCTCCATTTAGCTCTAACAGCTTCTAAGAAGAACCATTCAATAATATGAACTCACTCAACAAGTGGCTTGAGGACACCACTTTTGGAATTCTTCTCTAGAAACAGCAATAAATGCAGCATGTCCAACAGAAATTGACAACTGCAGTAAAAGAAAGAAGATCAGGTTACAAAACTCCAAGGAACATTAAACGGAAACAGCAAAAGAACTGCTCCCGGTTGCCTAGGAGACCCACAGAACAGAAAGGTGATAGAGGGAGACCAGTCATTCACTAGAGTTCTTGGAAAGCAGAATCAAAATCTACTTTTAACAATTGGCATATGGATTCAACTCTATTATTCCTATTTCAAACTAAAAGGTATTGTCACGTGTGCTATATTACACTACCATTTGATGCTTCTTATGCAGGCAAGGTATATATGAGATATACGCAGTTAACAGTGCTGGAAAGGAATACTGTTTTTGACTAGTCCCTTGTCTTAGAAAGCGATACCCACCTTTGTTGTGGCTTTTGCAATGGTGAGCTTTTCTGCATTAAAAGAAGCAAATTAGTTGGTGACTTTAGATTGACAAAAGTCAAGACTGTAGATTTGGGCATTCAATATTTAATTTAAGACAAAAGAATTTCTCATGCAGTGCCTTCTTATAAAAGGGACTACAGGACAAGAAACAGATAGGTAGTGTGGCATCACTGTATAATAAATCCTGTAGGAGACAATGAGACCATGGTATTTCGCAATCTTAGAACCTCAAATTCTGGCTCTCATCACACTCGATTAAATGATATAATGTGAGTAATGTGTCAAATTCAAGTCATAATGTTAACTAATCACCCATAGGGGAATAAAGAAAAGGGTAAAGATTGCTAAGCAACATTATCCAACAAGAAAAGAGTTAAAAAGGATAACTTAGTATCTGGCACCATTTTTGGCTTTTTCTTTATTTGTGTACTGTTGAATCCAACAAACCTGATTTTTTTTTTTTTTAATATATTGTTGCCCGTGCTCTTCTAAAGTAAATAGACAGTTGGGTAACCACCCGTCTGCCTATACCATAGTGACTTCCATCTTCTTATCATGGAGCGAACATCAGCCAAACTCCAAAGAATAGGAAGTCATATGTTAGTTGCCACCATCATGTACAAGACAAGGGTAGATCAAAAAAAATGTACAAGACAAGGGAGACAAAAGAATGCACACGATTGAGGGTTTGAGCATAGGCATTAAATAGGTCTGTACCAACGTAAAAGTATACAATACACCACGTGCATTGTCACGTGGTGTACTAGAACCAATAATTTATCGCCATGTGGCAATGGTGGGCCATACCTCGTATTATTTGGCGATGTGTGATTGGTTCTGGTGCACCACGTGGCACGCCACGCGGCGCGCGTGGTGCAACCAATACTCACTCCTGTACCAACGAACTTTTATTGCTCAAAAAAATCACGAGAGGAGCATAACAAGCAGTGTGTGAAGGAATAATTTTCAGAAAGTGGCTCTGGGCTTCAAGAAATAAAAGGGCTACAAATAAAGTTTGTAAAGAGTCACCTTAAAAGGGCTGAAAGGCAAAGGTCAAATTCAAAGCAAAAGGAATACTTGACGTGAAGTGACTTTTTTTGGTGGGCTTTTGTATTCGATTTGTGTTGTCAAAATTCTTGTACAAGTGTTCCATTCATGCAGCCAAAAAGGGTTCAGTTTGTGAATCACAGCTAGCCCAGTTTCAGTTTGGATGAGAAGAGGCGATAGCTTTTGACTTGGACATTATTGCTAGCATGGGAATTCACCTTTATGGGGAGAATGAACCAGAAAAGCAACCTCTAGGTGTGCCAATTGCCGCAAAAGTTATGCCTCTTTTTTGATTTAGAAAAACACCCGCATCCTCAGTCCTTTCAATTCCAACACCAACTTATTCAATTCCACTTGCAGAGTAAGTGCCGATCCGTGTTAACTTTTCTCTGAGAGATATAGAGGACATAGGACCTTATTTTCTGTTTTTGTCCAGTAATATAACATATTATTTCTTCAACTCTCATATGACGAATGAGATAAATAACGGTCATTCTGTTAATAAACATAGATTTGAATTCCACTTAATTTGGCAGAACTGAGTATTAAAATAATCTGTACATTTTGTCAGGATCCATCGTTGTTAGCTTCAAATAACTGAATTAGATATTGTTTTTATGAACCCATAAAATCATAATTATCCAAAACAAACAATTATTTCTTGGGTTTTTCAAATGCATATATTTTCTATAATTAAAAATAGAAATCACTTTCCAAACGAAGCTGACAGACATGCTCCAGACCATTTAATAATAGCCAAGTTCCCGTGACACTTTCTGGCAATGACAATTTTCGATATGGGCATACAAACTTCAATGACATTGTGAGAAGTGTCACAGATTAAAATTCCTATCTAATATGGAAAGGCAAAAAGAAGCAAATTTATATTTGATTCAAGCTATGGACCGATCATTATGGTCCAGAATGCAACACCCGACATTGTGCAAAATAAAAAATCAACAAAAGGTCAAACTTGCTATGGGATTCTGCGATAGACTTTGAGGTGTTGAAATAAGCATTAGTCATTAGGTGCACCCGACACAGACAGTTTCTAATCTCGTTGCACTAACCAGGACCTCTTCTTTATTGTAGTTTTTTCGTCGTAAACTTCTTTATTGTAGTTTGAAGATTTTTAAGCGCAGCAAAATTTAATGTGTTGACAATCACTAAACTTCAGATTCTATCTCCAACGTTCGTAAAACAGGGGAAAAAGAAGAAGAGAAACACAAAGAATTCAACGACCCAACAAAAGTTGCCAAGTAGTACTACTTGGGTTTGGGCTTATTCAATTTTTTTCTCCTTGGGCGGCTTTGACAAAGAAGCCCAGTGAAGACATTGGACTAAACTTTTTTGAGCATCTTGTGCCAATTAGTAAATGTCAAGAAAATGGGCACTTCAGTCTGGCTAAGTTTATCCTGACTACTATTATCTATCAAACAGATGTTTGGGCTCTTCATCACCTATTATTTTTTGCTTCATAGATGTATACAATATGGTAGCTGCATATAAAACCATTTTATCAAATTATTTATTTTTGTTGATTCACCAGTCAAAATCTTTTGAGAACCAAATGATGAGAATCTGAAGAGCTGCAGCCTATGACATTATAAACAAGAATTCGACTCTTTTCCTTTCTTTCTTCTTCTTCTTCTTTTTTTTTAACTTTTTTGTTAGAGATTAGACTTAAACAGGAGCATAAATCAACATGCCAAATCTACCTCATATTTTACAGGGGGGAAAGGGTTGAATTAATTCTAGTATGTTAATTTCATGATACTGCCATGTGCTGTATGTAACCAAATAATGCTCGAGAAAGAAGTTCAGCAAGTAAGCAGATTTCAGTTATAGATGTCTGATGCAAATATGTGAAGAGGTTATTACCTCTTTATTGCCTGGTCATAAGAAAACAGAAATCCAGAGCACCAGCAAATTCCATTTATTCCTCATTTCTGGTAGTTCCAGGATGCTAAATTAAGCATGACTTTACCCTGTGCTACAAATAAGAAAGCCCTTCTGGTGCCATTTCCTGGAAAGAAGCAAAAAAGGTAGCTCAATCCCGAATTTGAGTGTGAAATGAAGGTGTCTTTTTCTCTTCATATATAAATTAAGGACTCACATAGTCACTTTGAAACTAATATTGTAGTAAGTGACTTCCACAGGATTCAACATAATCTTGCCCACGTTCATGCTTCAGTCATAAAGTGTTATTCAATCACTAGCCTTCTAAACTATGTTTATCCAAATTGATTCAGTAAAATAGGTAAAGAGATGGCAAAATAAAGTCCTCCATCGTTGTATATGGACATCCATTACGAATTTCAGTAACTCAGACCAGGTAACGGAATTTTTTAGAAAATTTTTTATGAATAGAAGAAAGAGAGGAAAGGAAATCAATCTTACAAGGTACTGTCCCAGGACAAACGAAATCGGGGGTAAAACGGTCCTATTGGATGGAGAATCAATCAGTTTCTTTGGGTCTGGTCTTTCCCGCCCTTTGTTGGTTGGTTCGTTACACAACTCGCGCGTATATTCACACATGCGTAGATTCATACTGATGCAGACTTTCTTTCTCTAAAAATCATTAATCAACAACAATGGCGACATCTCTGCAACTCCAACTGCAAATCATCCTCCTCCTCTTCATCCTACTCTCGCTCTTCATCTCCGCCGCCTCCGATCCTTTATTTCCACCATCTGCCTACTCATCCACCGCTCTTTTCTTCACCTCCATCCTCCACAACCTCGGTTTCCAACAGCTCTCCACGGCCGTCGCCGCCGTCAACCTCTCCTCCGTCGCCACTCTCCTCACCATCTTCGCACCCTCCGACTCCTCAATCCTCACCTGTCCTTCTTGCTCCCTCCCTATCCTCCTCCCAGAGCACCCGGCCTCTACCCTCTTCATTTCCTCCGCAACTTGGCCTTCGGCACCAAAATCGAAACACTAGTGCCCAATTACTGCCTCACCATCACCACCAGCTCCGATTCTAAAGCCTCTTCAACAAAGGCTTCGTCTCCCACCTCTCTCCGTTGTCTTGCAACATTGAGCGAATGACGACTCTGTCATTCCCTCAGCCGTGGGCTAGTAACAATTCGCCGCCATCGCCGCATTTCTCCATCATGCGCCTCATGCTAAAAGACGCCATCCTCCGACTGCGCTTCAAGGGTTACGTTATCCTAGCTCTCGCTTTGAGGATGAAGTTGAAAGAGCTGTCTGAGCTGAAAGCCATGACGGTGTTCGCTCTGGATGACGTCTCCGTCTTCTCCTATGGAGGCCACGCGTTCCTCTCGGATTTCTGGCTCCACGTGGTGCCGAACAGGAGGATAATGGCGGCAGAGCTGGTGACGCTGCCGTCGGCGAAGGTGCTGCCGACTATGGAAAATGGACGGAATCTGATGGTGACGACGGGCGGAGGAGGAGGTTTACTGGCGCCGATGAAGATCAACTATATGAGGATCAGTACTCTTGACGTGCTGCATAACAGGAGGGTTGTGGTTCATGGCTTGACGACGCCGTTTCCTCACACAAATTTCCATGATAATCACGCTGCTGGACTGGGTGAAGGGGAATGGTCTAGGTGTGGTTTGGCCGGGGAAGTTGGAGGACGATGTGACATGGAAGCTCCTGTGCCAGCTGGCATCAGATCAACGGGTTACATGGAAGTTCGTCCCGATCGTGATCGTGATCGTGATCTGTCGTCTCTGAATTTGACACGCGTCATTGGATACATTGATCGGAGGGAACCCAAAACATGTTGCAAAAAAAGTGTAAGCGATTTGTATTGTAAGGGCATACAGAATGTGAATGAGAGCGTGAATTTGTCAGTCAAGTCATAGTCTGAAATTGTAAATCCTTCAGTCACATGTGCCTATATTACTCGATATGCCAAGATATGCTAAACTGTCCTAACTCAATTTCGCCTTTCATTGATTGATTGATATCTCAGCTGCATCTTCTATATCAATGCTGCTACTAAGAAAAGAAATGAGCTTTACTGAGTGGAACTGTTTTTTAAGAACTTTCTTAAGTAGTAGGGGATGTGCGCATGCATTTGTAGTACTCAGACTTGCGTAGTCTTAGAGATCTCAAACCCTTCCTTTGACGTAAACAACTCTGGAAGAGGCATTTTGCACTGCGGAGGTCGTGATAGTGAGGCAGTAGTCAGAGGCTAGGGTCTCCCGGGCTTTCTTCCGAAAGCTAAAGTTGCGGAGGATATAAATAGGATAAAGGCCTGAAACAGCGTGTTCCCGGAGGAGGAGAGCGAGAGGAGAGGGAGAGAACAGGAACGACAGGTGAGGAGTGAGGAATCGGAAGGCGAGAGGATGGTGATCGGAGTGTAGCTGGTGAGATTGGAGTCGACCGCGGCGGAGTAGGGCTCCTGGAAGCCGAGAGTGGAGAGGATGGTAGGTCATGAAAACCTCTTGTTGATGAGCATTTGTGGAAGCCGAGAGTGGAGAGGATGGTAGGCCATGAAAACCTCTTGTTGATGAGCATTTGTGGAAGGGAAGGAGCAGAGGAGGTGGTGGCTGTGGCGGAGATGGAGACGGAGAGGAGGATGACGAGGATTAGCAGTTTCAACTGCAAAGAGCTCCCCGCCATTGTTATTTCCTATAGAGAAAATATTGCAAAATGGCCACGGCCTCCCCCATATATTTATCTACATATGCTCTAATGCTGTATCGCACCTAAGGGCTGGAAAAAAAACAGAATTCAATGGAAAGTCTTCTTGCTCCGGCCATTGTGTGAGATTCTTTCTGCAGAACATGACGGATTTGCCCCCAACCCACCAATCCTCCCAGTTTCTTTCAATGGAAAGCTTTCTTGCTCCTCGATCCACAGATCAGTTCTCATGTTGATCACCGATCAATTATAAGCATAAATAAGCATTTTTTTTCCAAGCTAAAAAAACAGCTTACTATCTCTAGTCTCGAAGATTGGTATTAACAATTCCATTAGAACCTGTAAAGAAATCCAGGCATTGACCACTGTCAAAACTATATCAGTAATCAAAATACCCAATCAAACGTTGTAAGAATTTCTGAATATGAATATTAATCAATCATAAAAATACTGTCCATCTTCGATTCCATCTCATAAGCATTTTCAAATAAAGCTATGCACAATTCAGCCCCAAAAAAAGGCCCACTAAGAGGCTATATACATCGTAACAATTTTCCAAGTCTTGCAGGTTGTTTAACAGTCCAGTCCTAGCGTCCTTTGCGAGGTACCCCAAAAACTACTCAACAGACAAATCTAGGAGAGAACAAAAGATGTACAATATTGTCCCCGCACCAACAGCACCCTCATCTCAGCCAGATGAAGTTGCTATTTTAAATTAGAGCTGTACAGATGCTATAAGATAAATGAGTCACTCGAGATTAATTCCTGTCAATAGCCTCCGCAGGCAAGTTGAGATCAATGACGGTGCCACCAAAGCTTCCTTTTCTGGCACGCTTCCTCGAAGGATGTTCACCCTCATCAGAGGTCCCAGAGGCTGATTGTTGATCTGACTCTATTTCGCCTCCTATTAAGTGTGGACAAGAGTCAGTGAAAGCTGAATTTAACAAGTTCATACGCATTTAGCTACAGCCATAAGTATTCTGCTATCAGAATGCCCTTTCTCAAGAAAAAGAAAATATCCTATAAAACATGCATCATATGTTCAGCTAAATTATGTGGCATATGTTCAAACAAATTGGCCTGAAATTAAGACAATAGAGAAACTACTGTTACCGAGAACAAGTATTTCATCAAGGATGCAGTTCGCAAGGACAATGTACATATGTCAGTGTGAGAGGGCATCACATTGACTTTCTTTCAGACTAAAGATCTGCGTTCTGTTAGCAACAAGATTCCTTCTCGAACCAATCAAAGACAGCAAGTAAAGAAAAGAGCTTTTCTTATCTGATTAAAATTTGAATAAGATCTGCAGATTTACAGAACAAGAGATTGTCATCACATTTTTCAGCATTTCATATCTTTATAGTTTCACAGGTTGGTAAATACGACTGAACAATGCATAAGTTATGACCAGGATCAAACTATATCTAGGTAATCAAGAATCCTGTTTCAGTGTTTGACAAAATAGTTTCAAACAATTACATCCCTTCTAAACCAAATCAGCAACCAGCTTACACAACCACTCTACAGAAAAATGCAGGCAACACGTTCTTGTTCAGCAAAAGTGAATTTCATGATCACTGTTCTTTGATAATATTTTATCATAGAATTTTAAGATAGCAAGAGAAAAGGCAGAGAAAAGTCAACAAACCCCCACCATTCGCCTGATCATCTGCTTTTGCACATTGATTGTCAATTGTTTTGCCGCTCCATCTAACTGTGAGCTTCGCTGCCTTCTCAATACCTTTTGACTGATAATGAGCTATGTTGTGAAAAGAGAACTGGAGAGGACCCAATAAATCATTCTCAATACATTCATACCTGCAGGAGAGGAAAGAACATAAATTTTCATAAGATTTTATGTATATGATTTGACTTTTCGGCATGCATACTCACATCTTCTTGCAGAGGGTATCAGTCGTAACAGAGATATTTATCACTTGCATCCTTATGTCCATAATCTTTCCCTCTTCATACTCATCAAATGGCTCCTCAATATATTTGGATAGCTTCTCCACATTTGCCTCAAGCTGCTGCTGCTGATCCTCAAATAAAAATCGTTTTATTTCTCTTTCCTCTTCCATCATCTCATCTTTGAACAATTCATCACCAAACATATAGAAAGCAAATGGGTATGAAAATGAAAGTGCACGCCTTGCTCTAAAGAGCCTGTAAAATCCATTTGTCACCCAGCTGAAATCTCTCAATCTAGAATCTCTTGCTTCCAAATTGGATATCTTTTCCTTGATAGTCTCCCTAAGCCCAGCTTCTTGCTTAAAGGAATCAATATGGGCTTTATAACGATTATGGTAATGCATGTAACGATGAAGGTCTCGCTTTGCACGCTCAGCCTTCTTTTCTTGGTCTTCTTTATAGCGACCACAGCTGTGACCAGCTATAGAGGACCAAGTATGGTCTCTGCCTGTAGCTCCACCACAGAGCCAACTGGATCAAGAGTTTAAATGAAAATGAAATTGAAAAACAGTACGAGTCAGTCAAAATTTTCCAAGAGTTTGGTCAAACCAGCCCCACAGACCAGCCTCAAAAGAATGCACCAGTGGGAGTGCTCATACAAAACATACCATATAAAAGTGTTCATGCATCCATTTATCCCACACATTTACCACACAAGTGTGGGGCATAAAAGAACAATAAAATCACATTAATTGGTTGCTTTAAAAGATTTAACCTTCAACGGCACAGAACAGATATTTACATCCACTCCTTCATTTCAACTCAAAATAATGTAAAGCATTATGTCCATCTGGAATGTGGATCCATTTTATGCACAAATATTGAATAATATAAAATGGGGCAAACACTGAACAACGTATAGCATCTAATCTTTTCAGCTGCTATTATAAAAGCATAAACTTGAACCTATAGGAAAGAAGCATCAGAAAAGAACCTCACCAAAATGCTTGGCCACAAATGCAGCTAACTAAGTTGCAACCCCCGTTCTTTTCCACAGGTTTGTGACACTTAGGACAAAGCTTTGTGTTGACTGTAATCCAATTCACAGTTTCTGACTCATCTCGACACTTCTTGGTCCAGACTTTCCACATCAAGCATGAGCAAGGTGAATGTGCTTCTGACAAACAATTGAAACAGAATTGTAAGCCGCATGAACATTCAACCTCACGAAACTCATCATCCTCAACACGGATTGCATTCCCACAATGAGGAACACTGGGACACCATTTCACCATTTTGTTATCTTCAATATATGACTCAAGAAGAAATCTATCAAATTTCTCTGCCAGATCAGGTTGCCTCTTACGAACTAGATTTCTTATAGCAGCTTCATCACAAATAGCACAGCATTTATGCGCCATGCACTTGATGCGCTTACTGTGACCCTCATTTATCTTCACAATAAAATGTTCGGTCCAACCTAAATAACAAAAAATGATATGCTTTAGCATATGAAGACACAGTAAAGAAGCAAACTGAAGATAGTTAGCTGGTAATTCTACACAAGGGTACTGGTACAGCATCCGTCGAGTAAGAATTGTAATCATTTCCTAGTACATCATAATACTTTCCAATCAAGGGTTAGACTAAGACTTAGGCTAGGATATTTTAGCTATATCAGACTCTTTTTTTTTTTTTTTTTTTTTGAGGTGGCATGGGGGGGGGGGGGGTGTCTCAGGGAGTAAAACAATCTAAATTTGATAAGATCCCATTATGTTTTTGGCTCTGTAAATAAATAAATAAATAATTTGCTTACAATTGTTGCAAAAGCAATGGCCACAATCCATCGTAGTCACCTCACTTCCAGGCACTTCTTCAAAGCATATATTGCACAATATTGTTGAGGAAGATCCTGGCGTATCAGAATCGTTATTTTCAACCACAGTTACACCTGCTTCAGCAAACAACAAAGCTTTCCCCTTTTCCACAAGAATGGCTAAGACCTTCTCAACATCCCATCGGTAATGGATAAGCAGGGTTCGCGCATGATGTTCTCTTAGGGATAGCACTTCCATTACTCTTCGCAGATCTTCCTTCTGTACAAACAGTAAATCCTTCAGTTTGCCCATTCTTATTCCAAGACTGCTAATTCATGTCAAGATGACCATATGAGAAAACAAGACAATCATCAGTTCTTTTCTCGTTACCTGTGCAGCCAAAAGAGATTCTTTCGTAATTACCTGCAAACCAGCAACGACAGGTCAGGCAGACAACATTGACTCCAAACCTTTTGATCGTGATGGCACATTTATATTTAGCAATCTAATTCTGCAAACGTGACCCAAATTTGCTCTAGATTATGGAATTCACCATTAGTGCAAGTAGAGAAACAATTCAAACAATGAAATTTGCAATTTTTTATCTTAAAATTATACTGAAATCAGCAATTAAGCAGAAAATAATACCAGAATTAAGTGGCCAATGAAACACAATTTTTATCACTAAATCTTGAATTTTGAAGATTTAGTCTAGAAACATTCCCAAAATTAGAAAATGGGCAAAAATGCACAAAATTCAACGGCAAGAATTCCCAATTCACCAGCAAAAACCTCTTCTCCAGAACTATCTTGAAATACAACAAAAACGACAATATACAGAAAAGAAATCTAAAAAGAAACGGAGATCATTTATATAATTAAAAAAAAAAAGATCACATATAAAAGTTTTGTTTATACATATACCTTGCTGGAAGGGCCTTTAGACGGCATCCTGTGAGAATCAGACTCTTCGTTAACGAATCTGTCCGACGATTCTTGATCAGAACTGTTGTAATCTTCTTCGCTGCTCATCCAATCCTCCATCAGTACAATTGTATTTATTTCAATTATTTATAAATGGAGAGAGAATGAGTAGCTTGATCGTGATAAAGAAAATCAAACCGTGAGATTAGCTAGATGAGAGAGGAATTCGGTGGATTTCCGGCGAGTCTTTCGCGTTGGGCGGCCAGCGGAGAGAGAAAATTTGCTGCGCAGAAAGGGGAGTTTTTCCTCGCCGCCTTTCTGCGGTGAACTCTTGATAGGGTAGCAGCTTTTATGCAGTCGGTAAAAGCTCGTACTGACCTGTATGATACCGTTAGTTGGTAGGTATAATTTGAAAAAAAAAAATTATGGATTGCATATATTTCTTGAAAACTCAACAAACCTTATAAAGCACCTGATTAACTTTTGTTGTATTATTCTTCACCAGTGATATTTAATAATTTGTGACAAAGTTTTAAAAATTATATAATGGTAGTAATGTACCTTCCAGATTATATATAAAATAATAATTATTCGTGTAATCATTTTTATAAAATTAAATGTGTGTGCATATAATCAATAAAATAATATTTTTATTTAATTTATTATCCTGCACACAAGAACAATTGAAATTATAGCAAATTTATTTGTATTATTAGTTTCGTAACTTGAGAATATATTTGTATTATTCGTGTATGAAATTATATGCACCAAACACATATTTTTCCATCGAATCTATACAAAAATCGCACGACATGTATATGTATAATATTGTATATTATCCACATCCTATATTCATATTTTACTATCGAACTTATACAAAAATCGCACGATACATATATGTATAGTATTCTATATTATCCACGTCCTATATTCTATTAATTGCTCATTTAACTAAAAATTAAATAAGGATAAAAAAATTTAGACTTTACAATGTTGTTAAAGCAAGAGTGTAGGTTATTGTACTCAGCTGTTTCTAATCAAGGCTTGCAATTTTAAAGTAATTTTATTTTGCACTCCAAACTTTAGTTTGGGTTAAATCGTACCTTAGATTCATGGACCTAAATTCTAATTTGACCCAATTGTTGGGGGATTTTACAAAATTAATATAATGCATAAATAAGATGCCTGTGAGTATCATGACCCGTTCGTTACTCCACTGTCTTAAATGATGTTCACTCTCGCGCCATTTTGTTAGATTTGCGAAATTCATCAACAACTGAATCAAATAAAAAAAGGTTAAAAAGATTGCGGTGCAATGCCCCAGCATAACGGTCGAAGTGTAAACTCTAAAGGAAAATCGGCAAAGTGAGTTTCGGCGGAAATTTTATGAACACCAACTGATAATCATGAAGAGACTTTCGCTTGGGTCGGATCAAAATGTCAAAGTAAGGTCAAACCAAATTTGCTACAAGCACTGATTAAAAAAGTGGAACTCTTTGGTGACATTTGATAAAACTAAAATCTGATGTATATTTAAGTATTAAAAGTATTAGATTGATAAATTGAAAAGGTTACACCTATTTTATAATTAATTAAATTTATGCAATGAATTTAACTACCTCATCTAATAAATATAATAAATTTATCTTAAAAAGTTAAAATAATTTATTAATAATGTGCATGAGAGAAAGAGATAGACATATTATAGAGATATTGTTTATTTGTGACAGATAGAGGACAAGGATGTTTGTATGTGAGAATGCGTGTGAGAATATGCGTGAAAGAAAGTATGTGCATATGTGTGAAAATGCATGTATAAACGTGCAAGTGTAACAGAGAAGAAAAATTAAAACATGTGACTTCTGTATGAAAAAGATAAAATGTATATGCAAAATTGAGAAAAAAATTATACACTTGTAAAATATATATGTGCATACGAGAGAGACTATGTATGAGAGGGAGAGAGAGAGTGTGTGTGTGTGTGAGAGAGAGGGAGAGAGAAAGAGAGAGAGAATGTGTCTTTATGTGAAAATGTGCACGGGGGGTGAAATCGTGCAGGTGTGAAAGATAGTAGGGTGTGTGTGTGTATAATAAAAGAAAATTTTATAAATTTACAAGTATGAGAGAGAAAAAATTACGATTGTAAGTTTGATTGTGTATGTATATGTGCACAAACGTATGCAGAAGAGTATACGTGTATATGTGCATGCATGGATGAATGTGAGTATGGGAGGGGGAAAAACTATTACATGTGTTTAAAATTTAACAAATTAAATAAAAAATTTTCATGCATGGATGGATGAATGTGTTTATCCCTAAAATTTTAGGGATAATTACACAAACCTCCATTGAGATTTATGATAATTGCAGACAGCTTCCCTCAGGTTTCAAAAATTACACTTAGCTCCTCTATTTTTACATTTAGGTAACAAAACACATCCAAAACATGACATCAGCAGAAAGTTGTCCATGAATATTCCTTATTTACCCTTGTATTTATGTAAAAAGACTTTTTTACCTCTCAAACCAACTTTACCTCTATCCCAAAAAAATAATAATAAAATCCATCATTTTGCCCAATAACGGGTTACATCCATAACCAATGCCACCCAAGCCACCCATTTCTTAAATTTACTCAATCTCTATGGAAAAAATATAAAGAAAATAAAAATACGAAGTATAAAATAAATACAAGTATGTCTCGTGAACCAACCACAACCACCACCCAACATTTAAAGAAGAAAAAATGAAAAAAGAATCCCACTCTAACTAGGGAGGTGAGAGGTGGTGATGTATGGCTGTGCTTGGCTGTTGGGATAAAGAAAATATGACCTTTTAATTTATTTTTGTCATAAATTCATAATATTTTCTAAACAAATAAAAAAGCATTGATGTGAGGATATTAGAGTCCTTTTATATAGCGAAGGGAGTTAAGTGTAATTTTTAAAATCTAAGAGGAGCTACCTGCAATTATCATAAACCTCAAGGAGAGGTTTGTGTAATTATCCCCAAAATTTTATACACAACTTAAGAAGTAGTACTTAATGTATGGTCTTGCAAAATTCAAAGATGTAGTAGCAAGACATATCCATGCCATTTAGCAACTACAACAGTTAGGGTAACACGTTCAAATTAGAAAATATTTACATCAACTGTGTTCACTGGTAGAGTAGCGAATTTTGTGGTTTAGAAGCAGTCACCTCATTTTTTATCCACACATGACCTACACTATGGTCTACCCGTAGTTTACCTAATTGATGATATAGTTACTTCTGAACTATAGGGTTCATGGACTCACCCGTGAACCCAGGTCCATTTATTTTCCATTCAAATTGTTGACCACTAAGGTTTAACATATAAAGAGTAACAGGAACGAGTGATATCAAGACATGGATACTTCTTTCCCACGCGGCAGCTCCTAACAAATGCCAAACCCACATCAAAATTTACACGACACTGTGTAACTTTTAGCGCTAATTCACCAGTTTTTCATTAAATACGGTGGTCCACGTGCCGGGGTCCTGGCATTTAGAATGAAAGAGGAAAAGAAAAAAAAAATTAGGATTGAAAACCATATTATAATTCCGTATAGTAAAAACGTGTAGTAATTTGAGCTGAAAATACATTGTAACGATACTATTAATATCTTAGAGCTCTTCCGTCCTTGTTGTGACCAATGATGAATTCAAATACACGTTAAAAGTAAAAAGAACACAATTTATTATTAATTACCTCAAAATTTACAAATTTTGAAAAATTTTCTTTGTGCACACTCAAAATCCTATAAGAAACGGGGGATGCTGGTTTCGCATCTAATACTTTTCTGTGATTTCTTGCCAATTAAGTAGAGAATTGACAAGTAGTTTCCCCGTTCGCTGATGTTTTAGGATGACAAGTGGGGGGCTTTAGATGTTTATAGCTGCAGGAAGTTGAAACCTACAGTTTTTATTTTGGCAAGAGGCATATATACATAATTCGTCATGAAACATCTTTCAGTTAATCATATGCCCCTCAGTTTTTTTTTTTTTTTTTTTGTTTTAGGGGTCACGTACTACATGGACTCAGTTGCGTTGTTGCTGCGGCCTTTGTGTGGATAGATTCGTTTCCACAGTCAACTAAACCTCATGCTTCTAGTCTTGAGATCAGCTCGGTTATCTTTTTTTTTTTGAATTTTTTTTTTTGAGATCAGCTCGGTTACCTTTCCTATAGTAAAAATTCAGGACCGTAATTGATTATGGCACTGTTCTCAATAATTTTTTATTTAATTTGATCTTTTAATTTTTAAAAAATTTATTTTATAATATTATTAACTGTTTTTTTTGTATTTGTAGATTTTTTAAGTTAAAATCAATAATAATTAATTTTTAATTTTTTTAAAATTAATTTTTATAAAAATTAAAATCTATTAAGAACAAGCATATCTTAATAAAGAATTTATGAATATCTTGAATCAATGTCCACACGTCTATCAAGTGGGCCAGTTGTCCATATTCAATTCATTTTTCACACAATTTGGTAAGTAAATCCAAATCCCAATCCCATGAGTTCCACGCCATCAACATTTTCTATTTGGATGACCGCGAGATGTCTGTCTCCATAAAACTTCGGACCCAATCCGAGAGAGACAGTTCCCAGACTCACTGTTCCTTATCAGCTGTGACCAGTAAACAAGATACAATTCGACAGGCACTTCGAAAGGTTAGCATTCAAACAAAGCTGCACATGATTTTCATGTAAAGACTTTTCATGTCTGGACAATGGTATTTCGAAAAACAATCTTAGCGTAGGGTTGTTAAAGTTTTTACATTGAAATATACCAACAAAATTTATTGATTTTTATTCAAAGTGACTAATGTGTCATAAACTGATACAACAATATGCTAACCACAAGATTAACGTGTTACGTAGATGAGTTATGTAATATATTTGTATTGATGTACCATTATAACTTATTCGTTATAATCTCGTAAAACAAATGTATTAAGGTGTTATAGAGGATGTAAGCAAAATTCAAAATAAGATACTCAAAAATACTATTAAAACCCAATCTAACATTTGGCTGCCCAATTTATATAGAGTAGCCCATCGTTGTTGTACGGGTGAAGCTAGTGAATTCGAATTACTAAAGAATGACTCTGCCTACCTAATTATCATTCAGCATCGAATGCCAGAAAGAATTACTGGTCCTCCTTATCAAAATACCAAAATCCAAAAAGAAAATTCCATCTACGAAAAATAACTCTTGAACCAAAAAGCTTCAAAAAAGAAATAAAAAAAAAATGCAAAAATGACAAGAGCGCGTGCTTCACGAGCTTCGACAGGACCATAAATAAGCATGCACCACGATAACGAATTCCATTCCAGACTGCCAGTAGAGGTGCGCACCGCACTCACTAATAGCATACGCCTGCTAACGTGCGCCAGTTCTTCCAACCACCGGAAAGCGTCCACATGGCAATGTCTCTGCAATTCTGTCGTCTACCATCCACCACTACCAAAGACCTAGCCTCGCCGGAGCCGAAGATTTTCCGCTGCCGGAAACCTTTCTCCGTACGATGCTCTGCTCCCGGCAGCGAAGCTGCTCCTTCTTCTTCATCATCCGCTACTGTAGACTCCGAGTTTGACCCCAAGAAGTTCAGGCATAACTTGACTAGAAGCAAGAATTACAATCGCAAAGGCTTCGGTCACAAAGAAGAGACTCTTGAGCTCATGAATCGCGAGTACACCAGTAAGAATTTTGTAATTTTTTGAAATTGAAGTTCAAGTGTATTGAATTTTCTTGTTTATGCTTAGTAGACTGCTTAGAAAATGAAGAAAATAAATGCAATTTTTGGCAATTATTAAGTTTCGTACTCTTTTATCCGTAATTAAAGTTCAAATTTATTGAATATATATGCTTTTTCTGAAATTAAAGATCAAAATTTGTATATTTTCTCGGTAGCCTGCTTAGTACCGGACTAGACTAAGAAATAAAGAAGATACTTCAAAATTTAGTTGAGTTTTTATGACATGTTTTGAGAGGAAATTCAGTAATTTTAATCCGTATGCTTTGCAGGTGACGTCATTAAGAAATTGAAGGAAAATGGATATGAGTACACATGGGGGAATGTTACAGTCAAACTTGCTGAGGCGTATGGATTTTGCTGGGGAGTTGAAAGAGCTGTCCAGATTGCTTATGAAGCTAGAAAACAGTTTCCAACAGAGAAGATCTGGCTCACGAATGAGATTATCCACAATCCTACTGTTAATAAGGTTTTAATTCTGTCAAAAGCTTGATATTGCCATTTAATTGTCCTACAAATATTTTGGAATTGTTCGGCTGCTTTCATTGTCTGTGTTTATTGTGTTAATTGTGTGGGATTATCACTGCTACAATACCACTTGTGCTTTCCTTGCCATATTTTCTTGTCATACAATCTAATTATCTGTGCAATGCCAGCGACTGGAAGAGATGGCAGTGAAGGAAATCCCTCTTGAGGATGGGAAGAAACAGTTTGGTGTTGTTGACAGCGGTGATGTTGTGGTTTTGCCTGCTTTTGGAGCTGCTGTGGATGAGATGTTGACTTTGAGTGAGAAGAATGTGCAAATAGTTGACACAACCTGCCCATGGGTTTCTAAGGTACTTTTCGACTATGGATTTGCATGTTTTTAACTGGCTTACTATCACATACACGGTTAATTTAATTCCATAATTAGATCCCACTCAAGAACATTTAGCACTTGTATTTTGGTAAAGGTTTGGAACACTGTCGAAAAGCATAAGAAGGGAGATTATACTTCGATTATCCATGGTAAATATTCACATGAGGAGACTGTTGCTACTGCATCATTTGCTGGAAAGTACATTATAGTGAAGAACATGGGAGAGGTATATTTCTTTTTTCCGATTGTTCATTCAAAAGAGTCATCTCGATTGTAAGACACAGAAAATATGCACTGATCATTATAGAGTGCTGATTCAACGAGTTTCTACACTTGTTCCAGGCTACGTATGTTTGTGATTACATCCTTGGTGGTCAACTGGATGGATCTAGCTCAACCAAAGAGGCATTTATGGAGGTAATCACTTGTCTTACTTTGGCCAAAAGCATTTATTGCCTATCGGTTCCTCAGATGTCCATGTTTTGCTGCAGAAATTTAAATTTGCAGTTTCAGATGGTTTTGATCCAGATGCTGATCTTGTAAAAGTTGGTATTGCAAACCAAACGACAATGTTAAAGGGAGAAACTGAGGAGATTGGTTAGTTATTGTTCTACATCATAGTTCCATAATTTGTCAATGGATGTAAATCAGTCATGTTAATTTTGGTTTGGATTCATAGGTAAATTGGTCGAGAGGATCATGATGCGCAAGTATGGAGTGGAAAATATCAACGACCACTTCATAAGTTTCAACACCATCTGCGATGCGACTCAAGTAAATTTTTATCTCCTCATTCTATTTTTCTTCTTCATTTATTTTGATAAACTTGTTTCTTATGAATGCCAAAGGCTCAAACTTGACTTTCCTCTCATTTATGTGCACCATTTTATTCTCGCTCCTTGTAGTTGTCTATGCAGAAAACTAAGATCATCTTTGTCAATGGATTAGTTTATGTAGTGTATACTTCTGTCTCTTATTTAGTTTACCAACTCGAAGACCTTTGAAATGTCTTACTTCAAGTTTTGTGAAGTAACAAGTACTTTAATCTCCTCACCCTTCATTAGATGGCTTAGCAGTATAGACATTGAATATGAACTTTGTGCATGCCCCGTGATGGAGCATCCTAGAGTGGTGCGATGTTCAGTGTTGCTTCTTTACTAGGGCTCAGAGTAATGGTTGTTTATTTTCTCACTCATTGCTTGAAGTATTTGAAGCAGCTTTCGAATTTTTGGACTTTCATACCTTACAGCTCTTCATGGCCCTTTGGGTCCTCTGGATTAAAAGCAAACAAGACCACTAGCATGAAGCTTAATCCTCATTTTGCATTAATTCATTGTTTTCCTCTTGTATTGAGCTAATAATCCTTATATCAGGAGCGGCAAGATGCCATGTACAAACTGGTTGAACAACCACTGGATCTTTTGCTAGTCATTGGAGGGTGGAACTCAAGCAACACTTCACATTTACAAGAAATTGCCGAGGACCGTGGAATTCCATCGTATTGGATTGACAGTGAGGAGAGAATAGGTCCTGGAAACAGAATAGCTTACAAGTTGATGGTGCGTATATGCATATAAATTTTTATCTCGGTTACAAAGCTGATATCTAAATTCTTATGTATTTTCTTATTTTATTAAAAACGTTTTGCCATCTAACAGCATGGAGAGTTGGTTGAAAAAGAGAATTGGCTACCAGAAGGTCCCATCACAATGGGGGTAACATCTGGTGCATCTACTCCTGATAAGGTAATTTCTTAATTTCTTGGAGATCCTCAATCACCCATCTAGAAGGTTAACGTTTGATTACCTGACTTGTGGGATTTAATTCTTTTGTTTCCCCACAATGCACTTGGCCAGGTCGTTGAAGATGTCCTTGTCAAGGTATTTGACATCAAACGTGATGAAGTCCTGCAACTGGCATAAATTACCATTGCAGACAAAGATGTTCGTAATTGACTGTTTATTTATAAAACCAGCTGAAATTCAAGTATTAGAGGTGGTGCTCCACTGCACCTTGTGACGCAGTATATGTAAACCAGACCACCCTATAGATGTAAAAAAAAAAAAAAATGTATTTTATTCAAGATCTGACGATTCAGTGTTGTTCGGCAGTTTGAATTGGAATAGTGGATGCACGCAAAATATATTTTTGTTTAGACAGCAAAAAGGCCAAAAAGAGGGCAAGATTTTCAGAGATATACAGCAAGACCTAAATATTTGTGGAATTGAGTTCTCAATTAATACCCTTTTTAAACTCTTTCCATTTAACTTATCCTTAATTTACAGTTCAGTTTGGAATCATTAGGTACAGACTGAGTATAGCAATGATTTCTACATTTGTGGGTGCTAGGGGCACTTGGCCGATGCTATCAAAGTTATACTGGCCTTCCAAATTTCAACTCTCGGATAAATATATGGTCAATGTCAGGGTTCGAATCCCAGCTTGATCACAGTGGCGTAGCCGCGGAACATATATCTTCTATTATCTGCCGTGTCTATTGTACCAAATGCATATACGTAGACTGCAGTGATGTAGGTCATACGGAGGACAAAGATTGTCTAATGAAAAATGCAAAGTGACTTTCTGAAAACTTGAAACTTTGGAATATGTGCTCAATAATGTAGAAAGTGAGGCATCTGAACTTGGAGCTGTTTCCAAACTTTGAACCTTAAGTACACTCTATAAGGGTTCATTCATTCAGTAACCAAGGCTATTAAGAATACACCAGTAACTGAACTCAAATATAGAACAATCGTCTTCCCACTCCATATGGTCCCTTTACAGAAATGCCTCAATGTGGTTCCTTTCTCTACTTGATGGTTCGGCTCAATCACGAACTTTATGAAAGCTCAATTGTGCCGCCCCATGTATTTATACGTTCTTCAGCTTGGAGAGCCTGCAAGAGAGGAGATTACACATCAACATTATTTACCGTTTTTTGAGAAGTTTTAAGGAATACTATCCGAACCTCAATTATCACAAAAAAAACTGTGTGGAATTTGTGTCAAGTATCTCAGAACAGCATTCATCATGTCTGTGTACATGCTTTATTTGATTTATTATGCTTGTTCACCATTCCTATGTATCGAAGGAACAGAAAAGCCTCACCTCTTTGTGCCAATTTGTTCGAATAATGATAGCTAACAGGATAATTGTTTGAAGCAAATAGCCACCAAGCATTGCCCACCATATGCCTTGGACGCCAAGCTTGAACTTGTAACCAAGTAAGGCTCCAATTGGAAGGCCAACAACATAGTAGCAGCCAATGTTAATCATGGAAACTAAAAATTGCCACCCGGCACCTACAGCCACCCCTGCAAGACAACTAATCCTTGGTCATGTTTGCAACCAGTGTGGATCACAAGCAAACAGCCATTCCATCCCCAAGCTAGGTTCAGTGCTTCAATTCCTGTCAATCATGGATAGTGAAGGACTATTTTTTTTTTTTTTTTTTTTGTTTTTTCTTCTTCCCTACTTGTTGCAGGATAAAGATTAAAGATCTGTATCTTGCAACGAGGGAAGAAGACAAAACAACAAAAATAGTTCTTCAATTGATACTGAAATTAATGTTTCAATTCGTATTCCTGTAGTTTTACTTTCATAAAACTTAAACTTGAAGTACATGTAAAATATTATCATAGAATTCTTTCAAAAACTACGTAAAATATTATCATAGAATTCTTTCAAAAACTAATCATTATTTGGTATCAGAATTTCAAATCTGGTTATTATTATTTCACTTGCTGAATGCTGATATCCGGCAAAAGAATTAATGTGCGCGACAAATCCGAGGAGAATACCTTGAAGAACTTGTTGGATACTGGTCAGGAAAATGGTTATTGCAAGAATATATCCAAGCTTGGATGTCTCCACCTTAACCTCTAGCTTAGCTGTGAAGATTGCAGGAAACTGGTTTCTGGTAGCCGCCATAATGATTGCACAAACAACTCCAAGCACTCCAGCTTTCACAAAATTGACCACGAATGAAAATTTTGCAGCTTTTGGTTGTCCAGCCCCCAATTCATTAGACACTCTCACGCTGCAAGAATATTTTCAGATGCCATAAAATGATTTTTTCCTGAGCAATAGTTAAATCTATCAAAAGTTATTTCATCTTTAGATAAATATTGCTGCAATTTTCTCTGTCATATAGTTGTAATACAGAAATAGCTATCGTTCAGATAATCTTCCATCATAGCATTAACTAATTTTTTGCCATAGAAAAATGAAAAACCTATTGGATTCTCATAATAATGCATTGTTTTATCCTGGAAGTTCATCCGTTTTCTTTCTATCATGTCTTCAGAATCATCTGCATTACTTTACTTTGATGGAAAATAACTAACCTGACAGCTACATTGAAGCCAAGGGCAACCATCAATACCCAAACTTGCAAGTTCATGCTGCATCATCCAAACAAAGCGGTAAAGTAAAGAAACATGTTAAGAGATAACGTATTGTCTTGAGTTTCTTTTTATTATTCCAGAATTATGCTATTTCTAAACTATCACGTACAACTAACCACAAATTAAATAGCACTTTTTCTGACATATATGACGTCTTAACTAAATAAAAAATGTAACTAACCAGATTGAAATGGCATCAACAGCATTTGTCGCATTCTTCAGAGCTCCTACCAAGAGGATCACTGCTGTGAAATACCAGAGTTCCAAGCTGCCATTGTGTTAGTTAGGTAACAGCTAAAATGTCAAAAAAAGGGGCGATTAACTCTGTAACAAGTTGCTACTAACATTTAATATACCCACCATAGCATTATTGCTGAGGAAACTGAGAGCTTCAAAAAACTGATCAATGACTTGAAAGCCAATAATGAAAATCCCGTCCATGCTTCTGGAAAATGACCAGAAACAATATAAACTATTTGAGCAATAATTAGAAGCCACCATGAGATGTTTCCTGCCATCGCAGCACCAAGCAAGCCTAGTTCAAGTTTTGTAACGAAAGCCCAATTTAACAACACAGTGATTCCCACTGATGCAATCGAAAGTATAGTCATGACCCAGATTTTGCTCTGAGATTGGAGGAATTTCTGTATGGGAAAGTTTAAAGCGTAGGCAAATAATTGAGGAATCACCCATACTGAATATTTACCAGCAAGGTTTGAGATATCTTTATCTTGGCGTAAAACCTTTAGTATTGGTGAGGTAAAAACATAAATTGGACTCAACAATAGAGCCGTCATCACAGTTATGATCCATGACCTTTGCAAGTAAATTCCAAGCATGTTGAACTTTGCAGCCCCAACTGCCTGACCAGAAAGTGTTTCAAGAGCGCTTCCCATCCCAATCTACTAGGCAAGAATTTGGAAAAACAGAAAACAGTTGCTCAGTTGGGTTGATATTTTGATGTATTCAGAGTGTGAGATTGTATCTTTGGTAGGACCAAAGTGCAGTAATGTAAGACAATTACATAACCACGTAAGACAATTAGAGATGCCACATAATGTGAAGTGGTGTTTGTTATTTGCTGGAACTGCAAAATCTTGTTGAGTTCAATAACTGACTGTATTTCATATTCCTGTTAAGGTGGATTAAAATAATAAGAGAAAATCCTTTCGGGAAAGCAGATACTAAATGTTAGGATTGACTACTCAGAAATGATAGATGCAGTGCTCTTCAGCAGCTATTCATATAACAAAATAAAAACCTCCAGCATCATCCTACGTCGGCTAATGGTAGATTGCCCTTCTTTCGTGAATAATTTTGTGGGAAAAAGACAAAAAAGGGTTAATGGTAGATTGTCCTTCTTTCTTGAATAATTTTTGTGGGAAAACAACAAAAGAGCACAGGATTTTGACCATCAGAAAATAATTTAATAAGTGCCATTCCACCCAAAAACATGTACACTAAATCAAGCAGAAAGAGTAACAGTACTACTAACAGAAGAATTGTAGGACAACAAAAACATACCATTACTCCATAGGCAAAGCCAATTATGACATTTTCAACCTCAGAGACCGCAGCAAGTTCCAAAGATCCTAGGTGTCCAGAGAAGGCTGTGCACACGAAGTCGATAGAGAATTGAGACACTGAAGTGAGCATGGCTGGCAATGCTATGTCCCACGTCTTTTTAGACTCGACCCACCATTTATTCAACCAAATCTTTCTCCTTGGCCGTTGCTGAGTCCCTGTTTCGTAATTGTTTTCCTCCATTCAAGAATCAGGATGAATTTCTTCTCTTCCTCTCCTCACTCTCTGCTTCCTCAAATGAAAAAAAGGGGCTGTATTGAAAATCAGACTCAGTCTTCTTCCCTCTCCCACCTTTGTCTCTCTGTGATCATCACATCAGGTGATAACTGACGGCCTTCAATTTTGCACAATGATTAGTGTCACAAAAATGCATGTCTCAGGTTTCAAGGTTAAAGGGGCATCTCAGAGCATCATGGTTGTATGTTCTGGCAACTTCTCTTGCCATTAATAAGGGGCCCAAAACAAGGAATGTGTTGGGTGGCTAACCGGTAAGTTTTGTAAACAAAATGGGAAATTATTAACAAAAATTATCATTTTTTTAATAAAACTTATATTTTATCACCAAATTCCGACCACAACATTGTTCTTAAAAAAATTGATGAATCCAATAATTTTTTTTTTTTGGGGTTTAGCTCTATTGATATTTAATAGGCAAAGATTAAGAGTTAGTTTTAAGGATGTCTAATAGGCACCGATTAAGAGAGATCAAGTATTTATATTTTAGAAAAATGAATTTTAATAGGAAATATGTCAAAATGCAATAGGATAAATAAATGTAGGTGATTTGAGATTTAATTATATGGTAATTATAAGAGCAATAAATGTAGGTAATATGAGTGTGTATCTATCTGATGATTTATGGGTGCTTTAATGAGTGTCCGTCCAACATGAAAAAAAAAAGTAAAATTCCGTTTTTGTCAATAAGCTAAAATCTTGTTTGAAGTGTTATTTTTTAGCTTTATATATCTTCCTTTTGGTTTATTTTAACTTTTCCAAAAAGAAAATTAATATCAAGAATCAATCTTCTTTTCAAAAGTAAATTTTTGTCATTGAAACTCTGAAAACAATAACATGCTTTCAATTTTTTCAAACAATTTTTTGGCTTATAACATTTTTATGATCAAAACTCCATTGAAACAAACGAGAAATATATCCACCTTAGAAAAATAATTTAAGAATAGATCTTATTGGGAGTGGTTGAACAAAAAACTGAAAAGATTAAAAAATCCATTTCAAACCGAAAATAAGATACCTTGGCCAAATTTTAGAAAATGCAGGTGCCTATTGAAATGAATTAGGAGTGAACAACAAGATAAAGCGAATAATATGGCTCAGTCATTATCAATTAGGCTTTGACTGATTTAATCTTTTAGTTTATTTTACATAGATATTAGTTCTTTTTGTGTTCGACCAATTATTGATATAAATGAAATTCACCTAAGTTATCGGAATATTTCTCAAATGTTCACAATTTGACTGATCAACTAGAAAATATAACAGTTTATATTAGTTTTTATGAAATTTAAAAACCAAATATCTCTTACATAAGCTTCCCTAAAATTTCCAATATAAAGCTTAAAAGGTTGATGTATACCATAGTTCAATGAATTTGCAATGAACATTACTTGGATTCTAGCATTAATTAAAATTTTGTCGTTTTAGTATTTAGTAATAAATAAATGCTAACATACGGGATAATAGTTGATAATATTATCCTTTTGTGGTAATTGATATTTGATATTTCTAAAATCCAAATAATTATATTTGTGTTTGCCTTGGAAGGTCATATCTGTCTTTTCGGAGCAATGACATTATTATCCCTCGAATACATGAGTAAAATCATTTAAGTTATTACCAAAAACATAGTATTACTAAAGAAAAAAAAAAATTCACATGATCAAAGATTATTTGATGCTTGACTGAAACAGAGTTCCTCTGGTCAGATTTCAATCTCAACATGCTGGACTGAATCAGGAACTTTCTTGAGATTGAGGCTCGGCTGTTTCCGTGGCTCCTCCCCATGTTCTCACACGGTCATCAGCTTCCAGAGCCTGCATTGCATTACATTGCATGCAGAATTAGATAATCCTTTAATCCACTTATCAACCTTAAAGCCTTGCCTTGGAATTCTTCGTTGTTCATGTTTGTAGGGAATGAGTTTTGTTTTATTTGTGAGTTTCGTGCTTATGAATTTTAAAGAACAAGTAAAGTTTTTACCTCTTTATTCCAATTTGTTCGAGATATGATGATTAACAAGACAATTGTCTGAAGAAAGCTGCCACCAAACATTGCCCACCAGATGCCCTGGACGCCCATATTGAATTTGTAACCAAGCACAGCTCCAATTGGAAGCCCAACTGCATAATAGCATACTATATTGAGCAATGCAATTGAAAACTGCCATCCTGCACCAACTGCTACCCCTGCAATTCCAACATCAATCACTTCTTTTGTTCAAAGATTAAACTGAGCTATGCTATGCACATTCTGTTTTTCCTCTGTTAATTGGAAAACTGATGATAATGCATTCGGCATTTTGTCCATTTTGTACTAAAATAATGTGTTAATTATATAAGTATGTTTCTAATATTTGGAAAATGTACCGTTTGAAACTAGTTGGATGCTGTTCAGGAACATGGTTGCTGCGAGAACATATCCTAAACTGGATGTCTTTGTCTTGACCTGTGGCTTATCTGTGAACAATGAGGGAAACTGGCTTTTTGTGCCTACAATAATTATAGAAAAAACAACTCCGAGCACTCCAGATGTCAAAACATTGACAATAATTGAGAACTTTGCAGCATTTGCTTTCCCTGCTCCAAGTTCATTTGACACTCTCACACTGCAACATCAGGAACATTCTTGAATACTTTAGAAGTTTCTTCTTCTTCTTTTTTTTTTTTTTTAGGTGGGCAACCGTCATATATTACTTCACTGGCATTCATAGATGAATTGAAATGCCTTTTTCAACCTTAAATTATAATCTTGCAAGTAGCATCATGTGATGCAAAGTCTGCTAGTTAAAGATAAGGAGAAATCTATCTGAAGGCTGACATTTGACAATCACGCATAGCTTCTCACATAAAATTATGAATTTTTTTATTGGTTAGTCTTATAACAATTTTTGTTTTGAAAGGAATCGCTAACCTGACTGATGCATTGAAGCCTAAGGCAACCATCATTGTCCACAGTTGCAAGTTCATGCTGTTACATCCACAGAAGATGAGGTATACAAGGTAAGCATTCTGAAATCATCATATAACAAGTACTTGAATTGCCTTTCCATTGAATCAATGGACCAATCTTTTTATCTGAACATTTTGCGATGATTTGGAAAAATATTATTGTCGCTTAAAAGAATACAAGGACGGAAATCACAGGCCATTATAATTCCACTGTAAGTGAAAAAATCAAATATGTAACTAACCAGATTGAAATGGCATCAATTGCAACTGCAGCATCCTTCAATGCTCCTACCATGAGGATAATTGCTGTGAAGTACCATAGTTCCAAGCTGCCAAGGTTACCTAAGTTCTTGTTAAACAGTTCTGAATTTCTAACTCCATTAGTTGCCAGTGTTTAGCACTCACCATAACATTATTGCCGATGCAAGTGAAAGCTTGACAAAGTTGGTCAATGACTTAAAAGCCATCCAGGAAAAACCAGTCCATGCATCTGGAAACCGACCTGAAATTGCATAAATTATTTGGGCTATATTCAATAGCCACCACGAGATGTTTCCGGCAATTGCAGCACCAAACAATCCCTGGTCAAACTTTATCACGAGAATCCAATTCAATAACACATGGAGCGCCAGTGAAGCTATAGAGAGTATGGTCATGACCCAAACTCGGCTTTGAGATTGGAAAAACTTCTGAATGGGGAAGTTTAGAGCATATGCATACAGCTGAGGTATCACCCACAGTGCATATTTACCAGCAAGATTGGAGATATCTTTGTTTTGGCGTACAAGCTTTAGTATTGGTGAGGTAAATACATAAATAGGAGTCAAGAATAAAGCTGTAACTACTGTGATGATCCATGACCTCTGCAAGTAGATACCTAGCATGTTGAATTGTCCAGCACCAACCGCTTGACCACAAAGTGTTTCAAGAGCACTTCCCATCCCCAACTACTAAGGAAGAATTAGACAAAAATAAAGCCGTGTTGGTGAATTTCAGGTACGAGTTACTGAAATATCTACCACTATCACAAATAATGTTTACTTTGCTGATTGAAAAGAAACATATACTAGTACAAATGCAAGGCACAGTAATGGAAAATGTGTTGAAATTTAGTACTCTTCAACTGCACTAGCAACACAGAGTACACATTTTAGAAAGTTCCATGAAGCTTAGTAGTAAAAGCAGCACCTAGAATCATCATTCAAAATTGCTGAATAAAAGCATGGTGTAGTAACTTACCATGACACCATAAACAAAGCCATCAATCACATTCTGAACCTCCGATACCGCAGCAAGCTCAACATCTCCCAAATGTCCAACAAAGGCAGCTGTTACAAGTTCGAGGGAGAATTGTGTAACTGCTGTGAGCATAGCTGGCAGGGCAATATGCCATGTCTTCTTTGTCTCTTCCCAAAACTTTTTTGAGATCTTTCCCCTGTGTAGAATCTCATTCACCAGCCTCCTGAGTTCAGGATACTTTCTTTCCATTCAAGATAATTTTCTTTTGCTTTGCTCACCCTTTGGCATCTGATAGACAGAGTCATCTTTTCTTTTATATTGGGAAAATTATAATGTCTCTAACTGATTTGTTGACTTATATACGTCTGAAAATGAAGAATGTTATTTTATTTTGGGTTGTTAACCATGTTTTATTCAAGCTCACCTAACTCTGGTCTAAAGATAATTCCTAACTGCAAACTGTGGCTGTCATGGTTTCTGTTTGTAATACTCACCTTAATTTTTTAGTCCTATGAAAGTTGAAAACTGGATTCTTTTTGCTGTAGATTTACCAATCTGCTCATCCATTGACCATATATTTTGTTATCCCCATGAAATAACAAATGGAAAACACATTTAGTGGGAAGAAGGTGGGTTTGGTGCCAACATAAATTGACTAAAAAACTCACCTACTTATTGAGTTTGATATGAATTTCAATAAACAAAATTAGCCATTACTTTCATTGAGTTGTTTCTTCTTAGATGATCCACCAGAAACAGATTGTGATGACTTGTTTTGGCTTTTATACAGACTTTCTGTGTCATGTTATATCAGTGCCAATAAAAATGTTTCAAAAATGACAAAAATGCTCAAGGAAGGTAATCCAAGTCAAAATATCTGTACATATTGGAAACTTTTTTGAGATAGAGCAGCACAAGTGATCAACCAATATCAATTCTTTATTTGTTACGTACTTTTCTGGATTTAAATGATCTATTCAACTATACAATTTGATTACTTCTCTTTCATAACAAACAAAAGTTAGCACTGCAAATCACTTAGGCTAAATTGTTGCTATCTGCAACATAAGCTTGGTTGGAAAAAATTGTCATCAAAGCAACCGAATCAAGTCAGTTTTGACCAAATTGTTGCTGCTACCATCCTATTAGTACGAGTTAAAGATTTGCTGCGCCTAGGACTCTGATTCTGCATATGAAATTAACTGGAAGGGCGAGCACCAATCATCTCAATTGCGTCTATCTCATCTTGGGGCAACGATACTATGACATATGATTTTACACGCTCCTCCGCTTGCAATACCTGCACCAGAAACACCTACTTCATACTATTTGTTAAACATAAGACAAAACAATTTTGCTATAGACCAAACTTAACATCAGATAAAGCTGTTCAATCACAGCATTCTAGTTGAAGAAAATTGGACTTTCTAATTGTAGACAGTTCAATTTTAACTAGCAGGCTAAAACCACTTAGTCACTTCCATTGATTAAATCTAGTTAATGAAAAAAATGAGATTCCAACCCAAACCTCTCTGCTCCAGTCAGCTCGAAAAACATTCAGAATCAAAATGACGGTTTGAAGCAAGCAACCAGCTAACATCCCTGCCCATATGCCTTTCACACCAAGATTGAATTTGTAACCCAGTAATGCACCAAAAGGAATGCCAAATACATAGTAGCAGCCAACATTTACGAGTGCTACTGAAAATTGCCACCCCGCCCCAACTGCGACTCCTGCAATCCAAATTTTGAGAGAAAATAAGGAGATTTAACCATCTCTTCTTGCCAATATAGCGTCTTAGGTATTTAGGCCATTGAAGCAATGAGTTGTTACCATGAAGCACAGGTTGGATACCGTTGAGGAAAATGGTTGCTGCTAGGAAATATCCTAACCTGGATGTCTCCCTCATGACCTCAGGCTTATCAGAAAAGATTTTTGGAAACTGGCTCTTAGTTGCAAGAATTATGACAGTGAATATCACTCCAAATATTGTTGAAATGCCAACAGCCACCACAGCTGAGAATTTTGCAGCTTTTGGACATCCAGCTCCAAGTTCATTCGAAACACGTACACTGCAAAATCTTAATCCACTTATGAACTATTTATTCAAAGGTGAAATCCTTGTCTGTTCAGAAATTCAGGTAAGGAAGACATCTTACCTCACTGCTGCATTGAAACCTAGAGTGACCATCAGTGTCCAGAGTTGCAAGTTCATACTATAATAATAGCCAAAAGAATGAAGATATGGATTAAGAAGCAAACAACCAGCCCACCCCAAAGAAAGAAAATGAAGATACAAGAAACTAACCAGATTGATATAGCATCTACTGCAATTTCTGGGTTCTTTAACCAGCCAACCATAAGGATTACCACCGTATAATACCAAAGCTCCAAGCTAACATCACACGATAGCATCATATAACTTTAGATACTAATTTCAAACAACATTCCTTTAACTTTTTGAAGTTAATGTTAACATACCATAGCATGATAGCTGATGCAAGTGACAACTTGACAAAGGAAGTGAGGTTTCTGAATGCTAATGAAGAAAATCCAATCCATGCTTCAGGGAAAAACCCGCTGATGATATAAATTATCTGAGCTAATACCATAAGCCACCAAGAGATGTTCCCAGCTATAGCTGCACCAAGCAAGCCATGCCCAAGCAGCGTCACAAGAATCCAATTCAGCACAACGTGAACTCCCAACATTATCAATGAGATTATGGTCATAACCCACATTCTGCTTTGAGCCTGAAGGAACTTCTGTATAGGGAAGTTTAATGCGTACGCAAACAATTGAGGAATCACCCATAGTGCATATTTCCCAGCAAGATGTGAAATTCTTGGATCTTGATGAAGCAGTTTTAGCAATGGGGATGTAAAGATATAAAAGGGTGTTAAAAACAATGCTGTGACCAAAGTAATTATGCATGATCTTTGCATGTAGACTCCAAGCATTTCGAATTGCCCTGACCCAACAGCCTGACCACAGAGTGTCTCGAGGGCGCTTCCCATTCCTAGCTAATACACCAAATACATGTAGATGTCAAGAAGTACAAACCATCTTTAAATTTCTTTAAACTAGCTCTAATTAACTAAAGCTCGAAACAGATAGGAAGTCAGCATTTTCATGTCAATTTAGAAGTGAAGCTTTCTAAAATTTCTATAACAGATTTTGAGATGCAAGACAAAGAGGAACAATGTTTTGATGAACAATTAGGTAGACTAGTATAGTTAATCAGGGTTGAGTCAAAACCAAGAATATGGTAAGTTATTATACAGTATTTGCCACTACTTTGCAGGTGGCGCGTGACTCAATCTTAATCATTTAAATTTTCGAACAAATTATAAATGAAATCTAGTCGAGTAATTTCTAGGGAGTATTTTCCAATTACATCTAACGTGACAATTGCTCAAGCTCAGTTATACAGAGCCAAATTAACTTAGAGAACGGTATCCAATACATACCATTATTCCATATACAAAGCCTTCAATAACGTTCTGCACAACGGAGACAGCGGCAAGCTCAACATCTCCCAAATGGCCAATGAATGCAGCCGTGACAAACTCGAATGAAAACTGTGCCACAGCAGTAAGTATAGCCGGGGCAGCAATCTCCCATATCTTTTTTGACTCATTCCAGGTTCTCCCACCAATTTTTTCTCCACCATCTAGCTTATGCTGCTCATCTTCCTTTTTCTCTATCTCAAGACTCCCGATAGATTCAGTTGCCATTCTATCCTTTAGTACTAGATTCTTTAGTTCTTCCTCAGCTCCCTCACCAAATGTATGCATGATACAAAAAATTAAGATACGTACCGATTATCTCTGAATCTGCTCAGCAATTTAGACCGCATACAACAGGCGCATGTAGCAGCACCCTCTTATGTGTTTTTTTCACTGAAGATAATCACCAATATCATTATTGAATTATTTCACACACACACACACACATATGAACAATACCAGCTATGAGTTTTTTTTTTCTTTATTTTTTTCCTCCTGCTTCTGAGGTTGGTTTGATGATTGTCATGTCGTGGCGACCAAAACTTACTGTTTAAGGTCAACACGGTAATGCATGCATTTGGGAATTGGGAGAAATTTCATGAGATTGGGTCCGTGTCCTACTTTGAATCTTGCATCAGGAATGGAATATTTAATTATGCCATAAGAAGAAATATCCTTGCAAATCTTCATGTCCCATTAGGAAAAAGATGAAGAATTGCACTAATGCATCTGTTTTATAAATTTTAGATTTAGTATTACATTTACATGGAAAGCAATCGAGTATTGACTCAGAATAGAATTTAATGCTTTTATAACACCAATGTTTGGTGAAAAGCACGATGAACATGAAACAACCATTGACCTTACCAACCCAATTTGTTCATGCTTAGTCGCGGCTTGTCTGTCGGTGTGTTTTAATACAAAGAAAAAGATAATATTATAGTCTAAGATTCTTTAATTTTTTTGAGAAGAAGATATGTATGCCAGTAATCTTTCTTTCATATTTAGCATATGCCAACATTTTCGAAAACGCCAAACTCTCAAAGGCCGAAGTTGTACTTGGAACAAAGCAGAAGTCAGAGTTGTTAGGTGAGTGAACTTAGACATACGTGCATAGCAAGGGAGACCTCGATTGTCGACTGATTTTTCTTTCATGCTTGGGGCTCGTAAAATGCATTCTTTTCTTTTTCGGTAGTGCATAGAAGCCATACATATAGAAAGAGTAGAAGCGATGCGTATAGAGACAGTCAAACTCAAAATGGCTGTGAAGGGATGGTAGAACTCGATTAGTCCCATGGTTACTCGGCAAACTAAGATTCCTTAAATATGCAATTTCTGATGTACATTCACCACATTATCCCATAGGATTCACCCCTCTCCCCGGAAAGGGTAACCTCGTTAGAATACCTAATAAATCTGTCAAAGACTAGAGCCTGTTTTCACTAAATCGAGAACACATCAAATAAGGAAAATTAAGCTTAATTTGTTCTTTCAAACTTCTTGAATGAGATTCTAAAAGATGCATTTGGTTCTTACTCGCAACTGAAAGAGAATTACATTTCTGTAGAATTAAATACAAATTACCTGAAGGCCAGTATGTGGCTATCTACAGAAAAAGAAATCTGGAGTAACACAAACCAATTCAGTAAATTCATGGTTGACTTATAAATATAACACTTGGCAAAGTCGAACAATAATTCGATATCCAACAATAACAGTAAGTCATCTCGCAGTTGTGGTTGACAGGATTAAGCAAGACTATAAACAAGGAGAAGGATGTCACTTCTAAAAGTATGACATTTCAACCAAAGATCGAGCCAACGTGTGTGAGACAGTTCTCTAGATATACAATTGCCTGACTAACAATGCTACATATTTATTAAGGAGTTCCAACTTCAGAAATCAAACATCTAAAAAATTAGATGTAAAATTATTATGAAGCCAGCAAGCAGAGCAATTATCTTCAAGAAAAACTGTTTCCCCTCTGCTTGAGTTGAATGATGATGAAAACCATGAGCATATCCTCCGTGGAATGAACTAGAAAACACATAAGGAACCCCAGTCGTCACCCCATAGACGGTGGCATCAGGCACCTGAGAACTAAAAACGGCTGGAATATTGCCCAAAAGAGCAGACAGAGTTAGATTCCCGAACCTTGAAGTTGACACCGGATTCAACTCATCCTCACTGAAATAGTTTATATCTACAGGTGGAGCTGTTGGTGGTCTTTGCCCAACAGGACGATTTGGAATATTAACTCCCAGGCACTGTCTTGGATCTGATCTTCCTTTGCCCCTTCCATATATAGGAATTAGTTTCTCCTCCACTATAATGGCTTTACAAACAGGACATTCATGGGAATATGAATGAACTTGCAGCCATTGGTACAGACAAGGCCAACAGTAAAGGTGGCCACAAAGTGTCACAATGGGATTTTGAGCTAAATCGAAGCAGATATTGCATTCAAAATGACCAACCTCACCAGTCGCATTATTCTCATCAGCTGAATGAGAAGTATCCACTGATTCACTAACCCCACAATCCATATCCGCAACAATGGAATCTCAAAACCTGCATACAAACAAACCAAAAAGTTTTGGAAGGCTTCGATTTCTGGCAGACCGCTTCAAACCGAAGTGCACAAATTGACATAAACAACTTTAGCAATGAGAGTGGGCATTCCAACACCGCAGATAATAAATTAGAAGAACTCATAAGATGCTAAAACAGATTACATTAGCATACATGTCACATACACATATGCACATGGCTTTGCCTTGGAAAACCTACTCCGAGAAGCAAGCTAATTCCTATAATTGCTGATTTTAGATGATCAATCATTCACTCAGGTACTGTGCTGACCAGGAATTCTATTTCTCCTAAATAGATTAGTACGATTGCTCAGCATCCATCTCAACCTATAGTACAACTAGATAGTTGAGGACCATCAGAAGCCAAACAACCCATATCACAGGGATGAAACAAAATACTGATTCGAAAAGGACAACTCCAACATCAGCGGAAGTGCATATACATAACCTAGCAGGGAGATTCATGGAACCACATGGTGCATTTTTCTCGGCCTGTAATATCTAGCTATATCCCACTCGTGCTCTAAACCCCAGACTCTCTTCTTTCTTTTCGAAGAATCCCAGGCCCCTGGTCATTTAGGGGTAAGACTTACTAATAACCTTTTATAGTCTCATGCACAGAGTTGTATGCGTTCAAAAGTATTACAATGCTGCTGCTCAAATTTCAAGGCCTCAAAGAACAACAAACTAAGCAACTACAGAAGTACTATATAAACTTTCTAGTCGATGAACATATGACACCAATTGGAATCAGAAATTCTGGTAGACACCCAAATTAGACCATCACGGTTCTTAAAACCCGGGAAATTCTTAAGAACCTCACGACAACTCATAAGATCCAAAGCAGCAATCACCTTATCTCCTCATTAACTAATTTAATTTAGTCTGAAACTGGGACAGATTTTAAAAGTAGCAAGTACATTTAGACCTCAGCAAAAGAATACTAGTCCACGCAAAATCCTCTTTCAAGAAATCAACTAGATATCATCACCACTGATGAGGGATCCTAGCCCCTAGAACAGAAATACAACAATCAGCTCAAATTCCACCCTACTACTACTTTCATGAAATCAATTCATACATATAATGCATAAATGCATCGAAGGCGACATTGCAGAGGCTCCACATAATAATGAACATAAGATAGCAAACCCCAATAAATTATAAGGGAAAATTAAACTTCCCTTGTTAGTCACGTATTGAATACTTGGGCTACTTGTAAAAAAACGTATCCCATAATTCCTAAATTTGTGAGAAATTAACCTAATCAAGAATCCTGAACTAAACCTGATCAGTATTAAGAAATAAGTTAACAAACAGATGTTTGAAGTGAGGCCCAGAAATTTGCAGAAAGAAATTACGTGGAAAACTTACTCGGAGGAGGAAATCCTCTAAACAGATCCAATTTGAGGGCCTTAATTAATTCAAGAAATTCATAATTGTTTCATATTCGAAATTTAGTAGAAAAAGAAGAGTGGCAAGGGACGAAACTAACCAGAAAGTTAGGTGGGCAGTAAGTTGATTGGAAGTAGGAACAGATATTTTTTGAGAGCAAAAAATAACTAGATACACAACGCCAACGGGCGAGAGGAGGAAATTACGAGAACGGTCTCCTGGATTAAACAACACCACCGACTAGAATTCTCTCTGTTGATATCCTTTAAAGATTTTGGTAAAGGCCAAGATTTGTCCACGACTCAACATCCAATTCTCGACTGTCATGATGCAACTTTCCTTAAATGGTAACGTTCGGCAGCAGTGCAAGGAATAACTGAAGAAGCAAAGAAAGGAACCGGATAAAAAGGTCGAGCGTGATAACGACAACGGGAGATAAGAAACTAAAGAAGGAATGAAAGGAAAAGGTAAAAGAGAGAGTGTGCGTAACCAAGATAACGTAAAATAAATATAGAATTATAGAACTACCTATATAGATATATTTTTCTTGATTCTACAACAAACAGGTCATTGTGATTCCACTTCATATTTTGACTCCTCACAAAATAACTCTTCTAACCCCAAGCCTAACTCTTTTTTTTTTTTTTTTTAAGTTTTTGTTGTTTTTTTTTTTTTGTTTTGTGGATGGTGGGGGGGAAGAGAATATACTATACAACTGTTACGATCATCACAACGTCCTATAAACGGCGCTTTTGATAGACTAGTCCTACTTACTTAGATTATCAACTATCGGGTGCCGTGCAAAGTTGTAAATGACTCGTAATAATTGTTTGTTGTAATTGTATTAACCGTGCTTTTATGCATATAGGAACACGTGGTTGGAAGTGCTTGTGATAATGTGACAATAATACCCTTGCCTCAATAAGCCTGACATAAGCCCTCTCTGATTATGAGTACACCCTTTCTATTCGATACAAGTTTGACATTCTCCCGGACTTGAGCTCTCTCCACTTGCATTTTGACAGGAAAAAAAAAATGGTAATCATATCCTCCCTGAACGCAATGAAGCAATCAGGAGAAGACATTCCATCCAACGCATTACGCTCCCCTGTTATACCATCCCAAGCGTCATGCACTTCTCAAATGCATCTCCCTCTTAAATGATCGCTTCAAGTCAATCTCCACAAAAGTCGTACCGTTTCTGCCAATAAGTAAGTTGGAACTGCAGAAAGCAGGGGAAACCTGAAAAAAAAAGAAAAAAAAAGGAAAAACTCTTCAATGCTAAACAATTATGCTCATCTTTTCACAAAGAATGCTGTTTGTGCAGATCTAGCAATAATAGAAAGATGGTTGGATTAGTTGGATTACCAGTAGTTTGTTCAACCCTGCTTTATTATCAGTTCAATGTCAGCTCCAACTTCTGCAATCTTCGTTTCCTTAGATGCTTTTGCTGTTTTTGCAATGTTTTCAACCTCAAAGTCCAAAGCTATCCTTCTAACAAGGCCTTCAAGCATCTGAATTTTCCAAGAAAAATTAACTGGCATGAGTGTGAAATATGGAGGAATCTCATTAGCTAATTTGAAACGGTCAATACATGCATGCTCTACCACCAGAACAACAGCCTAGCCAGAAGATGATAATCACCTAGACTGTATACGAAATTGTGACCCCAAACATGGAAAAAGGATATAGGGGCAAAGGAAATAAAAAGCCAACAAGATGTTGGTCATTGATGGGGTAGAGATTTGTTAACAATTGCATATTTGCACACAATCATACTTCTCAGATTATGCAATGACCTTTCTGCATTTTTCTATTAGGGGCAGGGAGATATCAGATTGACCACCGTCATTGCAGATATTATTACAAAAGATGATCACGGTCACTTGCATTTGTATCCATTTTATACCATGCGAATTTGTTGCTTTTAAAAACTGAGAATCCACCTAGCAGCAAATAGGGTCGCACCATTTCAAGCTTCATATTTACACACAGCAATAACTTGCTAATGAAGTTCTGCAGACCATTCTCTTTTCTCTATACTCACAGGGCAACTGTCTCCTCCGCCAGTGACCTTTCGTCTTTGTTCAACATTCTCATAATCAATGGATGTAGAAGAATATACATATAGAAACTTCTGAAAAATTAGCAATTCAATCTCCACAAGTCAACCAGAAAGGCCATAATAAGACTTGGCCAGTTGGTTAAGCAACTTTAACATGTTGCTTTGCAAATATTTAATTACTCTCCTTTCATCCCATATTACATTTTATACTTTTACTGCAATTTGATGCATCGCAAGAAGTTTGAGATTAAGATCACCAAAAGTAGGAAAAATTATTTTACGAACTACAACTACAGAACCAAAGAGAACCAAAGACAGGTCAAACTTACTAACGATCCAATGGCAACCAAAGCCCGGAATCTGGAATCAATTTCAAGATTTTCTTCTTCTGCAATCTTCAAGATGAAAGGAGACAATATATAACGTGCAATACAAAGTCATACTGAACATCAAATGACATTTAAACAGGAAGTTTTACTTTTTTCATTAATTGAGACAAAAGACAGTACCTCAAGTGCTGCTGAAAGAACTTGAGCTTGACCTTCTTCATCATTCTTTTCAATCAGTAGAACAGCATAACTGAAAATATCACAGAATGATAGCCGAGAAACAGAAAGTAATAGGAAAAGAAGTTGAAGTCAGAAAATAGTTGGCTAAAAACAGAAAGACATTGTTAATTGCAGTCAAATCAATGATACACAAATAGACCTTAGGCTTCTTGTTCAGTCACAAGAAAACGGCATCCTAGAAGTAACCGAAATTGTCATAACCGTGCCACAGAGATGACCAGAAGGTCAAAGAGGACAAGGATAAAATGTTCAATTAGCATGCTAGATATGATAAAAAGTAAGCAACCTAAATACAGACTAAACTATTTACAGAATTTTTTGGCCAAACATGGCAGAGATTAATGCATCAGAATATAGCAATCACGTTACAGAAAATGATCATTCACAAGCTACATACTTGAGTATCAAAGTTGAGTACGCCACTTGCACATTTTTATTTGAAGACGAGTAACTACTTGAAAAGGCATCCAGTATCTACAAGATCAATTACACATGAAAAATCAAAACATGTGAAATTCAATAAGCTATCAGTGGAAGCAAAAAAGACAGCAGGGGAAATGGGGGCCTCCACTGAGTTAATTTACACAACTAAAAGAAATAGAAAAACATTTCAGAATTTATGCTACTATAACTTTAATACCATTCCTAAGTTGTTTATTTTTTACTTTGATATTCATCCTGTCTTTCTCTTGTAAAATTGGTGAGCAAGTGGCTTATGTTAATTAAAATTAAATATTGAAATTGCAATCATTTTTTTCTATCAGGACCCTGGTTTTATTATTAGACCAAGGAAAGGGGGGGATGAACACCAAATTTATGAAAAAAGTACTGGGGGTATAAAGCTTAATTAATCATGATTAAAAGATTGAACCTTTAAGTATATTGAAGTTAAATCTACCAATCACATGAATGTAAACATCTATTATCAAATAGAACTAACAGTAATAACAATATGAGTAAGTTCAAACGTGTGGGATAATCTTTCTATTTTGCTATTATTTTGTTCTCATCCCATTTGGAAATTAACCATCTCAAATTCAACAATTTATTTTAATCTTTTGTATCTTCATGGACTACGCCCGCTGAAGTAAATCTCTGGCTCCACCCCTGCCAACAAAGTACACCTTTCTGAGAAAGAACTTGCTACTAACCTCGGCACGTTTCTTCTGTAACCAGTCGTGGTATATTGAATTCTTGAAGAGATTGGTTATAGCACGGATGCTGGTCAGTAGATTTGGAGGAAGAGGAGAACTTCTTGTGACCTTCTTTGTTAACTCCAAAAACACATCTGGTGAACCAAGTTGAAGATTACCGAAAATACAAAATGCAGAAACCAGAACAACAATTCATGTGAATTAAGTTACAGAGATCACAAGGTGAGCTATTTATTTGCCGTTAAACAAACAAGCACAGGGGGAAGTTAAAGGACCTTCGAATTACATACTTTGGGAAGATCAATCAGCTATATTGAGCATTAAATGACAATTGTGAGATAATTTAACATGTATCCATAACATGATTCCATTTTGGCCAAGCAAGCAAGGCTATCATTTGGCTGGGAATGCCAAGAAGGTTGCCAACAAATCATCTAGAAACTGCTCTAGTATTTCAAAATAAACATCATACCAATTACATGAAAATCCGTAACACATAAAGCATAACAGTAGTACCATTTCCATCACCCGTGTGCTTGAGAAGTACTGCTGCTCCATCAGGATGTAGTATCATCATCCGCAAAAGATCAATAACTGTAAGAAATATACCAAGGTTAATGAAAACCTGTGTAAAACTTTTTCCCACATGCAAAAATAGCTAAATCTGGCAAAGGATCTCCATATGATATCTATTTGGAGATCTGTTGTTAATGGTAATTCGAAGATCTGATTCTCAAAATATACTACTTGTGGATACTGCAATGAACAAAACCAACATGGCATTCACATTTTAAACACATTTTATTACCTGAATCACCAATTAATTCAGCAAATAATCAAACATCTGCTTCCTCCTAAACCCATAGTTTAATGGATATGAAAATTAATAAAATAAAATAAGGAACACAAAAAACCGGTGCTTAAGAAAGCACTATCACCTGGAAAAATCATTTCTATTGGCCAAATATTCAGCAACTTCCGCACCAAAGCCACGTCACCATCTGAAAATTTACTACTGTGGTAACGCGATGTGTCCTTCAAAATTTTAACAATGGCTCCTATCCTCGACAATTCAACCTCAGGTGCTGACAAATGCTTATTCTCCTTTAGGAAGAGTAAATATATTAGGAGTCAAACGTAAGAAGTCATCCAGAACAACCACAAAAGATTACAGGAGGGGCTGGAACAAATATACAAGGACCTCAACAACATATATAACTATTTTAATAAAAACAGTTTACCATGTCAGAAAGTAAAGTACTGTTGAACTCTGAAATTTTCTTCAGGATACCATCAAACTGGGCTACGTCAAAGACAAGCATTCCTTTCTGGATGACAAAGTTGTCGTCATATGTTATTAATAGCAGTCAATAGCGCATATTCACAATTAAATAAAACAAGATAGTATACTTCAAGCACAACTCACTACATAACATCAAAAGATAACATCTTCTCTAAGTATTCCAAGTTATAGAATTAGTGAGCATTATTATGCAACAACCAGATTGCATGTCTTAACAGAACACTGAACCAAAAAAGGGAAAATGTTATTTTCCAATTGGCAAGGTTATGCAACTGGTCTACCATCAGCATGGTGGCACTGATTGTTAAAAGAAGCGTGGCTTAATTTATAATGAATACATGAAGCAAAAATTTATAATGAAAAGTCGAAGCAACACAGGAGTCACAACATAAAACTAAACAGCAATGAAGATGTGAATATAGTAGAAGCAGCCATATAAATTCTTTTTAGAAAAAAAAAATAGCATAATAATCATTACCACTAGGCAGCAAACCTATTGAATATTGCCCCTCAGCAGCAGGCTAATTCGAAGAATGGCCAAAGAAGAAGACAGACTGAAGAGGAGGATGTTTTCATGATGTCATATATCAGAGTATAACTGATTTGCCAAATATATAATCATAATTGTCAAAGCAAAAAAATTCACATCTTTCTCAAGCCACCGTATTTAAAGAATTAGGTCAGAACAAAAGAATACCGAGTATTTTAGAACTTGACAACTTGATAAGCATTGCCCTCTTGACAAAGAGTGCCAACTACGTGTAAATATTACATAAATACGAAGTATACATGAAATGTTTTTACAAATTGAACCCGAATTGACCATAAAGCTATGCAAGTGAGCACCTTCATGAGCCCAATCCTAGGTGCAAAAGGTATTAATTAAAAATAAAAAATAAAAATAAAAAAACTCACCTTAGGAATATGCTTAAAGGTAGGCTTTTCCACAAAAGCTGCAGGAAAGAAGTAAGAAGAACTCTCTAAGTTTCCAAGAAGGGGAACAGAACTAAAACATAAAGAGCTAAGGCAATAAATAAAACCTCATCAGCTTTGAAAGTATACCTTCTGACTTTGAAGGTTGTCCAGGGATATAAGCACTGGCTGAAACATTATATTGACAATGAAAAGAGGGGGGTTTAATTAGTCAAAGATCCAGGTAAAAAGTGAAAAACGAGAGATCAGTTAATGAGCAAAGCGCCGTACGAACCAACTCCAATAGCTAACTTTGCAGCAAAAATTATGATATATACTTACACCCAGTATAGGGATCACGGAATGACGGATCCGGAGAAAAGTCTTTTTGTCCACTATTTTGTAGTATAAACTCCACAATCTGTTGGCGATAGGAAAGGGGAAGATTCTCCTTGAGCAGCCACTTATCAGCAACAGCATAAGGATTATCTGTCAAGTGGTCACCAAGAACACAATCACCCCCGATTCAACAAACAAATAAACAATTCAGATTTGTTACTTTGTTTTATATAAACATGTTAATGATGATGCCAGGGACAAAATGATGATACTCAAGAAATTGCATAGCATCAAAATAAAGTTCCTCAAGCTTTCATATCCATAAGTAAACAACACTGAACATCAAAATGAACTAAATCTTCATCTTAAAGGATAGGTACTTGGTAGAGCATATTCTCCTCATGCTTATTTTAGGCAAAAATCTGTTTAAGATATTCTTATTTGTATTCTTCAATTACTCAGCTTTAGTTCAAAAAAGCTGTAAAAACTATATCAAGAGATGCTTTTCTAAAACAGGTTTTGCTTATGAGAGCATTTAAAACAATATTATCCATTCAATCCTTTGAATCAGCTTTCTTAAACAATTGAAGGCACTAATGCAAAAGAATCTTTTTATTTAAGCAAAAGCTCACCAAAGCATTTTCTCTTTTAACCAAAAAGAAGAAAGGTCGATCTTCATTAACTCGAAAACATTAATTTCTTACACATCTCAATCAAAGTTTCAGTTAAAAAGCATCTGTCAGCTCCTCTCCCCAACCACTAGGGAAGTGCCCACCCACCCAAACTCCCATCTTCCAGCCCTGTAGTGTTGCACTCCACATTGAAACGGAACACATTAGAGTACATTTATGCTTTTTCCTTCAATTGAAACCTGAGAAGCCCCCTCATCGAAATTCCAGGCTACTTTTTAAAAAAAAAATTTCAAAATATTATGTTGGGATAATTCGAAGAGGATATGGAGTCCACACAATCATCGCATACCATTTCCTGACTACTTTGATTGGCATAAAAATGGTGTTACACTACCAAAGAAGGAGACTGGAAGACAACAGTACCTGAGTGATTATATGGCAACTTTCGGATTGGCTCTCCATCTCCAATATCAACATCAAACACTGAACAGCATGAGCATACCAGATTGTCATTAAATACTAAAATGAAACACATATGAAAGAAAAGGCAAATCCTAAAGGGAAAAGCTAACCATAATCATACTGAATCCCGCCAAGAACAGGACGAGTCGTACTATCATCAGGTCCATCAACGACTTCACCAATCTGAATTGAAAAATACCACAAGTACACAAACTGTTAGAAGTTTTTTATTATAAATATAATAAAAAAAAGGGGATTCAAAGGAAATATCTGGTTTCAAAAATGCATTGTAAAAGAAGGGCATTGACATCTAATTTTGTTAAAACCAAAATTGTTGAGAGCATTTGTACTCATTGTCTCTCTTTCAGGGACCAGTGGCAAAGCTGACAAGCAGGACGACAGAATGAGTCAGGAACTTGGGGCCAAGTTGGGTAAGTCCTCTAAAGTACTCTGCCCTTCAGTGCACTGAGTTTAAAATAAATTTTTGTCCAACTCTTATTTAGAAGATGATACTGAACTACAGTTTGCATTCACAATTTTAGCTCCAAAAGTTTCAAGTAAATAATGAAGATCGCTACAAGTTCCCAATGTTAGCATAAAATGCCTTGGAGGGCCAACAAAGGTCTGATGGTCCTCCAATTTCAGGTCAGAAGTGGAAGATGATTGGATAAACATGTTAATGCGCTTTGAAGCGAACAGACTTCCCACACTGGTGGGGAAAGACGACTTTGTACAAGGGCATGAAAATATCACCAGGAACCATCACAACCTTGGCAACCATCACCCAGATCTACTGGAACTCTGCTGAATACCATTGCTTTTCACAAGTCAAATGATTAACCTTTTCAATTGCAAAGTAACAACATGAATTACACTTCAATTTAGTTTCGTGCGAGACCTTTGTGAGCTTCCAAAAACCAAATTTACTAGCTGAAAATTGATAAAAGTAATCTAAGCGGCCCCAATTAAAATGCCATAATATCAAGTGACACTTGTCAAAACCTTGTGTGTCTAATTTATTACCCATCACATTTAACATTCTTTTTATATTCAACATTCTTTTTATTTAAATAGTTGCTGCAGTGTTTTCTTTACTGAACATGAAATAACTAATTTAAGGTTTATCAGTGCACTAACGATGGAAAAAATTCACATCAAACCTCATCAAGAGACAATAAATGAGCAGTCCAGAGTCAAAAGTCACAAAAAAAAAAAAGCAAAGATGAAATAAACGAAAATAATCAGTTCCCAAAAAGAACAAGGGGAAATGCGACTTTTCTTTTCCGCCAAACAGCCATGAGATACTGGGGCCAAACATAAAAGCTGGAAAATAAAGGCCTGATTACAGGAATTGATAATTAACAGAAAACTAAATATTACTTTATCCCACTTGTGTTCTCTCATATTCCATGCATATGCCACACCATTGTCACCTTCTCGTACCACTTTTGTCTGCCCATCACTGGTTCCTGATCAGCAAATTATCAGAATAAATTTAACTGGAATAGAATAAGGGAGGGAACTCTAGATTTATGTGTGCATTCTAGCTACAGAAACAGCCACTTCAATAAACCTCATTCTTTAACTGCATATTTTATGTAGTCTTAATGCCATTATTAATTTGAGTAGAATAAAGATCTCACAATGAGATAAATCGGCATTAACAATATATCTGATTTCCATTTAAGTAACTTATTAGCATACTTGTTCCAGTATATAAAAGTGTGACCAAACCTGGAGTCTGTAGAGCCTCGAGCCCTGGTAAATCTTCCAATTTCAATCCTCCAACTCTCTTCCTAGTACAAAATGAAACAGAAGTTTAGATACTGAATGTTAAAAGGCCAATTTTGCATTCATGACTTAACTATCAATTCCAGTGCAGTGCTGCCAACAATAATTTGTCATACCATAGAAGTTTTCAACAATGAAGATGGCATACTTGTGTATCCTCTCGAGACAGAAAACAAGAAAAATGAGCAATAAATAAGAGCATTTGATAGAACATCCCCATTTTATTTTAGTTTTTTTTTTTTTTTTTTTGCCCTGCCCGGGGGGTCGAGATAACATCAACACTTTCTTTTTGGTAATGAAGACCTGCTTTGATAGCAGAAGCACTGAAGGGAAGTCCGAATCTCATACAACCATAAACACCAAAATACAGAAGACAGAAATGAGAATTTAACCAAGCAAGAATATGGAAGCACTGTAGGGAAGTCTGAATCTCATACAACCATAAACACCAATAACAATTTTGCTGAACAAAGCTTATCAAACTCATAATGTCCTATCAAAATAGCTGACAGAAAATGCACACCGGAAACCAGAAATATGAATTTAACTGGAAGACAAAGTTTAGATGTCATGCCTACTGCACTTGTATTGAGAAACTTGAGAAGTATATGATTCAAGTTCCAGCAAGTCAGCAATCTTATCCTGATGAACTGTCCAAATACGGACAACACCATCAGAACATGCTGTCACAATGTTTCCATTTTCCAGGAATTTGGCGTCCCAAACACAACCAGGATGCTCTATGCTCTGAACACAAACTCCATCTACAGTACAACAAAATACTTTTCGTAAGAGGAAGAGAAAATATAGCTCAAGTAAAAGAAACCAAGACATCAAGGACAAACCAAATTTCATCCATTATTAATGTCCTTTTACCAAAGTTCAGAACAGTTACTTCACACAACATGAGCATGTTTCACCAAGCAGTAAGAAGTCATACACCAGGAGGGGAACAAAAAGAGAAAGAAAGAGACTCGCTACTCGTTGATGAATAAAGGGGAAAAAAAGAAAGAAAAAGACCCGCCACTTGTTGCTGAATGAATTCAAACTATCCATTTCTTTAAATCGCTTCATATAACACTTATAAAAAGAACCATTTCCTCTCATTAAAGATAGACCCAGGATTTGAAGCCATATTACAATAAGAAAAAGATCAGACGTGTTATAGTTTTTCCAAGGCAAAAACCACACAAAATGCAAAAAGATTGTATATCACTAACCCACAAACCTCAAAAAGAAATCCTTGACAACTAAAGTAGCTTGAAAGAGCCAACTTATTAGGGTGCCAATCAAAATGCAGAAGCAATTTGGATTATTTAAGCCAGTCTAAGACACATTACCTTTCCATATCTTAGCAAAACAATCCTCACTGCCACTGACAATAAGCCCGGAAACATGGGCATCTACAGAATAGACAATGGAAGTGTGACCAACCATCTCCATTAGAAGCTGACCACTAAGCGCCCAAATCCTGATGGAACTGCATTGAATGAAACAGGAATTAAACGTGCATGTTAGAAACAAAAAAATGAAGAAAGAAAACTGAACAGATTGGCACACAGACGCACATACAAGTAAAAAGGATTCTCTAAAAACAGCTAGGATAAGAATCTACAGGGGAAAAACAATCAGAAAAAAATTTCAACATAGGATTTAGCTTTCAAAAAGTAGATCAAAACAAAATTATCTAAATTCCCAAAGAAATACCAGGACATGAGCATAAATAACATGCCAGTATTGTGAAATTTGTGCGAAAAGACCCAAATAACAGTAGCAATTTGACATGCAAATACAATGGTTCAACCTTCTTTCATGTACTCCATTAATAGTTCTTTCTCCTTGTGTCTCTGTCTTCATTTATGCATTTTGTCTTTTAAATCATTTCCCTTTCTAGATATATTTTCTTGATTTAGGCCAAGCACACCAAACTACAACAACAGGCTGTTGAAATTCCAATTTTAAGCCCAGCTGATTTAAAGAAAATAAGCTAGCAGATTCAACCAACTGGCTTCTTGGTGGGAATAGGACTAACACCCCATAGTCATCCAACAAAATTCACTAGGCATTTAACTGTGACTAGTCCATGTGATGTAACGCTTTCATTAGCCTAACATTGACAACAGGCAGATACCCCCTTGCTGGATTAACATAAAGACCATGTACTGCACTCTTGCCTTGGATTGATAAGGTCATAAAAACATAAAAGAGGACGAAAAACTTACCCATCATGTGATGCAGAAATAATTCCTAAACCTGGCATAATGGCCAAGTCTCGAACCGTATCTGCAAAATGAAAAAAATAATAATAATAACAGAATTGCAATCTTAAAAACTGCATATATTAGAGCAGATAAGTTTGATTAGTAATCAGTCAATGAACTTGTTCATGTTTATCATGGCAATGGATGCCATTAAGTCTTCACTACAGCAAGCCCACAAGGAAAAAGGAAATGTTAGCCAACATTGCTTGATTCATATTCCAGTTGATCCGCACTCGCTAAGCACTGACACACACTTCAGCAACAAATTTCTCCAACCAAAATTATCTCTTACTGAGACAGTGTGTCTTTCTCATTACGCAATAATAAGTACAATCAAAAGATGTCCAGAAAAGACTCAAATTTGATTATTTCACATATCAGTTATGACAGTCAGATTCCAACTTCCTCTTGTGCCATAAACGATCATATGAACCATCATGCTGCAGGCAGTTCAATGGATCTCAAAATCTGTCAAAGAAACTTGTCCCTCAGCCTTATTGCTGGCTTTCTCAAATTTGGCCTCTTCCTTTTTTAAGAATCAACTACATTCATTGGTTCAACTATTGAACTGGGAAAATAAAAAACCCAAAAGTTTGGCCAAAAACTAAACAGTGACTAAAAAATGAGAAGAGTGGATTAAATGATTCAGCTGATTAATAGATTCAGAGAGGGAAAAAGAGGGAAGGGGAGCACAAGCACATGGTGATCACCCATTGAACAGAAAATGAGACGGGAAAAAAAAAACTACTGCAACAATAAAGAACAGGAATATTCACAAAGTCAAACATAGGGAGGTCGGAAGAAAGAACAAAACAAACACCAAGATAAACCTTTATGTCCCACATAAGTGTGTATACAACTCCTCCCTTTCCACAGCTTTAACGTCATGTCACTTGAACCTGAGTAACATAGCCAGCATAGTTAATCGGTCGCTCACAACATAATCAGAGGAAGGAATTCTGATATCACTGATAATCCACTAAGTAGCTTGACAGTGCACACAGTCCCAATAAATTGAACCAAAAGTGCAAGAGAAAGAAATTGGTAGTCTTAGAAAATGTTGAAAACTAAATATAATTGAACAATCTACACCTGTGACAAGCTCGCCTGAGGGCAACTTAATAACTGCTTGGACTGCTGCTTTATGTGCTTCCCAAGCCTCAAGCTGTTGGCCTTTCCTCCATCTTCTTAATGTGCTGAGATGATGAAAGCATGAAAAAGAATTAAATATCGTACTCAATGTCAAACAAATTATTCTTGCATTCTGCCCAGTTTTGAAAAGAGTTATTTTCTCTTTTAGTATCTGTATTTCCCTTCTATTAAGGAAAAGTCTAAAAGATTAAACTTTTGGACGAATTCATGATCCTTAAACCAAAATAAATACCGCAAAGCAACAGTTCTGGGGGATTTCCACACTGTTTTCCATACATATGCAGGCTCCCCCCCCCCCCCCCCCAACTCGTTATCTTTCTGTTTTAGAGGCATCTATTCACTTTTTTCCGTCTTTTATGCGAGACATTGGAAATCAAACACAAAGGCTACTTCAAGGCGATTAACCAACGACACCAACTCAAATGCCTCAGTCTGCCATTATGTATTTGTCCTTTCAATTGATCATTTTCGAACTAAAGCAGTCATAAATTCCCAACCAAAAAACAAAATCCATCAATCAAACCATACTAAAATGCATAATATATCACAACATACCAATCAACAGATGTGGAGACAATTTCGGAGCCATCCACAGCGACACCAGTGACTTGCAATTTATGGCCCTTGAGTACGTGAGCCTTCTCTCCAGTTGCCAAATTCCAGACCAAAACAAGCGTATCCATCCCACCAGACACAAGTCCACCCTCCGGGAACTCATCGTTCGGAGGAATCCAAGCCAATGGCCCCACAAAACTCGCGTGCCCTAATAGAATCTTCGATGGGGTATAATCCCGATTGTTTGACTCATCCAAAGTCCAAAACCTAATCGTTCTATCTCTCGACGACGTCGCAATGCCAACATTGTCACATATGCATATTCCACGAGCCTGAGACCATAATAAATTCAGCAAATTAAAATAAATTTGAAATTGAAAAATTATTTGAAAAAAAAAAACATTTAGGGATTTTATCGCACGTCGTCTTCGTGGCCGCGGAGCTGCGAACTTAATTTGTACTCGGCGAAGTCGATATCCATTCGTAAATTTGTTTGCTGAGTGCGAGAAAATTAGGGTTTTAGGGCAAAATGATCAGCATTCAGCGACGGTCCACCAGCTGGGTTTTAAGGTGCCCGGAATTATTTGCTTTCGCTCCAAGTTTGCTTCTTTCCACTCAACTCCTTTTCTTTTTCTTTTTTTTTTAAGGGGGTTTTTTTTTAAGGGGGTTGAAATCCGATTTCCTGGTATGGATCGACTTAACCGAGCCGAAAGTAAATAGGCTACAATAAGCCCGTGGGCTTAGGCCTATAAGACTGCTTCCAGACCTTTGGAGTTTAATGTTCATACTTTTTCACAGTCGGGCCTTGCAATTCTACCCTTCAATAACATCAAATTCTTGCACAATTAATCTGCTGGGCTACTGGCGAAGCACTAGAAATTCCTTGAGAAGGTAATTGCTCTGGTAGACTACTTTCTCGTTTTCATTTTTGGCAATGCTCTAAACATACTGCTGCGGAAGATGTTTGCAGGGCCTTTGTACATCTGTTTGAGTGTGCATGTTTTCCTTCATTGATGGATTTTTCCTTTATCGTGTAGCAATAGAAGCAAAAGAAGAAGAAGGGCGACTGAATTGCTACCATTGCTATCGTACACAACAGTTGGTGAACAGTTGTCAGATATTTGAAAGGAAAAACACACTTTCATTGGCTTAGATATAGGATTGGTGAGGAAGTGGAAAATTTTTTTGCTCGATCACATTGTCAGGTTTTTAGCCACAATCAAGTAGATTGCAAACACTCAGAAAGCTATTACGTTAGTACAAATAAATACTACAGTATTCTGCTTTTACTGTTTCATTCTCTGTTACTTGTGTATGTAGGAAAGATTTTTGCAATTGTAATTTTGCACTACTTTTGTCCGATTTTTACTTGTGATCAGTCACCAATTGTTTGGGGTGCGTTTTAAGGGTTGCTAAATGACAGATTATCAACCACATATTCAAATTGTACAGTTGCCAAATGAAACTGAAAGATCGAAGAAGGGACACGGAAACAAGCACGACCTGGTCCTATACTTTCAATTTCAACCAAGAGTAGGTGTAGATTGCTGACGCATCTCATGACGTCGTCTGAATAATCCGGTAACAGAAGTTATCTCAAGTTTCCAGCCATTACCTGGTTGACTATTTCAAGAGGCTGCCGAGGCTTAACTTTGGAAAATGTAGACAGGAGTCAATTCGCATTAACAGTTACATCTAGGAAGAATTCTAACTATATCGATCCAATTATTAGGATATCCTAGTCCAATATTTGATATTTCAGTTTTAGACGAATTGTTTAACCCAAAGAAAGCAATCACCCTGAAGAAAAAAGAAACTGCACTAGTGTTTCTTAGCGTAATCCCAGGATATATAAAAGAATAACGGCTCTTGCTGTTAACTGATTGAGACTGTATGTGATTATAAATTAGTAACAACTCAACATCACCAGAACCCTCAATTGTGATTCTTGACTACTTGATGTTGATTAGAATCTAAGATGCCTAAAGCTAAGCATGTCAGTTGGGTAGTAGTGGAGAATTTAAAAGCCTTTATATTCCCAATTTCAGAAGTAATGAGGTCCTCGGCCTAACTTGAACGGGAAAATAAAAGGCCCAAGCAAAATTAAAATGCGCATCATTCTTGAAGAAAAGCACAACACTAAGATCGGTGAAACTGTTATTACATGAAATCAACAAATTCTAGCAGATTAACATGGTAAATGAATGAATCACTAGCCCTTATTAGCACAGAAGCCATAGTAGTATAAACCCTATTGCAAGGAAGGAAAGTTTGGATACAAATATTATGGCTAGATAAACATGGTAAGATTGATAATCATTAGTATACCAGCGAAAGGTTTGCAGTTGGAACATAGCAGTAGCCATGAAGAACTATCACTTATTTCGCTCAATGGTTGGGATTCTTGATGATCCTCTGGAGAACAACAGTCCTGGCCCTGCGAATATCCCGGCTGCATAAATCAGCTTGCACCCCTAAATCCTCGACATTCTTCATAAACACATCCAGCTTTTTCTTGATCTCTTCTATACCAAGCTTCACAGCATCTTCACTAATAGCAAAATCAACAGTAGACAACAGTGACTCAATCTCGATTTCCAACCTGTCAATCAGCAATCGGATGTTGTCCAAATCCTTGATGGTGACATAAGCTCCCACGTGCATAGAGCTGATGATCTCCTTCTGTCCTTTGACAGCATTTTCATAGTTCTGCAGAAGAGAGTCAATCCACTTCCCCATTGATCCCAGAGGGATGGAAGTTGCAGCAGCAAGGGCAGCCGCAACAGGAGGCGCAGCCATAGCAGCAGCCACAACTGAACATATAAGAACAGCAGCAAATGTGGCAACAAAGATAATGCTTGACAACTTTCTCCAAGCATGAATGTACTTAGACTTCTTATCAAGCTTACTCTTTCGCATTTGCAGCTTCTCAAGCATCAGAATTTGCTGCCTATACACAGATTGAAAATTTTCGAAAAATTCCTCAGTGAAAGGATCACCAGCAGCCTTGAAATTCTTCAACTCATCCAAAGTCCTAGTGTACCTATTCCCTTCAACCCCATCCTCCTCTTCAAATTGCTGGAGAGCAACCATAATAAGCAGTTGGCTATCCCTTGCTCTTTTTAGGCACTTTTCTAAAGCAGCACAGAAGTCCAGAGTTTTGAGACTGTTCTCAAAGTACTCCTCCACAAGCTCAAACAATTCTTGATTCTTCCAGATATCCTTCTTGCACTCCAAAATCACCTTGACGACCTCCTGGTTCATGTCCAGAAGGCATCCAGTCACTTCCTTCAAAGAATCAAATGAGAGGGCCCTAACTTCTACACCAGCAGCAAGGGTACAGATAAGGTGGTTTGTTCTTGCATGGAGACTTGTGTCAAAGGATTGCAAATACTCATCCATCTTACAAGCAGCTTCATATGAGTTGAGCTGAGTTGTGAATTGAATGTTGTTAATCGCAGCTGAAGTTTCACCAGGCTTCTTGCTTATATGACTTCCCATGGTCTTCAAATTATGATCTAAACAAAAACAAGAAAATCACTTCAGATTCACCCTCAAGTCCTTCTACAGAAAATCCCTTCAATTTGATTCTTAAAGCTAGAGAAACAGAAAGTTTAAATCTTTCCTTCAATCTTTAGTACATAAACTCTAAGAAGCTTTGATATATGGGATTGAGAAGTAACCAAATTAAAGGCAGCCCAGATGCAACAACCTCAAGAAGATCAGCAAGAAGTTATCTAAATAACAAAAGTAAAAAAATTGAATTATTGTGGTGGTATTCTTACTTGATAGAATTTCTTGGAGAAACAGCAAAACAAGGACCATGCATACACAAAAGATTTGAATCTTTTTAGTTGATTGGAGGATGTAGACGACCAAGTATATAGATTGTGGCAATAGCAGAGATTTGAGAGAGAAAATGTTGACTGGATAATTATCTGATATGAAGGGGAAATCTTGGGTATGTTTTGAAAACTTAATTTATACAAATATGTTTATTGGATAATTATCTGATATGATGGGGAAATGTTGGGTACGTTTTGAAAACTTAATTTATACTAATAAACAGGAAAGTGATGCGTGAAAAGGAAGGTGAGATAGAGTACAGGCTAGAGCCTAATGAGAAATGAAGAAGCTTAGAGAGAATTAAAACCGTTAAGGACCAAGAAAAATGTGGTGGCTGGAGAGGGATTACTTGAGATTATAAAGAATAGCTTGCACGCATGAGTTAATTCAAGATTGCAGATGGAAAACGCGGGAAGCAATGTCTGTCTATCTCTTATTCCACCACCCCTCAACTTTTCCACCACTTCTTTCTATCAGTTCCCTCAATCTAGAAACAGATTCATAGGAGAAGGTGAAAATCTACAGTTGTAACGCGTAAAGAGGGTAACAAGAGTAACAATAAAATAGTAAGAGCGAGCTCAGAAACTTCAGGCCAAAGAAAGAAAGAAAGAAAGAAAGAAAATGGTTCTGGTGCTGGTGCTGGTCAATACAAGTGCAAAATTTTAGTAAAGAGAGAGAAGACAAAGGTCTTCTTACAATTAATGCACAAACAAACACGCCTACTGCTGCTGCCATTCGCAACCCATGAACTTAGGAATGGGTTAAAGTAAGCCAACAAGACTCGAAAGGCTTGTCATGGATTTAAGGAAAGCCACACTGCAAAGCTGCCAAGACCTTTTGTGCAATTACTAGATTACCCTTTCTATTCTTTGCCACAAACTGGAAATACCCATTTTTGTTCTTATTTGATTTCATTTAATCATCTAAAACAATAATGTCGTGAAAAAACTTTTCCAGTGTGTCCCATTTTTAGGGGCAAGAGGCCAAAGTAAAGCAGATGCAAGTGAAATTTGGATGTGAATTTCTTTTTTTTTTTTGGTCATTCATTTTTTAAGATACGCGAATTTGGCGGGGATAAACATATTTGGAATAGTGATTATCAATTTGTGATTTCGATCAAGAAAATGTGAAAATTCATATGAACAGTTTTTACTAAGTAATACAAAGAATTAATTAGAATTTAATCGATAGCTGCAGTGAAGGATCGCTTTCTCATATCAAGCAATGTAAAAATGGGTTTGAATGTATTTATATGATTAGCTAAAATGTGTGATTGACTTAATGAGTGATTGATTTAAAGTTTAAGATCTACATTACCATGAAGAATAAAAAGGATTTCATACCAAATAATGAGTTCTCGTCTCAAATTTAAAGGGAAATGACAAAAATGAATGCTAAACAATGTGTTGTTTCTTGGGGGAGTGACCCACTTATAAAATAAATTAGTGGCTTGGGGAGAAAATAAGTCAAAAGTATATGTATTTAAGAAAACTACTCTCATTAAAGAGGAGGGGGTTAGGGTTGTTCAAAAAAATCCGAAAAATCGAAAAATCGGGAAAACCGATCCGCCCCGAACCGAAAAAAGGGGTAACCGAATCGGTTTTTGGTGGCGAGGCGGTTTGCGGGGCGGGTTATATTTTAATTGGGGCAGTTCGCGGTTCTCATTTTTGCGAACCGGCGGGTAACCGAACCGAATCGAAATGGGGGTAGTTATATAATTTCACATGTCACTTATGTAATTTCATATATTAGTTTGGGTGTTCATTTGGCTATTTGTTGAATATTTATGTTTTTACATTGATTGAAATGAGAAGATGAAGTTTGAAAGACTAAGTGATTATTTTTTTGTTTATATAGTTTTTGGTTATTTGTTGAATATTTATGTTTTTATGTTGATTGAAATAAAAAGATGAAATTTGAAAGACTAAGTGATTGTTTTCTTATTTATTTAATTTTTGTTTTTTTTAAGATTAAGGTTTTGGATGTAATTTAACTTTAAGATATTAATGTTTGTATTATTAGTGATTTATAATATTTTGTAATTTTTCTTGTTTATTTTTTTAAAAATATAGGTAAATTATTATGGACCGGGTCGGGTACCCGCCCTATCCGAACCGGTTTTGCGAGTAACCGGAAGGCCGGGTACCCGCTACATGTGGACCGGTTTGCGGTTCGAATTTTTGCCGAACAGCAAATACCGGTTCGGTTCACATTTTTTGTCCATGGACCGGGTACCCGGTCCATGAACACCCCTAGAGGGGGGGGGGAGAGTAGAGTTCATCTAGAAAATTCTTAAATGCACCTGATCCACAGCCCAATTTGTAAATTTCCTAAATTAAAATAAAACTACATAAATATATTTACATCATTTTCTTATATTAGCATGCGTTACTTTACTTACTTTTAACTCTTTTAAACTATAAAATTTACAGATGGCGTTATGAACTCGATCTACCTAAGAATCTCTCCGTTCATCCAACAATGAAAGATGCAGGTCTTGCTTCCTCAAGTATTTGCAAAGTAAAGACAAACAGAAGATATTTTGTGAAAAGTTCTTGAAATGTATGCAAAAATAGTGAAATTTCTAAAACATAATAGATTTTGTTGGTTTTAATAAAATTTTGACAATTTAAAATAGTACATAGATCAATCAGTTAGACACATTAACGTAGTAGCAATAACTCAACCAACCATAAATTGTCACTCTATTTAATTTTTCCCTCCTATTTCGGTAACATTATTATGAACTAGTGGCAAAAACATTAAATTAGAGTAGTATTAGCAACACCTTAAGTGATCCCTATGTTGTTTTGGATTAGGGGCGGGAAAGGAAGAAACTCACGAGGCATTAGAGCTGAAGGCAAAGGCAAAAGAAGTCGTTACCTGCGCGTGGATGACGCGCTCGCTTTCTGAAATTGGGCAGTGTGAGTCGGATCCTTTTTCAAACCGGCCCTCGGGTGATGCGTCCCATGGAGGATACGTGGCACAGCTGTTACTGGTTGCCGCCTTCAGATAGTTCGAAAATGATTTCACGCCACGTCAATTGATTCTTCTCCTCACGTGCTTCGTGACCCTCTTGTTTTGTCCTTCAGAAGCCCCCAAATTTTTATTCTTTGCTTTCTTTTGGGTGATCCTTTTTCCTCCTTTTTTTTTTTTTTTTTAAGAATATTCTCCGTTAAGGGGGTTTGGCTCGGCTTTGAGGTATTTTCGGAATTTATTAAGCACGTAAAGTGGGATCTTGAACCAAAATAATAATGTGAATTGGGTAAAAATGAAAATTGGCAATACAATAAACCTCTTGTAAATATGAGTGCAACCATTTTTCTAGTTCTGAATTATCAGAAAATCAATTTTTACAACTAATTGCGCAACAAAAAAAATAAAGTGTATTCTTCCATATTTCCAAAGAAAACTACAATCATACGAGAAATTCTTTTTTTTTTTTTTTATTTCACGAACTTTGGTTCATATTCTTTACTTTTTCTTTTTTGGTAAAAAAAAATTTTTGAAAAGAGGGGAAGGCCCACTGCACTCCAAAGTTAGTTTATGTCATGAATACGTTTTTAGCAGTTTACAATGACTTTAATCGATTGCCTGTTAACAACGCTTTAACTCGAGATCACAATGCGCCGGACCGAATTCAATTCCTCCCAAAAAATAAAGGCTCGGGTCTTTATTAATTGAGCCATAACACCTTGGTTTTGAGTCATATCTGATATTTTTGTGGAGACTTCCAATGACTTCTGCGCTAATTACATTAATCAGTCACTGCTACAATTTATAGCACAAAGCGTAAACAAGTGGTCGATTTCACATATGGGTTCCTTTTGTGAATGGCAGAGGGCTAATGTCCATGGTAAACAAGTGGTCGATTTCACATATGGGTTCCTTTTGCAAATGTCAAAGGGCTAACGTCCATGGTTGTTCGCTGGACTATGACATACTAGGCTCTGGACTATGACACACTAGGGTTTGTATCGCCCGATTCATAAAGAAACGCCATCAATCCAGCAAAACCAAGCACTTGTCACGCGTGGTCCATGGGCTAATATTGGGCCGGTTCCGTCAAAATGGCAATAAGCGTTCTAGATTGCCGGGCATAGGTAGGGCTGTAAACGGATCGAGACATTAACAAATAATTCGGATTCGATTCGAGTTCAAATTTTTACGAGCTCGAATCGAGTTAGAACAAAAAATAAAGTTTAATTGTGTTATCGAATCGAATTCGAATTTGTATATATTCGGTTCCAAAAATCTTTTAATAATTTTTTATTTAATATATAATAATATTTTATATAAAATAATATATATTTTATTAATAAATTAACACAAAAAATTAAAAAAATAAAAAAATTCGAGCTTTCGAATCAAACTCGAGCCTATCGAGTACAAAATCGAATCAAACTCGAGCCTAGAATTTAAACTCTTATCGAACTCAAATTCGAATCCGAATCAAAGCTTGAATTTTCAAATTGAGCCCGACAACTTTAAATTCGGTTTGATTCGATTCGTTTATAGCCCTAGTCACATGTTCGAATATACCAAAAAAAACATAGTGTAACTTTCTATTTAACCTGCCAAAGCATCATCCGATCAATTAAAAAGGAATGGTTTTTTTTTTTTTTTTTGAAACAATTGAATAATACATCATCCATGAAAATATGCGGTTAGCAAAACTTGTTCTGTTCTTTTACTTTTGCTTTTTCCTTTCTGGTCACTTGAAACGTGAAAGGGAAAAGCAGCTAGAGTTTCATTTCCTTTGCTTCTATGGTACGACTCGAAAAGATGCTATCCCCGAGCCTCCTTTTCTTGAGTGGTTCGGACCATATATACTAACAATTTCCTCATCTCACAATTACCAGTAGTAGTTAAAGCTGTCGCTAGCTCATGTGACTTACCTAATACCACTAAATCTTCTTAATTACTCAAGTTAACAAAGATTAAATCCATTCCCTAACGTTTGATATATACTCTTCCATATCTGTTCTCCAACTGAAGTTTGCAATAATTTAGCCCACAATGTTACTGTTTTGATGCTATGCCACGGAGTTGGTAGTGGTCTGCGTCCAAACCGCTTTAACTATTTTTAGTCTCTAGAGACCACCTAACACCAACGACCCACAGGAATGTTCAAGATGAAGTTCACATGACTATATATGACAGAAAGAAATGCAACCGGCAAAGCCATTTTCAATCAAATTCACCTAACCTATAAAAATAAGGAATATTTAAGCAACCCAAGATTTACAATCCCATTTGGAAACCGATTTGTATTTGTACAAAGCAAGCCCGTGATCTAAAGTACAAATAAGTATTTGGAACAGAATATGAAAATAGAGAAGTACTATCGATCACAATCACGGGATGACCTTAGTACCACCTCACATCAGCACGTCTTACATTTCCACTGCTATAAATATGAGCCAAGTCGATGTCCCTGAAACCACATTAATTACACTACAGACTACTACACGGATAGAATATGGGATCGATGGAGGGAGCAGTGACTTATAAGCTTGCCATTGTGGCTGCTCTATTGATGGTTGCAGCCATTGGTGCCAATGCTGTACGTTTCAGTGATTGTGGGATAAGCGTTGATGACCTAATGTCGTGCAAATCAGCTGTGGCTGGTCCAGTGGTTAACGTCCAAAATCAGGGTCGTTGTTGCTCCGCTCTTAAGGCTGCCAACTTGCCTTGCCTGTGCTCATTTAGCAACTACATGCCTTCTTTTGGAATTGATCCTGAACGTGCCATGCAGCTCCCAGTCAAATGCAATATCGTGGACTCGTTCCATTGCTAATTAAGTTAAATGTGCAATAATGGGGTTCTGACCTTAATCTTTAGTTACGTTCCTCGCATTTTACGTTTGTTTCTGTGTCTGTATGCGTGTTTTTTCGCAATGTTTTTGTTTTGGTGGATAAATTAGTTTGGTTTGTTTCCGTTTTACGAGATCTCTTTCGTGTAATTTTCCTTGTATTTTCATAGCCAGATGATGTATTTTTTCCTTGTTAAAAGCAAATTTATGTCATTTGGGGCTGAATTTGATGTTACAGGGTTGATATGGCCGACTAATGGTAGTTAACAAGATCCGACCCTTTTTTTTTTTTTGAGAAATATGATTTAGAGGTGGCTTTCATACTCGATTCTATGAAGCCCATACCATGCAGATGAGGAATACTGTTAATAAATATTCAACTCATCAACTAATTATATATTCATTAGGTCCACCTCTTTTTCCTTCAATTTTCTGTTAAAAAAATTTTTTTGGTGGTCACTTTGATAGATGGACAGCTAGCATTGATATAAAATATTACCATGGCCTTATATTGAATGATGTATAATGGTTCAAGAAAAATAAGTAACTCGTAAATAAATTTACCCTATGATTTTCGAGTAAGCTAGTTAATTGAGTTTATCTAAATATTTGCCTTGAAGAATTCACTCAGTTTCTCCATGCATGGCCGCAACACGCATTCATTCCATGCATTATCAGCTTCTTTTCCCCACCTCTCAAACACAGTTGTAGCATCGATGCGGTTTATGGGCCATCTAAGCTCGGTCTTTAGCCGGTGAATCTTCTGCAGCTGACGACAAACTAATTTGCAAGTGTTGATCTTAATTTCTTCAATAGCAGATGCAAGCAAAATTTCCTTGCTTGTCTCATCCATTTTCGCCTCTGCCCTAAGATATTGATCCATTTCAGGAACTCCAATTGCCCGTCGAATGCCTCTACTATAATCTGCCTCCGGATCAAATATCTCTCTAACTTCTTCAACTAGCCCTGCATGTAGTAATCCAAGCATGAACCTATATTAGATAAATCTTTGCCTTCATTAACGGAGCGGAAAACAAAAAGAATAAGAAATAGTATCAAAGCTAATTGGTAATTTAATTTCCATTTCAGTGTACACCTGCACGTCACAATTTTTTTTGGTGTAAAAAATTGTTGTACACAAAATTGTTTTAATATAGGCATCCTTTTATTACAACAACGATGAACAGAAAGGGGTAGACCTGTATTCACCATTTGATCAACTCTTTTGGAGACATAGGAAAACAGAACGGGCAAGGAAACATCAATCGAAATGAAGTAACAACTGAATCTTGATTTGAACTTGTGAAGAGGGTCCTCCACAAGAGCTTCAATAAAAGAATTGGATCCACCAACGATGATTGGCACCTGACCAGAACCCAGAATCCTGTCTATAGCTAATAGTGCCATGTAACAGAAGTCATGAGCAGTGAAGTCGGAGTCTGGCTCTACCTCTCCCAGCAAATGGTGCTGCACCCCTTTTCTCTCCGTCCTAGTAACCTTGTTGGTAACAATGTCAAGTCCCTTGTACACTTGCATTTTGTCTGAGTTGATAATCTCAGCAGGAAACTTGGTTGCAAGGTCAATTGACAAGCGGGATTTTCCGGTTCCTGTAGCTCCCATGATAAAAATCACCTTGCTCTTGTTGAAGCTACAATCAAAGGAACCCATGCTGCCAACAAGCTCCAACACAAAGATTTTTCGAAAGAAATAATTATTTTAGAAATGATCGCCGATGAAGTATAACAAGAGTACATTATGTAGCAAGAAGAGAGGTAGATATTTAGAAAGAGATTATTAGATAATCAAATAAATTATAGTAATATGGGTCCGTCTATCGTTTTCAGGCACAAAATAAAAAATGAATCTGGTATTACTTATTTCATTAAAAAATATAACATATTTTTTCTTGAAAGTGTCTACAATATGTAGTAGCAGCTGTGAATCATAATTTTGATTGATATGGCAAGATGTAACAAGGACAACTTACGATAAAATTTTTCTATGGACTAGTTAGCGAAATTAAACTTATAGCAAAGTCATATCTTGCGAAATTAAACTTATAGCAAAAGTTTCAACTATCAAGTACTGATTATTTCCTTCCATTAACAATTCAGTTACTAGAAAACATTTTTAAGAAGTCTGGACTCAGTTAAATGTCAAAAACGTACTTATTTTAATATTAATTTTTTGGACAGCTAAAAAGATTGGATAACAAAGTAATACTGAATTAAAAAAAAAAAGAATTTCTGTTGAAATATAAGATATGACATAAAAAGTAACATCAAATATTTTCTTCCTTTTATATATAGTAAATATAAGCAGCAAAAAATTCCAATTTTTTTTTTTTTTTTAAAGGCTTAAATTCCAACTAGGGTTCTGTACCAACTACCAAGAAAATCATATCACCGCCTATAAAAGGATGGAAAACAAAGATAGCCACCACTGGATAGATAGATAGATAGATAGATAGATGTAGATGGCATTTATTTGGGATGGCACAGAACTAGCAAAGCTTTCGAGTTGCAGTCAATGTATTGTCGGTGTCGGCGTTTGGGAAATAGGGGGAAGAGGAGGTGTCATTTGTCAGGTAATTGAGGTTTTGGGTTGGTGAAAACTGTTTATCCGCGTTAGATCGGATTGAGGGTGGCCTTCATAATCCCAGATAAGCTGATTCATTTGTGCTTATCTGATTCATGGAAGGCCAATAATGACTAGTGGAAGCTTCGCTGATAGCGCCATTTTCTTCGCTCTTGACAAGAAGGCGTCTACTAGTAGCTTTGCCATACAACCTCTACATTTACTACTACTATTTTCCATGAATATTTACCTTTTTTCCCTTCGTTTTGCATACTACTAATGTTAACCAAAGGTTTTGATTGCCCATTTTCCTTTTCTTCTTATTTTGGCAGAAGGGTTTGGGGGAGGAAACAGTTTTTTTTCTTTTTTTTTCTTTTTTCACTTCTTTGGCTTTTTTTTTTTTTTTTTTTTTTGTTTTTTTGCCCCTTCGAATCCATGCTTGCTGCTCAAAGGTTGGAATGTATTGCGATTTTCAGTTTGTGGGGGATTTAGTTGAGAGAGCGACAGAGCTTCAATGTCATCAAAATTATTTTTAAGACTGGACGAAATTGGATTAATGATGTATGTATTTCTACGTTCTACTAGCACATCTTATTACCAAGAATTTGGCAAGACTGCTCATGATAAGAAAACACGGGAATGGCTTTTGTCTTCTAAAAACCTGAATATAGTACGAACCGGTTCGAAGCCAAAGGATTATCAAAGAGTCTGTAAATGAATTTTAAGTCTTCCCAAATCAAATGATCTTGCTTTCCAAACCAAATGCAGCTTAGAAGCCAACCGAAAAGAAACTTAACTCCTCCGTATCAATGGTAATCCAAGAACAAGTATGAACAATTAGCCCCTGTTTTTCTGGATATGTACATGATAAAAAAATGTTACCATTAGCTTCCCTTCTTTGGAATAATATTCCTACTTGTACAAGTTTTGACAATATTGTTAATAAGGAAAAATGATATTCATATATTCGTTTTAGCTTCTATACATCCTCAACTGAAAATTTTCTACTACTCATAAACTAACAAACAGAAAGAGTAAAACGTTAGAAGAGGGGTGTATATATTATTTCTCTATCAATATATATAAAAGATCATTTAAGAAATGATTATATAAAAGAAGCTAGTATTAACTAGAGGTAAGTATTGATATTTAAATGAGCAAAATTTTCATTAAACCTCACATCTACCTTCATTTCCATCTTAAAATTAAGATTAACTCTTAACAGTACAGCAAAGCAATGGACCCAAAACATGGGTCATATTTCTTTCAGCAAGGATGGTGCCTCTTTACACGCAAATGGGAGTAGTCATTTCTGCATCTTGATCACTTTGCATTGATTCTCTCATTACTTATTGTATAAGTAGAAAATGGTGAAAATAAGAAAACCTGCCATCTGCAACATTTAAAAGTTTAAGACAAATCAGAAATATGATACATTCAACGTCGTGAGCAAGCAAAATAAGATTATAAAGAAAAAAAGATAATGGAGAAGATCAAAAGGCTGAAATGGACTAGAAGCACTTTCTCCTCAATCATCAAGGTATTCAATCTCATTCCCACAAAATTAGGTGGCAGAAAAACATCTCGTGTTAGGAATGGAAATTCCAATTCAGAAGAAGAGACCTTTGAAACAAACAACTGTATAAAACTAAGCACCTTATCATGCACCACTGCACGAGCAATCAACTCACATAGGATAAACATGCACTTACAGATTTGAGAGAGAGAGAGAGAGATACCGTAGAGAATGATGCCCCATAGTAAGGAAAAGCAGCAGTTATGAATCTTTCATACTCATTATGCCTGAAAGGTCGAACTGGAATCTGCAAGTAACAAGTATCGAAAAAATAAATACCAATGTTAATAACAAGGACTGATACAACATTTGTTTTTACCAAACCAACAGGAATGAGGAAAGTGAAAATTTTAAGTTTCCTGTGAAAGAATCAGAATATGTATCCAAGTTCCAAGGGTACAAGGAAAAAACACTTGCAGTAAAAAGGATTTGGATCAGAGAGATAAATCATCTTCTTTTAGCCATAACTTGAAGACTGTAAACAAAGAGATGGATGATAACCTGCTTTGATAGGCTCAAGCTTGAGTACCCAAGTCTCTGGTACTCGACCTTGAACTGGAATACTCCATAAACATCTGGAACCTTGAAAGACGTATGATATACACCCTATAGGGAGAAGTACTTCAATAAATATATTTGATTTAATTGGTCAATGTAGTATCTATAAATTTAGTGCTTTTGCAATACTAGAGGGTACCTTCAGATCAGTTGACAAAGTTTTCAAAACATACGGACTCATCATGTAAAACTGCACTTGAACATCATTGGCTACATATGGTTCCCAACTTGCTCCAGACCACTCAAAGATCTCAACAGAGTATTCCTTCAGATGTCCAAATGTCAGTAAAACACTCCAAACTAAGCTTTAATACTGCAAATGCGCACTAGACAGAGTGGCCATTAAAAAAAAAAAAAATTACCACATCATCATTGATCCTGTACATAGAAGGTTCATCAACCTCCCCAACTTTGTGATGTCTTACGTTAAGAGCCTACATATCAAAACATTTGTCTCATAATAAATATCATAGCTGGACAAACTCAAAATAACAAAAGAAAATGAAGAAAATGAAGCTATTTCAAATTGGAACATTATGTTAGAAGATTCGAGTAATAGGTTGTAGTAATAGGTTGTCGAATAACCTTTGCATTCAGATTAAAAGAACAAGAAAATGGTCACACAGAATATGCAGAAAATAAAAAAACACAGTTTGATGCCACACCTTCAGGTGACCTCTTTCATGGAACACCCATTTGCTAATTTCAGTCAAAAACTGCTCATTCCCGGATTTGTCATGTCTATTGTCACAAGATGAAGTTGTGAGTAGAATTGTAAATTATAAAAGAAAACAGATAAAGTTGCCACCATCTCCATTTCACAAACATGTTGCTGATTTTGGGGATGTCCAAGGAATCACAGAAAGAATTGCATAAAGCATAAATACACATCTTAGCTCAATCACGAACTCGAAGCATTTCAAGTTTCTGAAGAAACTTTTGTTTTAGTACCAAACAGTGTGATATGCACTATTCAATAGATGAATTACAATGCTATGGAATGAGGAATGAACAGGATAACCAGATTACTTGGTTGGACTTCCAGCTTTCTGCACCCCATATCTGAAAAATCTGAACAAAACAACCAATTTTAATCAACCAAATTTATCAAATTATATAGATGCTTTGGGAAACAGAAAACTACTTACTGGTTGCTGAACATTTTAAGTGAGCCAGAGATCAATATCCGAACATTATTTCTAGCCTACGACATAAAAAAGCAGACAGAAATCATAAGGATAAGAGAACAGATCTAGAGAAAATATGTTATGAAACAGACAGTATTTCTGTTATTTTCATGAGGTTGGAAGAAATCTTAAAAGAATGTCTCCTTGCAAGACACTAAAAACTTTATGTAAGATTCTCAAACTATTTGTTCGAGAGACAAATTGTGAAATTATTCATAATTTTTTGCCCTCTATCATGCGTCTTGAAGTTTATTCTCAAGTTCCCTTGTTTTCATTGTAGTACATCTTACGTTGGTAAGCTTCTGTCTAACTATGAAGCAAGTCCATGAGAAGCATAACTTAGAAAATCTCTACATCTTCAGTCTTCAGCTATGGTTATTAAAGTGCTGCATACAACTACCTGGGTCCTAATTGAAATTTATCTCCATTCAAATGCCACTTCCATTGAAGAATAATATACCTAAGGAGCTCTTGTAATATGTAAACAAGAATTGAATCAACATACAAATCAGAGAAACAGAGAACGTTATTGAGAGACATAACCTACTTGCACAATTGATACTAAAGAGATGGCAGATCCGGAGATTGCCGGAGGATTTGATAACTTAGAGTTTGGATTTGCTGAATATGCTGAGGGAGATGCTGAAAGAACCTTCAAAACCTGCAAAAAATACCGCACATATGCTTTTCCATTCATCTTAACAGTCACTTTGGTTACACAATCTCAAATTCATATGTACTAAAATTTACACTATACAGGGGCAGCATACCAAGTTATTGGCAGGATTCACAGCGTGGCCGATACCTTGAAAAAGTACAGGAGCCTGTTGTACATTTAACAGAATAGCAATCAGAAACATGTGCTTGTTTCTAGTCTTTATTAATACATTACCACTGATTGTGTATTAAATAAGAGCACCCATAAATATCAGTAGAAGTCAATGAAGTCAATGAACAAAGGCAAATAAGATAACTCAATGTGCAAAATCAAACATTTTGGAGGTTCAGGCAGAATAAACCATCAAAGAACGAAATAATTTTAAGGTTTCTGCCCTCCAATAACGTAAAACTTAATGATTTAAGGTATCCACTCTCCAATAACATAAAACTTAAAACTGTCTGGACCAACAGAGACACACACTAGCACAGCATATTACATGTACACCACCACAAATAGGATGACTATTTTTTTTGCAGGTCCCTCCAGTATCTAGCAAACATCTTTAATTTTGTGGGTGAAAGAATCAAGGCAGTACAGTTACTTAAACAGGCCAAAAAACCACAAAGCACTATCATTAATCATGCTAAGTCACAATGCAATCAACATATATGTATCACAAGATTATGACTTCATTTTCACCTCTATAGTCTTGCTTCCCAAGATCACTTCGGATTTGATGAAATCATCAGCAGCAATTAGCGAGTGATCACCATCAGTAGTTGAAACAGCATAGCCAATATGGTCAATAACTAGAGCTCCCGGTTCCTATGATGATAGAATAACACATAAGCATAAGTCATATTCCTTAAGGACTTGAACAATCACCCGTTCTAAAAGACCGAAGATGGCAAACCAATTCACTAGTACAGGGAAAAACATGTCAAAGAGAATAGGCAAATTGCATGACAAATTGTGCAAATGAAATACATAAAATTTGACTACCTCATCAAAATCGACTCCACACTCAGTGGCAACCTCTCGAATCAGATCAGAAGCAGATTCATCAGCCACAAGAATTAAGTCATGACCAGAATCAACAAAATCCATGATTGCAGCTACATTAATCGATCCTCCAAATCCTAAAGACATCAAAATATTGTTAATACTTCAATTTCCCAGGAATAGTAATAATAAATCATTTCAAGGAAAACCCTATCATACATTAAAACTTGCCAAAAAAAACCAAGAGAAAGCCAATTTAACCTAGAAAACAACAAAATAATAAAAATTTCCTCGTCAATTCATATCAGTAACCATGCATAAGCTCCGATATCTTCGTAAGCGAAACCAATTGTTCAATATCAAATGCAAATGGTTCTAAATAGGGATTTAAAGAGGGAGTTAATACATGGCACTTAAATTAGAAAGATAATACGAGGACGTACGTTCGATGGAAGGAGAGAAGATGATCAGTGCGTCGTATAAATACTGGCCGTATCTCTGTAAAGCGATCTTAGGATCATCGGCGAGTTTGAAGTCGAGTTCGAATCCTCGGCTCTCAAGAGATTTGAAGTAGAGAGAGTGGGAGGATTTGATGGCCAATTCATCAACCAAGACCAAAATCCGGCGATCTGTGGGGTGTTCTGGTGAGAACGCGTGGCAGAGAATCGCCAGAAATGGGATTGCGATGACGACAAGAATTAATGGTCGAAAAATGCTCGCCATTGTTGCTAGAATTATTACTGGAATTGCACTCTAGGGTTTATCGGAGACTTTACTCAGCTCTGCTCAACTTCAGAGCTTTCAGTCTTCCGGAGACTCCTGGCTGAATTCTAAAACTTTTTGGAAGGGGATCGCCTATTGGGCTTGTTTTCACATAACAACAGACCATTTTCTGGCAGTCACATGTTCCAAACAAGCCCAGAAATTTTAATCTGGGCTTTGTTTTGTAGGTTACCACACACAAACACGTGCAATAAGAACAGATGATAAATGAGCCCGAAAAACTATTTATTTTGCGGAATTGTTTTTTCAGCATATAGGAATTCAGTTTGTGATTGTTTAGAACTCGTTTGATAACTCAACTTATTTACTAAAAAATATTGAATTAAAAATTTTAAAATTTATTATGTTTAATAATAAAATTTTTTTACCATTTAATACATTAAACACTGCTTAATTTGTGTAAAAATTTTAAAGTATGTCTTTTCTTGCCATCGATTACAGTTCACAGGTTGTAATACTTTAGTTCCTTGCAAATTTGATAAAGTTTGCCTTTCACTTGACAAAAAATTAAAAATCTCAAAGCATGGAGCTAAGTTTTTGAAGAAGCATCAGTAATCAAAATCTCAAATTCCTTGTCCAGAAGTTGAAGTTGGAACTAGGATTCAATATGCAGATTTAAAGAAGCATAATGGTGCGGAGCAATGACTAATGAAAGCGGCATTCACTAACAAAACTATGAGGGCTTGAGAAAGCAAGAAGTAACAAGGAGGAAAAAAAAACGAAAGAATGACAAGAACCCCCATTATTTTGTTATTACCGTTACAGGGAGTTCCAACTGCTGACAAGTCCAGAACATAAAAACAATTTCCAGAAAACAATAAGGCCAAATACTGTAAAACTTTTTGAGACCAAGAAATAAGCTATGTGGCAAGACTATGAACACATTCACTGTAACATATATAACTAGCAAAAATGGAATACAATATATAACAGTGAGACATATCCAATGCACAAAAAGGGGGGAAAAAGAAAAAAAGAAGATTTGAAGAGGAGGTAGTTCTCCAGAGACTAGCTACTGTGTTTGTGATCATTTGTCAAGGAATGAGGCTGGGCAAACCTCTTCACCATCAATGCCATATACTTGCCCTGGTGCTCCGCTAGTGCAAGCTCTGTTTCACTTGGTTCCCTTGTGCCATCCCCTGAGAAAACTCCTGCTCCATAAGGGGACCCTCCTCTGATGGTGTCCATTTTAAACATTCCGGCTCCAAAGGTGTATCCAATTGGAACATAGATCATACCATGGTGGACTAACTGGGTAATTGCTGTCCATCTGTAAGATGGAAGTAAAAAAGCAGTGATATTGTGAAAAGCACACAAAATCATGTACTGGGAACAGCAAGAAAATATCATTTTCTCATAGGTTAGAGAAAACAACCTGGAAATAAAGATAGACAGAAAAGAAAAAAGAGTAAGAGCAGGAAAATTATCTATAGCCTGTCAACAGAAAGAAGTTTGTCATTAAAACAAAACTTTTTGCACCACTTTTCTGGTCCCCAACCTAGAAGCACGGCAACATTGCATTAACTTCATCTGGAATTATGTTTAACTAAAAACATCCCCTTGCTCAAAAGGCAGTACCCATCCTACCCCTGTAAACTGTTATTAGTCGTGAAAAGGCATATGCAGCAGGTTGGTTGGATAAATACTGAACTGGAGGATAAGGTCAAGCAGTAAAGCTCAGCCACCTTAACCAAATAACACAAATTAAATTGCGACCATATTGATCAAACAGAAACCCATCATAACTGTCTCTTTTAGATGGGTTGATACCATGTTCTTTGCTAGCACGGACTTATGAAAGACAGTTGCCATTACTGACATTGAAAAACTATAATTGTGGTTATGATAGATCAAGATTGAGACTTGTTGCAATTGGTACTGAAAACTATAGATCAAGATTGAGACTTGTTACAATTGGTACTGAAAACTATAGATCAAGATTGAGACTTTTTACAATTGGTACTGAAAACTATCTCCACAAAGAATTTGTGGTCTGAAGTACACAAGTCAACGTCGTGCACATTGTCTCTGATGGTTTGAAGGTGCCAGATGGTTCAGAAGTAGACAAAAAGGCAATGTTGGTAGTGAAACATTACAAAGAATAGTAAATGAGATAGGAACAATTCCAACTAATAAACTACAAAAATACAGACTTTTGGAAATCCAGGAAGGATGAGTTTTAAGTAGAAGAATATCACACAAATATATACACCTATGCACTGCATTAGATAGGATAGCTGGGCGTAAAAGCCCTTTTACTTGGCTATCAATCTCTGTTTACAGATACTGTCAGCTCTGTCTTTTACAATCACTGAAGCGTAGCCTTACCATTAGAACAAAGGGACCTTATTGCACCAAGCCATACAGGTCAACTAGAAATTCCCAATAAATATGGGGGTAGTAGGACATTCTGTTAATGTGTTGACATTCTAGACCTTAACAATTCATTCGAGGACAGAAGTCTAGTTCTTCAACCAGATGCAAGTCTAATGCATTTTTTTTCCTTAACACGAGGACAAATGTATACAGATAGACATAAGTAAATCCTTCATCGTTATTGCAACAAAAAGGAATTCTAACCAGTTCAAAAATTAAAATCAACCAAACCATGATGTCATCCTAATACGATGTCAAGAATCAAGTGTAAAGCAGCTTAGATGAGTTCATCTTTCTTTTCAACAAACCACAATCCAACCAAAGCACACCTGAAAAAACTGCTTACTAGCTATAATCTTGTAGATGTTAGATGTTATATCTTCGAACCATAAAAATGATGCTGTCTAACTAATCAACACCAAGAAAGAGGGAAACTAAAGTTACACTTACGCAGTAGTCTCCTGCCCACCTCCTTGGGTACCAGTACTAACAAAGAACCCTGCAGGCATCCCAGCAAGTTTCTGCTCAGTCCACAACTTCCCTGTTGAGTCAAAAAATGCCTTCATTTGTGCAGCCATACATCCAAACCTCGTTGGAAACCCAAACAACAATCCATCAGCCTCCACCAATTCCTCAACAGATATCACTGGAATCCCATCATCTTTCGAGGGTACCTGCATCTGCTCCAAAACCTCTGTTTCCAAAGTTTCAGGAACTCTATACAACACCCCTTCAACGCCGTCAATCCCATCAACACCTTTCTTCATCCTCCTTGCTAAACCTTCTACGTGTCCATACATGGAATAAAACACAATAAAAATCCTCAATTTCTTGGTCATAACTCTTTGCAAAGCTCCTGCTGCTGCATCAGTACTGCGGCTTTGACCATCAATTGTGACTGAGACCGATTCGTCGCTAACTGGGTTGCTGGGTTCATCGTGCTCAGACGCAACCAAAGATTGCCTGTTTTTGCTTGGACAACACCCTCCTCCTTTACCCATGTTATGGAATTATATCAAGAATCCAAAAATAATCAACACGTTAATCTAATTTAGTAAAAGAAGACCACTCAAACAGCCCGAGACTAAAACTTTATGATAAATATGGATCAATCAGGACTAAAATGAAATGGGTTTTTCACAAAAGTGGAAATAAACCAGTAGGATTATAGAACATGGGGTGGGGTGGGACCGTTTTGAATTAGTACTATTAGTTTATTAGCAGGAATGTGTATTTAGTTAATTGTCTGAATTCTGAGATGAGCTGTTTGGAAATTCTCTGAAGAGACTATTCTGGATTGATGATTCGAATCTTTCGCTATGAACTTCGCTGGCAGTCGCGGTCAAGCACCAACTGCTGAGGGAATGTTACCGTCAAGTCGTCAACACCTGTCTTTGTCAGAAACTGTGAGAACAGTACTTTACTGTTAACATAGGATTACTGTTACTTATCTTGCCTTGTTTTTTTTTTTTTGTACAGTGGACCAAATTTTTAATGTAGTTATTGAATACCGAATCATTTCGTGCATTAGTGCATGGCTAATAATTGATGCACAAAAATCTGAATTAAATCAGAATAAATTTCATTATTGGATTAGTCTTTTCGTACTACTTTACTCAGCAAATTTCATGACTTACCATCATGATTTATTAAGTGGGGAATACTAATAGTAGTGAAATCGGCTTGATATTTGGAAATGAAGATGAACCTTGAAGTTCGATATTGACATGACAAAATAAAACGTTTATTTTATACCGTGATTTCAGGAGCCTTATTTCACATTTCATTTATACGTCTCTTTCTAATATTTTCAAAATCAAAGCCTCACGAATAGAAATGAGCTCAATGTTTCTTTGTATTTGCATGAAAAAATTATTATTTTGAACAAGGCTATTTACCACTTTAATTCGTTCTAAGAGATTCTTTTTTTAAAAAAAATTAAAATCTCGTTGTTTGTTTTTTCGATGAATTGTAGGAGCTCTACACATCAAAGCAGCATCTACGGCAAATAATTAACGGTAAAACCAAATTGAATAAGCTTCGATGCTTCAGTAATTACAGCGACATGCTTTTATCCAAATGAATAAAGAGCATATACATTTGCAGGTGTTATACACATATCCAACATGGCCATGTCAGTTCAAACAGAAACCACTCTATAGATGTTAACAGGTACCGTTGAATTTAGAGGCTGTTCCGACTTTCCATCCCCGCTGAATCTGATTGTATCAAAGCCGATGGAGTCCAGAATACAAGTATCGGTCTTGTAGTCTAGAGCTATGGTTTTTTCTTGTAGGAGGACAAGAAGGCTGACGAGACACAGAGAAGACCGCAAGTTACCACTTAGAATAGACTGGCAATCTCGGCCCGTCTGTTCCAGAAGACCAACAACTCTAAGCAGTCAAGACTGCTTGAAAGACTTCTCCATACCCTCCGTTCCTCACTTTACCCGCCCCTACTCGCCAGTTGATATACACGAAGTAGATGTAGATTACCTTCGGACAATTCAGTTCTCTGATCAATCTTAAAAACAAAAGATATGTTGCACAAGGATCAAAAGTAAAATGACCGCAAGATCAGGACACTATAAACCTCTAGAGGCACAAATTGAGGTCACAATCTATATGGATGATGCTATAAACACACAGACCTAAATTGTGCTTGGAGAACAATGCAGCAACATTTTGGTCCTCTATAACCATGAAAAAACACGATCTCATCCCTGAAATGCCATTTATTTGGCACATAAACATGGACTGCCCAAAAAATACAAGCGCCCTGATACACAAGCCAAAACCATAGACTAAAGGACAAGCATTGTGTCACCAAAAAGAAAAGCTTGCAGTTATTGTATTTTGACCTCTAAAAAAATCACGAGTGAATGAAAAGGAGAGAACCCAATAGTGATAAACAAGCAAGAAGCTAGTAGGCATGAAGGAATCAACTGTATCCATCCTTCAAGGAGCCACTTCTAGAAATTTTTGGCTCCCATGGAGGCAAGCAGCCTTTGTAGTGAGAGTGTAAGAACAATGAAGATATTGATACTTCTTTCTCCTTCTGATGCATGGAAATTGAAGATAGGCAGCCAAAAGAGCTCCTCAGCTTCTTTTTCTCACTATCACTCCCTTTAAATTTTGCATCATGCCGCACAGCAGAAGCTTTCAGGGATTCAGGAAGTATGCAATTGCAAATTGACCCTAAGGGAAGGCCAAAATGAAAACAAGGAGGAGAAAAAGAAAGGGCATTAAGTTAGGTATATTTATTATTAAAAGGTAAGTGGGCATAAGGTTAGAAACAGAGGAAAATGCCCTGTTCAGACTTTTAAATCAAAATCCAAAACATTTCTCAAATCTTAGCCAACATCACATTGACTCTTGAGGACTAAAATGAAATGCTGCAAATTATGAAGGCTCTCAAAGCTGTTTTTCAGCCCAAACACGAAGTATTATTTTAATTCACTTTTTCTTTGGGCTAGCTAATTCACCATATTGGAGACAAAAAACTAAGTGAAATCCAATAATAGATTAGATGGGAGCATGAACAAGCAATAGGAATGTGAGAGTGACTATCCTTCAGATTCATTGTCCAGCTGAACGATAAGGCAATAAAAGCATCCGAAACCTCAAGAGTCTAAAGGACGGAAATTGCTAGGTTTAAAAGTATCAAATGATAAAATGAAATAAGATCTGACCATACCTATTCTTGCCAACCGATTCACCCATTTTGGAATCCGATTCCCCGTCAATCTGTAACATATATCCTCGCAAAAATGATTGCAGTTCTTTCTAACCAACTGATATGTATCACCACTGTAGTATGCAGATTGCTGCTCAATGAATTCTCTAACCTGGATAGGATCCATGTAGGTTGTCCCTATTAAAATAGACTTCCTAAACTTAAATCCAGGGCATTGACGAGGTTCAACCTCAAAGACACCACTTGTTGGATAATCGTGGGCTCCAAAAGCATATTCAACACCATGCACTGTGAAGTACAAACAAAATTTTGAAAATTAGTCGCCATGCAATAATTTACAGAGAATCCACCAGATTTCTTTTGTCCAATTATGCACATGATGTCTAGCAACCAATGATGCATTCATGAACTAGTAATGACAATTTAAATGCTTAAAGGAATATATTCCGTTCTCAATAAAAATAAGACAGAAGCTAAAGGTCCAGCTACTCAGTCACCCAACCATGTAGATGTGTGGAGAGTCACAGTTACTTTGGTGCCTAATGCAATGTTCATCAATTAATGTAAACTAAATTTTCAGAAAGTAACCTTCATTCACAAGAAGTTTAAAGCAAAAGGAAGTATGCATCTTGACTGAAACAAAACTTCAGTGAGAAAACAATCAACAAAATTAGACCTCCATGTAAATTGACAAGATATGTGCATCAGAATTGAGAATGTAGACTAACCTTCCACTCCAGTATGGAATACACCGATGCCTGCCCAATAAAAATAACCATTCATAGGAGTCAAGTCGTATACATTGAGATAAACAGGTGTGTCCCTTGGACTATAGCCTGCTGAATCTACACTTGGAAAGATGCAAAAACAGTTCGCCGATTTTCCTTGCATATTAAGAGGAATGATCGAGCGCCAGCCATTCTTTAATTTGGATTTCATGTTGTAAAGATAAAGCTAGGAATAGGTTAATACCTAGTTACGACCTGAAAAGGTGAAGGTCAGCCATATTATAAGTTGTATGAACTAAAAGGACTCGATATCGAATGTCTGTAGTGTTAGCTATTTACAATTGGTATGCTGGCATTCTCTATATCTCTGAATATTTTGTTGAATGTAGATAATACTTTGTTTGGCAGATAGAAAAAAGGCTGACGGTTAGAAAAAAGGCTGACGGTTAATTAAGTGGTGACATTCATACCTTTAAAATTTTAAGACAATAGAAGTAAGTATGCCGACCAACCAAATGCATACCTAAATTTGAGCCTATCGATTTTACCACAACACTAGATTATGCCAAGAAAGTATATGGTTTATAATCAATGCAAAGTTACTTGGTCACAGGACGTTACATCCTACATCATTGTGATAAACAGTTCACGTTGCCTAAGACCCAAGGAGGGAGCTAATATATTGATCACTAGTCAGAATGCCTTTCCAATGCCATGACAACATCAGATTTCGTTCATGCTTCATTTAGTGTAATGTCTTATAACGATGGTACATGGTTTAAACTTGTAATAAATAGAACTAAGCTAAAAAGCCAACCAGCAGAATAACAACCATTACGAGTTACAAGCTAGGTAGAAAATTACTGATGCTTAGCAAAGAAAATTATTAATATGGTAAGCACCAAGTGTCATGAACAACATAAAAATACCTAAACAGAAAAGTCTACATTGGAGGTGCACTGAGTTATATGATATTCAGAAATGAAACAACTATTTATACAGCAATCTCTTCGAAGTTCAACTTTCTTACAGAATGAAACTGTTGGAAAGTTTAGACCTAGATCTTGCAGTCTTATTAAAGGTGTGGGCACCAGAAACTAGACGTACAAAAATCACAGTGAAGCGCCCAAAACTTAACAAGTGGTTGGATGCATACACGGTGTGGTATATTCAGCCAGTTCTAGCGGGTAATCAGTCACCCATTTCATCATGAATTTAATGAGAAAAGTATATGAAAGAAACAAAACTTCGATGTAGATGTCCAGGGAATACATAAATCAAAATCATGAATACCATCTGCCGACAATGAAAACTATTCATTGCACTACAATGAATGAAAAGCACAAAAATAGCAAATCAAATTGGCGCTTTATTGTCTTTTGGAAGGGGGGCAAGAAGTACCAGTTTTTCTAGATCGAGGAATGATAGACGCTGCTCAACCACTTTATTATCCGTTCACTGTACAAAATAAGGCAGAATTCATATTCTATAATCTTGTAAATGAAACAATAGGAACTTTCATCAATTCCAAAGTCAAGTCTTTCTAGACAATCCCTTTTCTCTTTTACCCAACAGTCTAGCAATAAAGCAGTCATAGACCTACCCGAGGAAGAATTTCCATATTCGCTAACCCCAAAATAAGAAGAAAATTAATACCACAAGAATGAATAAGTTATAGAGGGATAAGAAGACATGAGAGCCTGAGAAGTGGGATTTAAGTATCATCGCCATCTCTATAGCCAAGGCTTTAAATATAACTCGTTGTGCTTCACAATCTTTTTTTGGAAAAAAAAAAAAATAGCTAAGCTCTCACATAAGAACACAGAAGAAGGCTAGATGGAATAATGCGACACTAGATCTGATTATCCAATAGTAGCCAAATTCCAAAGAAGTTGGCAATCACTAGTCTGAGGAGAACCGAATACTAAACCGATGATAATGAAGCTCTCCAAAAAGTATGGAAGAACTAAGATTTGTTAAGAATTTAGCCCAATAAGTAACTCAAGAAAATTCAGCTGACCGAACATACCAAAACAAGATCAAGAAAAAGTAAAACAAACCCATGAAAGAAAATTGAAAAATCATCAATCTCAGAAAATAGGATAATAGGAAAGATGGGAAATTAAAGGAACCCAATTACCTTGTTCGGAGAAAAAACTTCATCAGATCATGAAAAAAGTGGTTATCCCGTCCAGAAAGCAAGCATCTTTAGAACAAAAACAGCGGCTGAGGGTAGAGAATATATGCCTGAGAAACGTTCATTTTTGTTCTAATAGTATTAGCAGCATTATAAAGCTGGCAGACTACAACAGCGTACGAATACAGTAGCCATATCTTTCGTTTTGATTTTGAATTTATTTATATACAGGACCAGATAAAGCAAAAAGAGAGAAAACGATAAAGCAGGACATGATATTTCAGGGGTCCAAAGGTGAAAGCTGAATCTTCCATGTACCCCACTCCACTGTTAGTCCTTGGAGTGATCTGGCCTTTGATTATTGGCATATAATACAAATAAAAACAAAATTGCAGTTTTTTTTTTTTTTTGAGGAACAAAATTGCAGTTTTATTTATTCTTTTTTTTTTTTTGTTAAAAGCCAATCTTTGGAATCTTATGAGACTCCAATTTCCTGAAAAAAAAAAATATTTGTTCTAGTATTTTTAATACTAACATCAAAAGGAGCACGAGAACTTAAAAGGTGTTATTACAGTTTATGCGCTAATAATTGCCATAATAGACCTCAACTTTGTTTGTATTAATTGCTATAATAATTGCTAATAATTGCTATAATAGACATCAAAAGGAGCACGAGAACTTTGTTTATATTTATAAAATGTATCTAAGTAGGCTACTAATTTTCTTCCAAAAAAAAAGTAGACTACTAATCATTTTTATATTCATTATAGTCTATGAAAAATAATTAAATTATAAAAAATAAAAGTTGGTCATATGAATTCATTATAGTCTAATTTACGGCCAAAAGAACGTTCCAAGGCAAATAATGTTAAAAAGCTATTTCACATTGTACTTGATGGGGCAGTGAAAATAATATATTAGTTTTAAAAGTTTTTATGATTTTAATTCAAAATGAACATAGACTAAATAAAGAAAGTGTTTTAAACAAAAAAAAAATGTCAATAAATAGTTGATTCACACTTTTCCATGCATACAAATCTTGTACCATAGCACTTAAATACTTACTGTGTAAGAATTTAAACTGCAAGAGCATGAAATTTGCCTCTCCATTCCATTTATTATTGTTAGTGTTAGTTGAGATTGGTTTAGAATTTTAGTCCGAAAAATTTTGGAAAATACAAAAAAAGCCTTGGGGCAGTTCACAACAGCTTTTTAAAAAAAATTATTTGTGGAATTCTCAACGGTTTTTCTTTTACCTTGCTTTTAAATTTTTTAAACTAAAATTAAGATCGACTGTTTTTTATTTTTTTAAATTAATTTTTATAAAAATTAAAATATGTTGAGAACAAGCCTTATTCCATTTGCATACGAAAATACTATTAACATGATTAACACAACTAAGAATGTGTCTTGACTAGGGGAGAATAGAAAAGTTATAGACATGTGATTTTGAAGTACATACAACTTTCTATTTGTTATTGTATTTTAAGATTGCTAAATTAGTTGCTTAAACAACTTTTATTTCTTTATCTAACAAATTTAAACATATTTACCTCTCAAACTATCATAAAGCATCATATGCAACAATCAAAGTACTTGAATTAAAAAAAAAAAAGAGAGAGAGTATATTTAGGTGTCATGAATTATATTCTATTGAATTACGAAAAAAACTACCCTACGCACTCAAGGCCATTGGATTCCATCAAAAGGGGGGATCCAATGCTTCGCAATCGAGTGACTACTATAATTAAAAAAAAAAAAAACTCGTTGATTTGATCCACTAGATACGAGCTTCACAATTTGCTCCCTTTCTAATTTCTCGTAAGTTAAAAACAATATAATTTTCCAACATTATAATTTAACTATTTAGTATTATGGTATAACTTTGTTAAATCGTGGTATAATTATTTTTTATACGAAACGAGATTATTTTGGAGCCCTATTTTTAACCTTGTTAATTCAATCTCCTCCGTCAATTTCTTGCTTTCAAATTTAGATCGTGAACTTGTGGAAAAATATCTGCTCCATTTGGATAACATTATTTGGGGTGTTTTTTGAGAATTATTGGACAAAATTATTTGGATTATTTTTTGTTGACTTTTTTGGAAAGGTGAAAAAGTGTTTGAATGTAAAATTTTTTTTGAAGTGACATGATGGTGGTTTGAAAAGTGATTGAAAAAGCGTTTGAATAGTTCAAAATTTTTGAAAAAAGTAGTGAAGCGGACATTCGCTTCGTCATCCGCTTAAAGAAGCAGACGTTCGCTCCATTATTCGCTTCGTCATCTCATCTCAAAACCTACTGAAAATGGATCTCATCTTGTTACTCGCGATTTTTCCAGCTTTTCTAAACAAATTTTGAACATAAACATACTTACTTTTGTGAATAATTGTGTAAAACGTCTCTAAAGTTCATTTGAAATTTCAAATGAAAAACTTGGTAGAAAATTTTGGTGAAAAAGTTTGACTAAAAAATTTTTCACTTGTCCATACGGAATGGAAAATTTTTTTCCAAACAATACTCCAAAACAAAGCCATCATTTTTGTGAGTCCCGTTTCCCCATTCGCTGGGTTTAAAGATAAAGAATCCCAACCGTCCGCATCAAACAAAAAGGATAGATTACAACCATTGATATTGGGTTACTTTCCTCACAAGCCTTGTTGGTATTTAAATTAGAATTCCTGAAAACTCAAACTACTAATTCTGGCGCCATATATAAATACCAAAAGAAATCGGAGACTTCTCTTCTCAAAACCCTTCCAGCAAAAACTGAGCGACGAACTCGCTCCTGCTGCGCCGATAGAGCTTCGTAAGTTTTCTATCTAAAGCTCGTAACTTACTAGTTAATTCTAAGATTTCCTCGAATATTTGAATCGCTGTGATTAAATTTTCAAAATTTTGCTGTTTCATTAGTTTTCGACATGTTCTCGTTATTAATTTCTAAAATTGTAACGAGTTTTTTCGTACTGTAGACGAATTGATATGCTTGTTTATTCTATCTACATCGTTTCAATTTATACGAATTTTTTGTTTGAAATAGTAGGAATTGTGCTAAATTTTAAGGTTTTTTTTTTTATGATAATATATGTATTTTTGTAAGTAAATCAGCCTCTGGTGATTGCTTTTAAGCTATTTCAGCCAATTCTGATCGACAATATGTACTACTGAAAATTATCTGTTTGATTTTTTGCCTTTATTGATTTAAGATATAGGAGCTTCTAAATTTAGGAAGAAGTGTATTTGTTAAGTTGAATTTTGTAGTCGGAGTAATTGATAAATGGGAAATGCTCAGGATTTCAACGTCGAAGTTTTTATTGGCAGGGTCTGATAGAATGCGGTGATTGAAGGTTCTTCACTGAAGGGTTCAACGAAGGAATTGTCCCAGAATCCAGATTCATTGCAGTAAATTTTCATGAAAAAAATTGCAACAGAGTGATCAGCTTTAGAATATTTGGATCAAAAGCTTCTTCTGTAGAGCTTTATTGATGTGTGCTTATTATTTAAACTCAGAAAATTTTCTAAACCAATCTCTCTCTCTCTCTCTCTCTCTCTCTCTCTCTCTCTCTCGGTTATTGCGGAAGTTCATATTAATTGATTAGGTTTGTGCTTTCTTTGATTAATTTTTTTTAATTATAGACCTAAATGGAAACTGGGAGTACCGGTACAACTGAAAGGCTTTCGAAAGCAATGGTGCCTGAGAACAATGGTAACAAGTTTGTTATGTCTTCGAAACCAGCTGGTTTATTTAAGGTACTCACTCCGTGCGCTTTGCATGTATGTGCCAGTAGACTTAGTACGCCTATTGACCTGATCTTTCCATCGCAATGGTGGTTTCACGACTGTTTGAAAAACGTAATCCTTCTGTCATGCATTTGTGATTCGTATGAGAAATTTAGTTCTTCATATATTGTTGCATGATGGCATATGCAGGTTACATGATGGCATATGCAGGTTACTTGCAGGACAGTCAGGATCGAGAGTCCAAACTACTAGTTTCGCATACTTTTCTTTTGAATAATACTTGCTCTTCTGAGTCCTGCTATCCTTCCCTTTGAGTTTCATGATTGCTTTAGGCCAGCATCAGATCCTCATTCATCTAGGACTTGGTTGGATAATGAAGCAGTTAGTTTTGGAGGAGGGGTATAATAAATTTGCTGTCGATCACAAAATCCAACCATGAGCTTGGTTTACAAAGGATGAAATTCATGCAGCAACATTAAAAAATGAACAGATTACCTCCATCAAAAATTATAAAATTACTATGGCTAGTGAATTTCTTCTACCAGTGCCAACTTCAAATGACATTCTCATATTCTTTTTAATCATTTTTCAATCTGGAATTGTTGTTGGGCATTCTGCCGTATAGCATTGCCTTATCTGTCTTTCTAGAAAATTTCAGAAATGGACAGTTCTAGCTACAGGGAACAACATTTTGAGATGAGTTTACACGTCAGACGCAACCTTTCGTTATTTACAGTCTTCAACCGCTTATTGCAGGGAAGGAAAAAAGCAGGAATTCTACAAGATAAATCCTTCAGAAAGAACTTGCACAGAATGATAGCATCCAGGAGTAATTCTGAAAATGTAGCAATTGACAATAGTGTCAGAGAACATGGTGAGAAAGCTTGGACTACTGGAAATGACGTTACTGTAGTGCCATCTTAAATTCAGCACAATTGGTAACATTATTGTCTGGATCATCTGCGTCATTGTTCTATGTTCTGTATGACTTGATTCTGTTTCGACTTGGTACAATTCAAGGGTTTGTCTCTATCCTCTCCTCTCCCTGTTTACACATGTTTTTCCACTTTTTGATAGGTGGTTTTCTTTTTTTCTTTTTTTTTTTTTGGTGGGGGGGGGGGGTGTTGGGGGGGGTTGGATGGGGCGTGTTATCCATGTGATAGTACCTAAGCAAATTTATGTTCTATTTATGATTGCAGAATACTAATTTGAACATGCAGGAAGGCTTAGCAGAGAGGTTATCACCATATGTGCTCCTATGAGCCTACACAAGTGTCTAATTTTTTTTTTTGGCAGTCAAAGCCCATCCAGAAAGAATACAAATTAAAACTGGTTACATGTGCTAAAATTCACTTATTTTGTTCCAGCTTCTGTCTTGCAAACCTGGTTCTGACCATGTTGATTACTTGTTTAAATATTTATACAGGCGCACTATACAGCTGAAGAATACATCTCATTTCTGTAATGAGAATTGACCAATCATTTGATACCTGTGCCCGTTTTATGCAGGATCCAAGTCCATGGTGGTTACACCTGATGTAACTCTTCCTACAGATCCTGTCATGTTTGTTGGACATGGTGAGGTTAGAGATGGACAACTTAATGATCAGGTATATTAGTAATGGTAGTTCTCTAATAATCTATTCTCGTTAGAATGTCTTGGTCTGCTTAGGGGTAATAATTGGAAGTCCCATGCTATGATTAGAACATTGGATAAGTAATGTTTCTCCTGGTGCAAATGATGGTCTTCAAATTAATGTCCACTGTAAGATACTTATTCCTCCTTTTCTTTGAAGGCCAATATCAGTGCTTATGGATGTTTCCGTCCTCCTGATTCACCTTTGCTCTGATAAGTGTAAATTATTCAAGGGTTACGCGTGCGATATATTATCCTGTCTGCAATCCTCTCTATTTTACTTCTGAATCTGGAGTGTCATTTTCTATGTTTTCTGATAAAATTTATTTCTGATCCAGTACTTCTGCTGATGTTGTTTTCTGAAACATTGCCCGGGCAGGATGAAGAAGGGAATACTGTCATCCTACATGAATCAGCCAAAAGATGGAGAATCCCTGAACAGGTCAGAGCATTATACTGCTTTTCTGTCACAACTTGCAGTTAGAATGAAGAAAACATGGTTGATTACAGGATTATGCTATACGTATTCACGCAATTGCTTTTAATCAACTGGCGTTCTTCTCTTATTCAAATGCAAAAGTCTTAAATGAAAATCTCTAGAAGGTTGCAATGATTACATAGTAATACTTGTAGAACAAATTAGAAGTATGTACTTGTTTGAGTTTCAGTTCTTTGTGCTGTCAAATAGTGCAGTTCGCTATCTTATTTACCTTTTGTTTTTCAGGAAAGATATGTAAACTTGAAAGCCAGGGTAAAACAACTGAAGGAGGAGAATCACAGGCTCAGCCGCAAGCTGCAGGAAGAGGCCGAGATTTCGTTGCAGCTTAAAGAAGAAAATAAGATCCTATTGGTTTACCATCTAATAGTCATTTCACTCAAAATTATTGCTTCCATAATAATTTTTTGCTACACTTGTAAAAGAACAGCTTCTTTTGCTACATTTTGCATTCTGCCCCTTCGGGAAGAAAAGAGAATGCACAAGAGATTTTGATAAGTGGAAGTCTTGTTCCTAAACGGAAAAGGAGGAGGAGAAGAGAGAAAGGAGGGGGGGGGGGGGGGGGGAGATGAAGAAAGAGACTATACACCCTGTACATTCGTTTTAAACAAAGCTTTGAGTGGAGAAAATGTTAGAAAGAACTGGATTGGGCAAGATAAAATTAACAAACTTAAACAAAAGGGCACATGATTTTGGCTTTCTGTAAAGCAGAAATATTACATTCAGCTATTAACAATTTTACTTCTGATGGAACAGGATGAGCTGAAGGGGAAATGCGAGCCAGATATCATTACTTCCCTCCAGGCCCAAGATCCAGATCGACGTACGCAATCTAATGATGATTAAAGCTAATAGCGAGAGCTCAGGATCTTCCAGTAATTGCAACTCGCGAATTACGCATTAAATCTGGAATCCGTGCATTGGACTTGTACACTGAATTGTGCTATGTGCCGTAGTAGGACTTTAATTCTATTTTAATAGGGGTAACGAAGTAAGGCCGGTTGCTTTCCCATCGGCCAAAGGGAGATTAAGTGGAAAAACTCGCTACTTTCTCATTCTTTTGCAAGTAACATTACATTTTCCACCATCACTTGTGACAAATTTCATGGATGTACTTCAAGAAAATTTCCAGCTTTCTCCTCCTCCTCCTTTTCTGTAAGTTCCTAAAAGCGTATTCTAATGTATAGCTTCAACCTTGCAATAATTAGTAAAATATGAAGTCTCTAATTAGGATATTATGAGAAATTACTAGGATCAAATTTTGTTTGAATTTGAACATCGAAACTAATACTACGGCTCCTTAACTGAGTTCTTGCACATCAAAGCGTCCCCATTCTGTCCGAATTTTATAGTCATTAAAGGCGTCCCTTCAGTTAATTTTAATTGCATTGTTCACTAGGCCTAGGATAGGAGTAGCAGCTAATGGAAAAATCTCTCGCTTACTTACCAAAAATCCATTCATGTCCCTAGATAGTATCCAGAATTTGCCAGCTGATGGCAACAATGCGAATTGCAAAGTTTTCACTTCGAAAGCATTATAATGCGCAAACGCTAGGCATCAATATATTACTCCAAAATTCTGCAAAAAATTGAGTAGCATTTGCTCAGTCAACGATTTAGTAGTAATTATCATGCAGCGTCTAGTTGTGTCAGGGTACAAAAAATCGAAATGACCGATTTACAGGCCCGCCATGAAAAGATCAAATACAGCAAAGCAACTAGATCACATTCCTCTAGGCCAATTTTATATATATATATATATATATATATATATATATATATGAAAAAAAAAGGGGAACAAAAGTTAAGCTTAACAGCATTAAGAGTCATACATTTTGCTACAACCTATTACAAGTAATGCCTCACGGTATCAAATGCTTAAATATGCACATCTACCATTCCTAAAGAGAAGGATCCTAATACGGGTAACAAAAATCTTGTGTGCTTCGCAAGAGCAAAATAGTACCTCTTTTTCATTCCTCATCTTCTGATTCTGAAGTCTCTACTTCTTCTGCTGGACCTTCAAGTGCTCCATGGGCTTGTTGCCCAGGGTGGATCAAATCCCGAGCTGATACAAGCAGAAAGGTAAAACAACAACAATCCGATTGCCTTAGTGATAGATACAAGCAGAAACGTACAACATCACAATAAGCAAACTACAGCATATCCTTGACAGCCCATATAGATTAACAAAGGCAATTCAACTTATTTGTCAAACATTACTTAACCTTCCTATATACAGAAACTCAAAATAGAAACAAAGGTAGCAGCTTCATGCCATTCGCATTCATACCTGACAATAAAATCCTTGTAAGAAGTGTCTTTGCAAATTGGAATTCTGCTTGATGGGTACTGAAAAATTTAGCCTGCGTATCCACAAAATAATCAGGCTCAGTTAATAATCCACAGAGACAATACTCAATAACTGAAGTTTAGAAAAGGTGCAAAATTTTCTTTCTTGACATTTTTTAACAATTTGACTGCCAAGTAGAACCAAAACTCCTTGTCAGAGGGAGACGGAAAATATAACCATCTTCCTTGAACAATTTAGCATACAACATTCATATATGTTGAATCTCTTTGTCCAAGTTACAGGCCACAAACCACCTGAAAATAGAGGGCTCACAGGTTTTACCATTTCACCATACAAGAATCCCACAATTTGATCAAATCTGGCTTGATGCCTGACAAGGAACGGGCGCAGGTGATGCATGTACAATTGCCTTGCCCCCTACAAACCAGAAAAAAAGTGCTTAAGAATTTGAAAAGGTCAGGAAATTTCCCTATAATATTTTCCAGACTCTCAGCAAGCCGAAGCAAAGGTAAAAGTCTTCGAACTAACAATATGATCACACCATTTGAAGAAGTTGACATGAAGATACAACAAATAATAGAAGAAATAAGCAAATATTAGCATCATATGTCCATCCTATCAGGCCCCGCAGTGTTTCTTACATCACGTTCTAAAAGACTAGTACGCAACAAACTAGTATACTAACACGTTAAGTGGTCAGACACAATAAACCTGAAAGCTTGTCATAAATACCAACTGAGAGAAGTACAAGGATATACATTAGAGAGGAGAATCAAAAGATTTGTACATCAGTATAAAACCCGAAGAAAATCTCAAGTGCAAGAAGAAAAAAACCAAATCACTTTGCAAATCAAGCTCGTTAAGTAAACCTGTTACTAGAAAAAAGCATGTAAACTAATTTCAGTTTTTCCAAAAATGTTACATGTTTTCAAACATCTACCATTGTACCATTTTGGCACCATCACAAAGCGCAAAAGAAAGGTTAATAGCGAAGGCATTCCCTCAGAAACTCAGAAAAGGAAAAAATTAAAGAGAACTATGAAAGAGAAGTGGAAGAAAGGAGTTCAATGTTAAACATGCATGCTCACATCAACAGAAGGAAGCTGAAGCCAAACAAGAAATGCGAACTTCATGTGATAATAGAGAGGAAACCTGTGAAACAAAATAAGCTATATCAGACTGCATTAGCATGAAGCAACAGTAGCATTATATCCATTCCCATGCAATCAAAAGGTAACTGCTGGCCAAGGGAACCATACCAGTACAGAAATTTATCTGTGAATATCTCAACAATGCTAAATGATCCATAGGCTGCAAGTATCAAGAGTATAATCATTTTAGTTCAAACTTTACTCTGCGGATAGTAACAGGAGGAATCAATTAAACAACACAATCTGTGGTGCAAATAAAGCATCAACTACATATCCAATGTACTCAGTTGGCCCCCTACCCTTCCTTGACAAAAGGCCACCACCAAAAAGTCAACTCCCCAACAATTCAAACAGCTCAAAATATCACCAATTATCCCATTGTTGACTTGAAATGCATCGAAACAACCAGGTTGAAGAAATTTAAAAAATCAACAGGTTTAGTAATTTCACTTCTACCACATGTTATATGTTAGCTATAATAATCATGGATTATTCCACATAAGTATGGAGGTGTGTCTTTTACTATCCAATTTATCTCACAAGGAAGCAAGATGTTGTATCTAACCTGCATACTTTTACATGCATTGCATGCATAATTATGGAGCATACAATATCATGATGCAAACAAATTCAGCTAGTCCACTTAAATACATCTTATAATCCATAAGCCAACTGCTCCAAATTGAAGCACAGATCTCAAATGGCCTGTAGAAACATCAAAATCCATGATAATGCCCTTGCGGTCCCTGTACAACTACTTGTCCTTCCTCTCCTTCACAGTTTCAAGGAACTTTCATGATTTAAGCATAAAAACATACCAGATTATTTCTTTATTTTGAGACATGGAACCATACACATGCAAAGAAAAAAGTTACACTTATACATGGACAAATAAAGAGACACAGAAATCAGAGTATTAAAGTAATATATTCCAACAATAGCTTAAGCATCAACAACACCGCAAACCTGCCCAGTACAATAGCCACTTTTGTTGCTGATTTTGATCTCTTGCCTCAATTGCTTTAAATGTAGAGTAAACAGGCAAAACCATCCCAACAGAACAGCTGCGAAAGTCACAGACGGAAGGCATAAGGACATAACTCCCAGTGATAAACTTCTTTCACAAACAAATTGTAGTGAGCAAGCAGTGCATTTTCAGAATATTATGTTAGGCAAACAAGTGTGCTACATATTTACAAGACAGAAGGTAAGCATTTTAATATGCAGTCATATTGTTAGCACATGTAAAAGTTCCTTTTTCAAGAGTGACACATTTTCACAAACTATTAGCATGATATGATGGTTACAATAACTCGATCAAAAGCTCACCATGCCGTTCGGATGACAACATTAGAACCAAGGGGACATAGAAGCAGCCGCAACCCAACCTGCATAAAAGGAAAAAGCATTAAAATCAAAGATTCTCCAACTCAAACATAACACTTAAATTAAATTGGCTAGCCCAATCATGAAACAAAGAGACTTTTTTTCGAGTCAAATTCGAAAGTTCCAAGTGCTGGAAAATTCAAGCCAAAATTCCAAGCCCTATCTTCTTTCTATGCTAAATCCAAACACTACTTCCTGAAGATATGATCCAAAAAACTATAAACTAAACCCGTTTGTTTTTCCTTTTACCTTTCTCGAAATTCAAAAAAAAAAAAAAAGTTAGCAAAAATTGAGCACAGAATCGCAGTCAAAATGACACCCAGAAGAGAAAAAAAAAAAAAGAAGAAAAACTCCTACTGATCTTCTCCTGTTCTTTCCCATAATTCTCTTTCACTTTTTAAACAATTCAAGCAAGAAAAATACCCAATTTCAATATCAAAATGCTAAATTAACTGCAGAGCAGAAGCCCAAAAAAAAAAAACTAATTAAATAAGCAAAAGAGTAAGGAGGGAAAAAGAATAGGCAACTGTTGGGAATAATTACCTCGCTGGAGACGTTTGATCCAAGCATAGCCATATAAGCACAGGGCCTCTTCTAATCTAATCGATTTTCACAAATAATCTCCTATATTAATTAAGTTGAGTAGCTGCGGCTATTATGCTAAAAAAAAAAAAAAATCCAATCACCAAACAAATTTGACGAAGCAACGGAAATTAGAGAGTAACAATATGTAATGAATTGAGCGAAAATCTGTAGTTTCACTTGTCAGTAGATCACACTTCCCCCAGTAAAGGCGGCTTATTTGTTGCTAACGACCCCTCTTTTTCTTTCCTTTGTTGCTTTTGCCCCCAAACAATCTAGTCGTCTGTTCATTTACTTAGCTTCTTTACTTGAAAAACTAGTTTCATATACTAGTAAAACAGTGTACTCTTACCCCAAAAAAAGAAAAAAAAAAAAGATAAAACATAGTACTAAAGAATTTAACAAAATGTAATAAATAAAACTTTGAATTGCTCATTAATATGTACATACAGTATAATAGTCAGTTACATTAATTAAAAAATAACACAATTATGTTATATCATATTAATGAGTATTTTTTTATTTGACATTATATAGACCAAAAATAAAAGGAAAAAAATTTCGTGGACACCATGCCTGTATCTTACGGAAAAGTATAAAATAAACTATATATATTGTCTCATATACTAAAATTAATAATTTATCGTCACGTAATAATTATAGATCACATTTTATAATATTTGGTGACAATATATTAATATTAATATATCACGTGATATGGTACGTGATGCATGAAATCCAACCGATACATGTTCGTGTTCTATATTGATTCTTAATTCACATTTTTCTCCAAGTATTTAAACCCAAAAACAGAGAGGACGGCTAATCTTCAAAAACATATAACTTTTTTTTTTCTTGTCTCAATGAGACTGCTGTAAAACAAAAATGGAGATTTTATAAGCGCGGTATATAGTGATCTTATTATTAGCTGCTGATGTCTATGCCCACTCAGCCCGTTGGGGACTTATCGACAAAAACGAAAATGATTAACGGGGCTGCTATTGGTATGGGCTAATAGTGGCCCATTATGTTTATGGATTATGAGTGCAAGTAATGCCAAGAAACCGTAACAAACACTATCATCTTGGCAGGTCGCAATCGCCACTATATCCACGTAAAGTCGGGCTGAGAGTGAAAACTTAAATCGCGCTGGTTTACCACAGCCTCCTTGTGCATGGGAAGTAACATGGGCCTAATATATCAGTTAAACGCCAAAGCCCAAAGGTATTCGACTGGGCCTAGTCTAGAACGACAGCATAGCAATGCAAACGAGTGTTTTTGTCCCCCCAAAGAAAGCCTCTTGCAGTAGTGTTGACCATACTGAAACATGAACATATGAACTATTTCTTTATTTTCTGATCACGTGGAAAGTTCAAAAGAAAAATCTTGTTGTTTCTTCAACAATTTGGGAATTCTAGTGAACCTCTAAGTAGGATTCAAACCCAGATTAAGTTTCAAAAGAAAGATCTTGTTGTTTCTTTAACAATTTTGGATCTCTAGTAGACTTCTAAGTAGGATTTGAACCCAGATAAAATTCTGACCATCTATTAGAGAAAATAAAACGACAGATCTTATAGAGATTTTAAAAAATTCTTCGATTTCTTCCGGAAACAGATAATTCATGTGCTTCTCATGTTCCATCAAGAGCCAGGACATTGAGGAGTAGCCAGAAAAGCATTTCGGAAATCAGAGCATGAAAATACAATGGGAATTAGATTTGATTTGATTTGATCTCAGATTTAGCAAAAGTTTGACTGAGATCTTGATTTTTCAGCCCAAAAATTAAGTTTCAGCAACGTTTAATGTTGTTGAATATGTGAAGCTCAATTTGAACTCTGTTCAGCAAACATACTTACACAGACTTGGTCGTAAGATAAATACTAAATAAGCATACAGTGAATAAAAGTTTTGAACTCATTAAAAATTAAGCTAAAAAAAAAATTGAATACCGAAGGGTATTATTGGAGCAAAGTTTAATAGCGAGACTTAGAAGGCATCGTTCTAGTCAACAGGGACAGGTATGATGGGCATTAGCTGGTACGCAATTTTAAACAGATCACTGTATGGAGAAGAAGTACAAGGGCATGGCCTTGTGGAGTGTCCCGCCACTAATAATAATAACCATACTCCACTCACTACGTTTGTTAGCAACACTTGAGTGATATTTGACTGACGCCCTATGATATTATCAATCCATTTGAACCTTACCCTTACTGGATAAGATTTTGCCCAACTGGAATCAAATGAATATCCTATGCTATTTGTGTTGTTAGGATTCAATGCTCGGTCGTAGTAGTTAATTACTTGATATTTTAAGTCTCGGGTTCACGGGCTACAAAGGGCTATCAGAGTAGCTAGTACAATGAAAATAGAAAGCATATGATTAAGGTCTAAAAATGGTTGTTTTCCAGTTTCCCTATGCATTAGTATAAATCAGGCTTAAGTAGCAAAAATTATGAGTTTCACTCTCCACACATAACATAGACATTTGAATTCTGTCATTGAGAATACGAAATGTTTCTTTTGATATATTTAGGAGGTCCAACTTGACGGAGGAATGCATTATTGTGGTGACTAACAAGTTTAAAAATAGTGAGCATCTTGTAACTACGTTGTCAACCATTGGATCCCTGAAATTGAGGCTATATTGGTAAGAGTCTTAGTATATCAGCTGGCATTCAACAATCAACGAGTGAAGTTGCAAGTCAATTGTCATTGTTTGGTGGAGACTCGTATAATTGGGTTGTCATATTCATTTATAGACATACCATTTAATTAAAGGTTAGATTTTTGGAGGCACTTGAGTTGGACTCATTTGCAATTTAATATGCAAGATTCAAAGTTTGAATTGCTCCTGGAAGGCATTGCAGAAATTGGAAAAGGACTTTTTTTTTTATACCCTTGCATGAGAGCTACAATTATTAGTACTTCAATGTTTTTCTATATAGTTTTTTTTGGGGAGACTTTTCAATATTGTTATGATTTCCAATCACATGATGCCTCAAACCGTCAACACCAGAAACTTTATTTCAGTGATTTAGTCCTAATCAACTGTGCTGGCATGCTCTTGTTTGATAATATTATACACGGTAATATTAATTAATTGTCTGATTTCATATATATTAAATTCAAGTGTATTGATTAAATAAACTAAAAACATAAAAGCCGCCGTATCTTAGAGTATTCTACCTAGATTATTATTATTATCATTATTATTATTATTATTATTATTAAGTTTTGAGTGTGATTTCAGCCTTAATTATTCTAGGATTTGTGTAAGGACTTTTAGAATGCTATTTTATGAACAAAAGAGAAGTAAATTAGTTTTTATTCAATAATATAAGGTATATCAAATGGATGAAATACATAAAAATAATGCAGGTTAGGTGCTCCCCGTCCGGTAGTTCCTTGTTCGCAATCAGAAGTTGCCGGGCAATTGTAAGCTATCTTGCATAATGATGCACATAAAAAAAAAAATATTTTGTACAAACAGCCAAAACAGCATTTTCCAGCTTCGTATCCAATGTATCTGACACGTCAATTGTGCAGCCATTTTGATCTCGAATACAAACAATAGCACTAAGACAGACCAATTATGGTAATTTGAATGATTAAATAACAAAATTCCCGATAATAATCATAAGAATTTAATAGGAGATCAATGTGGTGAGGCAAACATTTTGGTTGTGGAGAAGGGATAATATTTGTATCAAGTAAATCACTAATTAACAATTGATTGTCTAGTTTATGCAAAATTCCATATTATTTGGTTCATGAGAATTTTAATAAATTCCATATGCAAATTGTAATGTCTTATTCCACCGTTTTCATGGATTATATAGTCAGTACCAATAAGTAATAAACCACCACATTTTCACATATCGGAGTAGAAGAATTTTACTTGGTCCACGTTAGTTTTGAACTTCACAAATGGAATTTTTCTTCTTCGAGTGCAGGCATTAGCTTCCCAAACAAAATGGTTCAACTGAAATAATTAGTTCGTTGATTCAAAGACGATCATCAATATCTAGCAATGATACTTTGAAACAAATTCAAGAAGGCAATATGTTAAAGTGATCATCAATACCGACCAATTTCATGCCTGTATATTTCTATGTGTTGGTAGGGCAACCTCTTGACTAAGAGACAAATCAAACTAGATTCTTGGAATTGGCAAATTGTTCATGATTTAACAGCCGATCTCACCAGATCTTGAATTTAAACCGAGATATATCCCAAAAAAAGTTCTACCCTCGTTAATGTACTAGGAGTAGCAAAATGAACTACATTTTGTCTTCAACCTAATTGCTATTGCATATGATATTGATACAAATCTCCTCTAAGACTGTTCAAGATCAAGGCTTAATCTTTGATGAACTTGGGAAAATCTCCAACCATACATCCTTAGGGATGACCTTGTAAATGGTATAGTATTGTATTTACTGGCAGAAAGTAAGCTCCTTTATCATGTATTTGCACAGTGGATAACTTCATTGATTTCCAGAAGAAGGTCTATGGGAAAAAAATTAGACCACAAGGCCGGCCTAATAATTGTTCGATTATTGTGTGATTTATTTATCAGACATTGATAATTGCCACGGGACAATTTTTTATTACGTTCTCCTCTAACTACTCTTGGAATCAGAAGTAGGTGATGTTTGACATATAAATATAGCACGTTTGCTGTTTAATCATTTGCAATTGCAAAAAGTTGTATTTAACACAAAGATCATTAATCCAGCTATAAACTGCTGGCATACGTGAGTATATCATTGTTATTCGGCTGCCCTTTCCATAGCTAAGTAATAGCATACGTGTTGAAATTTAGAATTAAAAAAAAAAAAACCCACTTTTCATTAAAGATCATATAAACATGAAGCAACCAATCTTACATCTGTCGTCAAACTTTGTTGACATAATACATCGAACTTTGGAGGGACATGTCTGCAGATTTGCACATTGACGTACCCCAAATAGAAAAATGTAGAAAGAATCTCGAGGAGATAATCGTCGAACTTGGCACAAATTATATTATACAAAGCCATCTCTATCTCAATCTTTAAACAAGTCAGTAAATTATTAAATTTTTTGGCCAAAAGTTATATTCTAAGTTCCAACTTCCGTTACAAATTTTAGTATCACACCCTGCAAACAGAGTCCCGTGTGTGTTTCAATGTATTCGTATATGCAAATTCATGTTATCAAACTCACACATCTACATACAGCAACTGCCAGTCAACAACGGAACGAGCGTCAAAGGCAAGAAAAGTTAGTAATAAAAAAGTTTCCAAAAACCAGAATATATGTTGATGAGGTTCGTCAGTCAGCTTAGACTTTTCCTACGTTAAAAGTACTCTAGAATCATGACTGTGAGTGACGTTGTGTGCTCTCTGGAGTCAATAAAAGACCTTGTGCAACATGATCGGATCGGATGTGCAGGTGAGAATAAAGGAACACCGACGCCTACATACGAGGGTGAAATTTTGGACCATATACAGCAGCTGCATGCTAGGGTAGAATCTAGGACCATGTCAACACGAAACTGCGATGTAAAGAAGAAAGGGCTGTGGTGTGGAGTAAGTAGAGGTGCACGTGTTTCACTAATCACATATTATGAAGTAATGTAATGATGATAATAAATTATTAATTTTAATATATCACGTGACAACATATTTGTTACATTTGATATCCTTTCGTATGGTGTGACATGATACATTTTATACTTTTTCCATGTGGTGCGGCTTTAGATTAGACTTTATATCCTTGCTTTCACTAGCTTACTGCTTCTTCATTTAATTTTTTTTTTTTTTTTTTTTTTTGCTTTTCTTTGTCTTCGTCTCCTTTGAATTGAACAAGAAATGCGAGTCCTTTCCTCTCCTCTCCCACAAACAACCAAAATCTTTGGGTTGCTAGCTCATATCATATGGAAGAACTTTAGTTATGCATTTATGATTACAAAAATGGGTAAGATGCCAGGAAAATATATCCCTCCTTTTTATAATTTATGGTGCAGTTACAACTCGCAAGTTGCATGGAATGGAGTAGTATCAGAACATAATAAACTCCTGGTTTTGACGTTTTGTGCATCGATTAATGACAAAACTACAGTATCGAAGCTTTGTTGCCATGTGCAACAAGCAATTATAAATGTATTGAGTGTGATCATAGCGATCTGTACGTGGTAGTCACAGTAATGATTGATTACCTGTATACATACTCAAAAATGAGAATTTTTTTTAAACAAAAAAGCAAGAAAAAAGAAATGGGCATAAAGGATGGAAAAAACAAAGTAATTCAATCTGCATGAACCACAATTTGAAAAATTGAAGTGATATATTGTCTTTGAAATAGGAAAAATTGTGATTAATATCCAAGAAGAACTATACAAAGGCGGCATTAACGTGCAACTAGCTGTCTAAAATGATTCTTAATTGATTCTGTCTTCCTAATTAATTTTTTAAAAACAGCGTGACAACAGGGTACCTTTCCTGCAGATAAGGAAAACGAAGCCTATTACTAGGATGAACATGGACCTCTTAACGAAGAGTTCAGACTCAATTCAAATACGAGTTTGGATAAACTGGAATTGAGTTTAGGCAAAAGATAAGATTTGATTATATTATTGAATTGAATTCAAAATTATTTAATTCAACTTGAGTTTGAATTGACAAGGCACAAATAATTTTTACTGATTTTTTATTTAATATAAAATAATTGATAAAATAAATAAAATAATATAAAAAGTTAATATAATAACATAAAATTTTAAAATGATTCAAGCTTTCGAATCAAACACGAGAACAAATTTAAACTTGTATCTAACTCGACTCGAATTCGATTTGAGTTAAAAGTTTGGAATCGAATCTGACAGATTTAAAGTTCAATTCAATTCTGTTCGTTCATAGGCACATATTTCGCTATTTTATCTTAATTGGTAATTTTAGCTAATGAAAGCAATGATAATGATTTATATTTGTCGAACTTAATCTCGAAATTTAACCAGTAAAGTAGATGCTTAGTAAATGAGTGCACTCAAAAAATGCCTCTTTTCCGTGTTTAACATCCCAAAAATAGTACTACTAGTTAAACAATTGATTACAAAAATTAAGACCCGGATGTGCTAAGCTAAAATAGAAAAGTTAAGAGTCGTGTCCTATCACATGTTCACAAACTCAAATGGATCAACATAGATGACAAATTTTGTAGAAATTGTTCCATCGGGTCCCCATTATAGTGATGTACGAACCCAAGACAATCAAAGCCCATCGTTGTTGACTGCTAAAAGCTAACGCTAGAGTTAATGTGGTTGGACAGAAGCGAAAATCTGGGATATGAAAGATTGCATTCAACAGCAACTTGATTAGCTCATGCTACGCTAGCTTTATGTAGCAAATCATTGGCATATTGCGCTTGACTTTTACTATAGGAAGAAAAGAAAATTAAAAAAGGAAAAACTCTTCTTGATTTCGTTTTTTCTTTGGTATACAAAATAAGTGAAGTACAGTTTTAGATGATAAGGTTAAGTAATAGAAGTCATGATTACTGGCTCTTGGCACCACATAAAATATTTTAAGTTTTTATGAGGCATGGGGTCATTTAAAAATCTATACAAGTGCATTTGATAGTGGTTCAATTTCTATAAGTTTTCTAAGGTCAAGTTTGGTTTTATTTTAGGTTAAAATACGAACAGGAATAAGATAGACGTTAACAATTAAAAAATAAATAAAAAACAAAAAAAGTCATGATTATTTTTGGACCTGACAAACTTAGTTCCTTAGACGAGCAGGGAAATAGAACCTATACATTTTTTTAGTAGAACTAGAAAATTGTCCAAGTGAAGGATAGGCTACAAGTTCGTACCCTCACCAAACTTTTTGTTTACTCCCTGTTAGTGTAGATGTACACAATTAGAATAATAGGTATCTGTGTATAATTTCAAATCGTGAAAGATTGAATCGTGCCAGAACAACTTGATTCCCCCTTTTTAAGAGAATGCTCCAACACTCTATCTAAATTTGAAGTTTGGCTTAAGAACTAATTTTTTCCCCTTTAAACAAAGAAATTTAATAATGTTATCTCACCTGCCAAACTTTCAATTTTCTCAAACAATTACTTATTCTAATTGGTGAGCCCCCTTATTACTGATGAAGATGTTGGACGCCTCTGAACAACAGCGTTCGTGTGACCCTCAGGGTTAGAGCCGTATATACGTACGTATCAAACTCATGTTACCATATGATCAATGCCTTTCCTTTTAAGGTCAGAGGCGTACATAGGTAACTATGTAAGCAGCTTTGGATTGTCAAATGGGACAAACTTAGTCGGCCAACTTGCCGGATGGTCGGTCTTGCTTCTTTTTATTTTGCTTTAGGGATAATTCCAGGAACCTCCCTTGAGATTTCTAACAATTTCACCTAACACCTCTGAAGTTTTAAATATTATATTTACACCCTTTATTTCTACATGGTTGGTAACAAAAGGCCCAAGTTGCTAAAATATTTTATGAATATCCTAAAATACCTTGAAACTCCACCACTACCAATACCACTCAAAAACAATCCGATAACTTTTCACCTTCCACCACCACAACCACATGAAAACCTCCCTTCCACCTATTTCTATCGTAACTATATTTCTGCTACAATTATTTCGCACCCAATTCTCCTCAATAACTTCATTTATCTTTGGTTGTTGAGCCAAGAGGTGGAGAAAAGAGGAATTCAATTCATTCCATCCACACCTTTGCCACCCCATACTTAATCAGCCTTTGCTCCATCACCAACCAATCTCCTTCCTTAATCCATGCCTTTTGTCCTTCCAAAGCCCCAATTTAAGTCTGGACCTCAATCTTTACCTTAGAATAACACTCTCACTTTGGCCCTTTCCTTCACCACTCTAATATGTTCCTTTCTTTCAATCATCAAGCACCAACTTTCCGTTTGCTAGTCCTTGCAAATATAAACCCTTGTCCTTAAGGGTCAAAAGATATACATTATCATCAACATCCTTATGTACCTAATTAACAAATCCATAACTAAAAGTTGCAAACACAAGATAATATTTCTCTCGAAAATATTCACATGACTACTAGCCCAGTTGCAGAATTACATCACCAATTAAATCAAAACATAATCGCTATAAAGTAGGTCAAACAATCCACGATATGGAAATCATAAATCCCCATTGGTCATATTCATTAGAAGGAGGAAAACGGAGGATGGAATTCGAGTTATATGAAGAAGGAAAAAAAGATAGGCAAAAGGGAAGCCATGCAAATGTGAAAGGTAAAATAAAAGTGCAATGAAACTAGGAAGAAAGAAAGAGACAAAGGAGAGAAACAAAGTAGCAAAGAAAAAGTAAGGAGATATGTGGATTTTTTTTTTTTTTTTGAGGGTATAGTGGGAAGGGTGAGGGAAGAAAGAAATAGAAAAGGGGCTGGAGACAGCAAGGGTGAGAAGAGAAGAGAGATATATAGAGATAGAGAATGGAGAAGATGGTAGAGAAAAAGATAGAAAAATGGGAACGACAAGTGCAAGTTGAGTGAAAAGAGGGGGAAGAGAGAGATAGAGAGACGACAGAGATAGGAAACGAAATAGCATAATGTTTATTTTCTTTTGGAGTTGAAATTTTTCATTTGTTTAAGGGCAACAGAGTCATTTGACACTAGGAAGGGAGGTATGTCTAATATTTGAAACTATGGTGGTGCTAGGTGAAGTTGTCAAAAACCTCATGGGAGGTACATGAAATTATCCCTTTGCTTTAACCATATGTATTGGGCCTAAAGAACTAATATATGTATGCAGGTTGATTTGATCCGTGCTGAATTGTAGTATCAATTTTCTTCTTGATTTTTTCTATTGTAAGAAAAAGTAACTCTTGTCTACTAAAACTTAATCAAGTTTAAAAATTCGACAATGATACAGTGACTCTTTGCTACCATAAATTTAAACAAAAATAGTGAATTTTCTTTAAACAATAGTAAATTTCGACAAACATTTATAACTTTTTCTCCAAAAAATTTACCAAGTAACAATTCGTCACCACAATATTTTATTTCAAAGTTACTATATTGTAATTGTATGATGAGGACGATAAGGAATGACATACCAATAGCATTATTTTCACATTGACCGCAAAATGTGTATTATCTTGATGTTAATGAAACACTTTTTGCACCATAAGCAAAAATGGTACAACGAACATTAGCATAATTATGCTTATTCTGACAATCTAACCCTATCTGGAGAATCAAACTACAACATTTGTGCAAATTATTGTTTTGTTTACGCAACATTTGTGCAAATTAACTCCACATTACGAATTGATTTGCTCAACTAAATTTGGAAGTTGCATCTCCCACTGGGGAAAAACAGAACATAAATAGATAGATTCACAATTAAACTAATTTAAACAATCTGTTTCTAAACTATGGTTGTAATTGTGTCTATGAATTATAGTAAAAAAAATTACGTATAAGGTGAAACATTAAAGTCTCATGCCATGTCGCATACAAGAAAATCTTATCCAATTTGTGGATGAAAGTAAAATAGTATGGTAACTAAATATATGTGGCTTAATGCGATTTAAAAGAGACCCGACATTTATTTTAATTCCGTTCAAGTTTTATAAAGTTCAGCATGCACTTATCCAACCATTTCTCAAAATGAGTTTGGATAAGATTACTGTAAACTATGTTTAGATTTTGTCCCATACTTGCTTAGTAACAAGGTTTGAGGAAATCTTCTATGTATGTGCCATGAAATCCAAACAAATTTTTTCGTGAGAAAAATGTTATGCATACAATAAAGGTGTGGAAAATAAATTAATTAATTTTTTTCAGTTGCATAGGCATTTTTTTTTTTAATGGACAAGTGGCAAGGTGCATCCGACTTACACAAAGCAAGTCGACGTCAATTGGATACACTCACTGATGCCTCTACGATTTGCCCGTTGCTAATATCACACGAAGCAGGGAAGACCAGTTGACCTCATTTTTCCACACAATTTCAGAATATGAGGTGAAGGAAGAGAGCCAAGTTGATGAGGGGTGAAGTCCTGTGGTTGTCTCGCTCTGTCTTCAATCTCTATATAGACCCTTGAATAGGCCTATCCTCCTTGTACTCCCTCCTCACTGCCCATGCTCATTTGAACGTTGGGTAGTCATAATTCCTAATTTCTTCCATCCTTCATTTCCCCCACTCTCTCCTCTAACTAACATCACATAACACAACTTACTTACACACTCTAGCCCCTACCTATATCTAGCAAATGGCTGACCAGAAACCAGGGAAAGATGGTTTATCCGGCCTAACCTCAAAGGTTATAGCTGACTTCGATCCACCACCTAAACCAAAACGAAACAAGTTTGCCATGGCATGTTCCTTTTTAGCATCCATGACTTCTATCTTGCTAGGCTATGGTACGAAATATTTCTCACTTATTCGTTCAATTAATTATGACCACATTTATTTACTTGAGATATATTAAAATTGTATATGCAAATCAAGTGTCACATACCAAAAAGAATTCTGCAATAATTTCTGTTTATATTGTTAAATTTTTTACCTTTACACTAGCACAATAAAGTTAGGAGTACTTTATTACTTCTTAATAACAAGAAGGACGCGCATGGTTCAGTTTGTACGGTATAATTTACTGAGAGCGAAAAATGAATTTCTTTTTTTTCTTTTTTAATAAAAATTGAATTCATGCAGATATTGGAGTAATGAGTGGTGCAGCAATTTACATCAAGGATGACTTTAAGCTAAGTGACGTCCAGGTTGAAATCCTGGTAGGGATTCTGAACCTCTACTCTCTCCTGGGATCAGCAGCCGCCGGCCGGACTTCAGATTGGATTGGCCGCCGGCTCACTATAGTCTTTGCATCCGCCATTTTCTTTGCTGGTGCACTCTTGATGGGCTTCTCAACCAACTATGCCTTCCTAATGGTCGGCAGGTTCGTTGCCGGCATTGGGGTCGGTTACGCTCTCATGATAGCTCCGGTCTATACTGCCGAGGTGGCTCCGGCATCTTCGCGTGGCTTCCTAACTTCTTTCCCTGAAGTCTTCATCAACGCCGGTGTGTTCTCTTTTCTTTTATTATTTGTTTTACATATAGTTCACTAAAATTTTCTACCTAAGACAAGTAAAAGTGGGCGGAGCAAAAACTAAAAACCAGTACGTATTTTCAATTAGTAAAATGTTATGCTCATAATCTTTGACTGCTCTGATGTTACGTATTTTTATTTCATTTATTTGTTGTTTCATACTTCAAATACTGGCAAATAACATGTTACCTGTTTGGAATAAATATGTATATTCTGCACTAGACGCCACAATTGCCAACCCGCCATTGTTTTCTACTCCAAAAATTGGATAGCAACATCTCCCTACACGGGTTCAATTATTCATGCTATTTAATGCTGGAAAAATAAATTTATTATGTATGGATCTACATAGGGGTTAGGTGCAACATCTTCGGAAGTTGAACAAATATTATTATTTTTTAATTAAACCAAAAACCAAATCGTGCCTTAATCTAGCTGTACTAAGAGTAATGTTCAATATCAAAAAACGGTTATTTTGTTGAACATTTTGGATCTGATTTTGGCCCCTATTGGGCATTTGGCAAGACATAAAATCCACAGAACTAAAATTAGATCCTGATTAAAAATAAAAAGCCAAAAGTTAAATTTATCACCTTTAATTATTCAAAGTCTAATTTTCAAAAGTTAGATACGTGAATCTAGCAAACAGAACTGCGGAAAGCTGGTAATTTAAGTTTATTTTACTTGTCAATGAGTGTAGAGATTAAATAACTGTAAAAGTTTTCCTTTCTTTTCTTTTTTTTTTTTTAATTTTTGGTAGTTGTTGTAGCTTTGACGACTCCATGCAAATAAGTCATGGATGGCCTTCACAAAATTATTGACTGTAGTCGATTTGAACTCATTGATTTATCCGCTTTTGTTGACAGGCATCTTACTGGGCTATGTATCAAATTATGGATTTTCCAAGCTTCCAACTCACTTGGGTTGGCGTTTTATGCTGGGAATTGGAGCTGTACCATCAGTTTTCTTAGGCATAGGAATCCTAGCCATGCCCGAGTCACCGCGTTGGCTCGTCATGCAGGGTCGACTCGGCGAAGCCAAGCGAGTTTTGGACAAAACCTCGGATTCATTAGAAGAATCGCAGCTGAGATTAGCCGACATTAAACAAGCCGCAGGTATTCCCCGAGAATGTAACGATGATATCGTCACGGTTTCTAAACAACACCACGGGGAAGGAGTCTGGAGGGATCTGCTGCTACGCCCCACACCGTCAGTTCTTCACATTTTAATCGCAGCCGTTGGAATACATTTTTTCCAGCAATCTAGCGGTATTGACGCAGTGGTATTGTACAGCCCCAGAATATTCGAAAAGGCTGGTATAACTAAGGACACTGACAAGTTACTCGCCACCATGGCCGTTGGATTCACCAAAACGCTGTTCATCTTAGTAGCTACATTTTTGCTGGACAAGATCGGACGACGAAAGTTGCTTCTATCAAGCGTTGGTGGCATGATAGCTTCGCTTGCGCTTTTGGGTGTTGCTTTGACGATTATAGATCGTGCGGACCACAAGCTCGAGTGGGCTGTAGCATTGTGCATCTCCATGGTACTAGCCTACGTCGCGTTCTTCTCGATAGGAATGGGGCCCATAACGTGGGTCTACAGCTCCGAGATATTTCCGTTGAGGCTACGCGCTCAGGGATGTAGTATGGGGGTAGCAGCGAACCGGGTAACTAGTGGGGTTCTCTCGATGACTTTCTTATCATTATATAAAGCAATTACAATTGGTGGGGCCTTCTTTTTGTTTGCTGGAATTGCATCAGTGGCTTTTGTGTTCTTTTACACCCTGCTCCCAGAAACACGCGGTAGAACCCTCGAGGAGATGGAAGAATTGTTTGGCACTTTCTTCAAGTGGAGGACGACAATGAGAGAGTTAGAAAAGAATAAGGTGGACAAACAAGGGCAGATTCAGATGGGAACTACAACTACTAGCAACAATTAGAATTAGCTTCAGACCAAAAAAAAAAAATGTTATTATCATAGTTAACTAGTATTATGATGGTATAGATAATGTCTTTTGATTTCATACCATTGTATAAGCCTCATCCTAAAAATGGGGTGCTTTTTAGTACCATAAATCATCCGTTGATGCCTTTCCCTTCGGTTGTTTAATTGAGATGACAGAAAGGCAAGGTAAACCAAAGACATTATTGGCTTTCTGGGGAGGAAAAAAAGCCTCATAAGTTCAAAGAATGGAGCAAAAGAGAAAAAGGACAGTTTTACTAAGTTGATTTGATTTATTCGTCCTTGTCAAACGACTGTGACTGTTTACGAATGCAAACAGTAGAAAGATACAAGAAATTAGCAAATTGTAGAAAGATTCTCACAAGCAATTAGTAGTAGTACTCTATTTCAGTGAACAATCTCCAATGTAAAGCCAATCACATATCATCATCAACACGTGTTAATAAATTATTAATTTTACTATACTTCATTTAATACTTTTCGGTGCAACCACAGCTGTGTCAGTTGGCCTGTTTAGCCAATAATTGTCTTCATCTTTAAGCTAGAACAAGTGTGCGTTCTCAATTCACGCACAGCAAAGTGCATATTGGACCCTCTTTGTTATATGTCCATCAAGAAAGCAACATTTAGTTCTACAATAGTTGGACCACTTCTCTTTATTGGATCCGTCGGACTTAAAACAGGTATAGCTCTCAAAGTTAACCCGAACAAATCCAAAGGATCCCCGTTGGTAGGTCCGTCGACCCCGGGCCCTTGTCTACGGACACGTTTTCTGTTCCCAAATTTTGTGGCTATTCTTCTTTTCTTGTGCTTATCACGCGAGCAGAAGTGCCAAATCCCAAACTGTGGTCATTTTCGGTAAAAGCCTTGGCGCTGCTAAACTCTATTCATCTGATGTTCAACATGTTGATTGAGAATTTCATGTTGTATTTCATTGTGTTAGATCATCATGTTTTAGATTATTTAGAGTATTTTTTTGCATGATTCTTTATGTTTAATGTCGTATGTTGATGTTTATGCAATCTTTTCAATTTGTGTTGCTGGCGCGCAAATTGCTTGCTCGTACAGCTGTGTACATGTAGGCGCGTGGGTGGCTAGCATTTGGTGCCGAAGTGAGAAATTATGTTACGTTCTAATTCGTCCGTTGGACCAAACACGTTCGTTGGTTTGCTTATCTATTAAATCTCAACTCGTTCGTTGGGCCCAATTCGTCTGTTCTTTTCTATTTTTCCTGGTCATGTTCAGTTGGGCGTTCTGCCAACATTTTCCAACAGAATACTTTACCATCTTGAAAGTTCAAACGCTTGATTGGTTGGAGATATACTAATTTCTAAAATGTTTCATAATACATACTTTTGACCAGTCTATACTGACATTCACACGACTTTAACTTGCACAAAATTTTCCAAGGATCATCATAAGACGGCAAAAGCTATCCCAAAAAAAATAAAGGAAAGACTAGGGGGCAGCCACTTGACAAGACAAGGATTTCATTGTTATGCGTATACACAAAATCTAGTATTTTGATTCCTGTACCACCGTCTACCAAGTACAATATCATTGGCAAGTTAAATTAAGCATGACCAAATATCAATACAAAAAGTTGGAGGCTTGTAAAATATAATAGACCCTGTTATGGTGTCATTGCTCTGGTTGCTTTTTATTATCCTACAGATGCACATGTCAAATAATAGACAAAATCACGCACCTCTGTTATTTAGGTATCTGTGATTGCATAAACATCTATAAGAACTGATCTGAAGCAACAATATTGGGCAGGTGCAAAAGAATGTGACATGCTTAATCTTTGTTACACGTTAAACACTTCAAGGGGATAAAAAGTAATAGTCATCATCTTTTCATAGGCAATTATTAAAGAAGGGCGACTCCACTTCTCAGCTAGAGTTGGGGATTCTATGAATTTCAGACCGTAACATGTGCACTGAAACAGCACATTCACATGCAGATTCAGGTAAACTGCAGTAGACAGTGAATTAATCTCGATTATCTACCTCTCTGGACCAGTTAGGAGAACTCCATAATAAGGAAACAAATACAGGAATTCCTCACACTCTTTTAAAGATGTCTTTTAGAAGTGAAATAGCTTGTAAAGTAAGAAAAAAATCTTGTCCATAGTCATCTCCAATGCATATGGAAAAAGCATAATTGAGGTACACCTAACCATAGTGTTCTTAACAGTCAAGAAGCTAAAAGCACAGGATGCAGATGTGCACCTTAAACAGAGTTGTCTAAACCTATGAATATCATAAAAATAATTAAATGAAAAGAAAATTAGAAAACTGACTGAAGAAGTGAGAGTATCGAAGATTTATCTGCACTATTGACTTTGTAGAGTTACTCTTCATTTATATTAAGGAAAAATCCGGAGCTAAGTTTCCACAAGAAAAGAATAGAGTTAATTGATGGTTCTAATGACAATACATGATCAAAGGATGAGAATTCTTAAGGTGGAGCAACAGAAGAGATTAACGGCCAACTCAGAGGTGAAATTTCCAGTTTTCAGAGAGCCAATTCTGGTTCAAACAGAAGCAAGGTGATAACATGGCAGCAGGATTACCTTGAAAGGATGCAAGCTTGACAGTTTACATTTTCAGGGTTAAAAGCATATTAAATCTAAATATGACCATTATAAAAAACTTCTGCATCTGACTGCAAAGTAGTTCCACTATCAACTTGAACACTCCTCATAAATTAAGTTGTTACGAACGGAAGATAGAGGTCATCCCCTTCCATGTAAACTTGCTATAACTCCCAATTTCAACATGAAAGTCTAAAATTTCAATTTCCAACGTACATTTAAGTCTATACGGATGTATTTTTTCCAAAATATTCGAAGGCCTTGGGAGTGAATGCATCAATATAACCGTTTTCCCAAGAAGGCAACTGTGCCTGGAATGATATTAATCAAAAAACATAGTACATTACGTACAATCTTAACATGTTTAGTTTGTTTTCCAAATTTAAGTATAAGCTTTGTTGCCAGTGAGTTCATTGAGTCAAAAAAATATGATCAATGCAACTAAAACCATCAACGCTAATCTAAATATCATATTACAGTAAATGTCAAATATTCAAAAAAATATTTGATCTAAAGAAAAGAAACCTATCTAATACTACTTCCATTCTAATAAAAAAAAATACTCCTAATTAGGCTCACATAAAAAATAAAAATAAAACAAAAGCTTAAGTTATTAACTTCAATATTCAGGAACCAACCCCGAAAACAATAAAAAGACAAAAGAGAACTATTATAGCAATTAATATTGATCAATCTAGTTGGCCCCAACAATGTCAAACAGTTTAGACATAAAGAAATAAACTCAGCCTGAAAGGATAAAAGAAAACTAGAACGGTAAAAACAAAAAAAAGGGGAAATCAAGTTACTAACCTGCATGTGTGATGGTCGCTACGAAATTTCGATGCGCTGTTGTGTGCTCTGCTGTCCTTGTTATAAAAATGTTATTGAAAGACCCTCCTTAAAATGTTATAAAAATTTAAATTTATTCTTTGTCATTAGAAAAATAACCAGTTGATATCAATTTTTCTATGCATTTTAGATTATTCTATATGTTAAATGGCTCACATTAAATTCGTTCTGTATCTTAGCACCCATCTAACGGCTCATTTTTACACAACTTCATGCGCAAGAAGGATAATAAATCATTGTTATTTCCAAAAATTGGAAGCTGTGATCCAATTCGAGTCCAATATGAAAACTAACACCAGGAATTCATCCGCATGGGCCTCGGAGTCTTAAACGCAGAGTGGACTATAGGTGATCTAAACAAGGCCTAGATGCAAAAACCCGTAAAAGTGTTTACAAAGGATCATAAACAGCTCTTGCTAAGGGAAAAGAGCTGGGCATCCGCTGCAAAATATTTTTTTTTTTTTTTTTGTCAAGATTCAACATACTAATCTACTCCTAATATAATCTATTCAACATACTATCCGCTGCAAAATATACTTGGGTATATATCCACTTACTCGCCAAGGTGTGGGTAGCCTATAGTCAAATGGTCAGGCTCACCTGCACGGTTGCGCCTTCGGCCCACTTTTTCAGGGCTTGGCGGTATTGCATGTAAAGACACCAATATCGCTAGTGATGCGCCACATTTCATAACAAGAGCGGGAAGAGGGTCCAGTTACACTGATACTAAGAATACACGCTATTACATCTTCACAAAAACTCACCCTTTAAAGTTCCCGCTATGACACCACCACACTACATTCTCGCAATCCCTCCAAAAAATAGCTATACGATTTAAATAGCAATAATAGGGGAATTGCAGTCGGAATATACATTTAGCTAGCCACACATAATTCGTCACTTCTCGATGCCCTGCTGCAAATATTGTATCAAATCATAACCTGCAGTCGTCCATTTATTGTAGGCATCTGTACATATGCGGATCATGAAATTGGCAGCCTCACGATCGCTCATCTCAGGGTGAAATCTCTTTCTAAGATTCCCAATAGGGTCACCCCTGCTAAAGCATGGCAATCCACTATCTAGCATTAACAAGACCGTGTTCAAAATCCCATCCATATAGCGCCGTGCAGCAAGGTAACCTTTTACACACAAACTGCAAAACATAATCACCCAATTTTTGGCATAAGAACGTCTCTTAACAGAATTAAAACTTCTCGTAAATTTGAGGTATCCTTTCTTACCTCACAAACTGATACCAAGTGTCACTTTTCATTGCACCAGATGGGTCAATTAATTGTGTCATTTCATGACTCAGCTTAAAATGGGCACTTTCAAATCGCATATTTCCACCTGGGGAAGTTTCCAAAATAAAACCAAAATCGATATGGACAAGTCTCCCAATGCTGCAAAAATAGAAGTTTGACTGAGTACAAATGAGGCCAGTATAACTCTTCAAGTTATTTACCACTACTAGTCACAACTTCTTGATTTGCTTCTAATTGCAAAACAAATGTTCCATTCTTTTGACCAACAGAAGAAGACAAGCAAACCACCACAACCCCCCCCCCCCCCCCCCCCAAAAAAAAGGTGGGGGCGGGGGAGCTGGGACAAGGCCTGGAGGTGGAGCAAAAAGGGTAAAAAACAAAGAGGAGCCAAAGAAAATACAGTAAATGAATTTTGAACAAGCTGATACAAGAAATAATACAAAATACTTTTGACAATGACAATGCAACTATTAAGTCAGACAGGGGAAAGGATAAAACAATGAAACTATAAATAACTGTCCCTAGCAAAGGAATAGTAGTGACTTGCATTACTAGACCATAAATCAGACGAACAATACTGCAGAACATAAAGCTGCTTACTTGTCAAACAATAGATTCCCATTGTGTCTATCCTTTGGTTGAAGTAACAAGCTGGCTACTGCATAACCAGCACTGCTGATGATGAAGTTCTCACGAGCAGCTTCAAAACTGGGAGAACCAACAGGTCCATAATCTTGCTGAAAGATCTCATACAAACCACCATCAGTTGTCTCACCCATCTGACTTCTGCTTCGTGTATTGGGAACAACCTGCAGAACCCCAGTGACAGTAACATGATAAAAAAACAAAACACATTAACAAGGGCTGGCTTTACAAAGTAATCAACATGAAGTCCAAGCAGCTCGATAAAGCCTGGTAAGAAGCTATATCTTGACTGTCATAGTATACACAATTTTCAGTGGCATTCCCTTCCAGGATAATTAATATGATGTTGGCCATTTAAGAGCTGCGGTTTCTATTTCCTTCAAAGCCATCAGAACTCTGGGGTTCACTAAACATACAAGTCAGACTTTCCAAGACAATTGCCAAATCCTTTTAATAGATCAAGTAAGAACCAACAACCAAGCACTAAAGGGACTATGGTTACACCTTATGGGCTTACAGAATAAGCATTTTGCTTGGAAAGCAAAGGGATTAGATGCTCTCTATCTTCAAAGAAATGGAACTTGCCAAAGTGAAAGAGAAGCTAGGAGCACTTTTGGAGGTTGAAATAGATACTCAACCAGGCTACATTGTGCAACTCCTTATAATGTGTTGCTAAACACTTCAGGGAAAGAGAAGAGAGAGAGAGAGAGAGAGAGAGAGAGAGAGAGAGAGAGAGAGAGAGGGAGAGAGAGATAAGAATGATCGCATTTTCTTAGATAATTACTCGTTCTATGAACTTTCGTCCATCATACATGGACAAACATGCACATTTAACGTGCAGAAACAGGCAAAAACTAGTAGACAAGGATTTACCTCAATTATTCCTCTCTCTGGACCAGTAGGGAGAACTCCGTAAGGAAACAAGTATAAATTAATTCCAACGCTCTCAAATATGTCTTTTAGAAGTGAAATAACTTGTAAAGCAAGAACATCTTGCCGGCAGTCATCTCCAACCTATATGAAAGCAAATTGATTTAAGCTTATATATAAAACTACAGCGCAAAAGAGGTGTGCGCAGAGAGTTACTTAACAGCTAACAGACCATATGATGCATATTTTCGCCTAAAAAAAGGATGATATAAACTTGTGAATTTCAAAAAAATAAACAAATAAAATCAAATCTAAAGGCAAATCCAAGACATAAGCAGTAAAAGAGTCTGCCTCTCCTATTGAGTTTTGAACGTTATTTGCTATTAATTTATCAGGTAAACTTTGGAACTACATTTTTACAAGGAAAACTCAAGTTACTTGAGTTTTAGCAAGCTCTAACTACAATGCAGAAAATACCTAAAGAAAGAATGCTTGAGGCAGCCAATGGAAGAAACAAAAACACCCACCTCAGGGAATTTTCCACTTTTGAGAACACAGCTTTTGCCTCAATCATCATATTAAAAGAAGCAAGGTGGTAATATGCCAATTGTTTTACCTTGAATATGCAAGCTTGAGGCTTTACATCTTTGGGATCCCCATCTCGGTCCGCCACATTAAATGTGATCATAATGGGAACTTTTGCGGCTGACTGCAAGGGAATTCCACTATCAACTTGAATACCCCTCACTAGTTTAGTTGTGGCAGTAGGAAGATAGAGGTCATTCCCTTCCATTTGTATTTTCTCCAACTCCCTGTTTCAGAATGTAAGTTCAAAATTTCCACTTCGTAAATTTAAGTATATTAACATATATGACCACAGCATATTTCCAACAATTAAAACAGTATCCATAAACAGAAAGTACCTCCGAATACCAGCTCGCCGTTCCTCCTTTGGAAGAGGAAATAGAACACCAGAGATAGACGTGACTTTGTCAAAGAAATCAAACTCTCTTTTAAATAAGTCTAGGGCCTTTGGTGTGAAACCATCAATAATTCGCTGCCTCACAACAGGCAATAGATCTTGAAATGAATTATTCTGAAGATACAGCATAAAAAGTAAGCACAAAAACATCAGAGTTAAAAAGGATTTTGAAATTGTGGAGCTAAAGTGTGCTAAGACACAAAAATGAGATTTCTATACACAAATTAAACGTAGAGACAAGCACATATGTGCATAATCCTATGCCTCAGAAAAGCAAAATCATGCTCCTTCGTTTGGCAAATCCTAGCAAGAGATGCATGGTCAACAGCCAGAGAGTACAAACACCATCTCTTCCCCAGGGGAATCATGTGTCCCTGAATACATGATTTGTTGGAACAAACTTAGGAATGCACTGTACTGTACTTAAATTTCACATGCAAAAAAGTTGTGACATTGCATGCGTAAAATAAGTTCCAAGTAGATGCAAAGAAGAAATATTGCCAAAAAATGTAACATTTAGCTTAAAGGAGCATCTAGCATTTCCAAAGTCATACGAAGAATTAATAAAGTGCAGGCATACTTTTGTGGAGACTGCATCTTTCTCAGATTCTGGCACACAAGTCTCGCCCTGCAAAAATTTCAACACAATCACAATGACATGGATCCCAAAGCATTTTCATGCAAAAGTAGTTATAATACTTGAAAATTTAATCACTTTCAAATAGTGATATCTCCCACACCTGTAAATGCCATATCAGAATATGTGCAAATATATCACTTCTTTGAGCAGCTCTAAGCAAGTATCCTTCTAATAGCCTCTGCAAGATAAGATATTGTGACATAAACAAAGGGATATTATATGGCTGCATGGTATGTGATAGACATGGTTGCGGCAGCTTAATAAACAGTTAAATTGGTGCAATACTTGAAGGCCAATTTAAAGCATGCATCTTTGTAAATCTTGGTTTTTTCTTCCTGTAGTCTGCAGGTGTAAATTCTTCCTATGGTTATATTCTGCCTTTGTTATAGATAAATTGAAGTCATGTTTAATGCAAAATCCTTGACCCAAAAAATTCAATATGTAGCAATTCAACCTTGCTCTCAAGCCATAAGAGAGGGATTACATTTATTCCCCAGTTCCTGTCCATAAGAAAACTTTTTTTTTTCAATTAAAAATTACCTTTACATCTAATGCAAGAAAGACCTACCCCTTCATCATATCTTAAAGACTGCACCAACTGAGGCATGAAGAAGGTTCACTCGTTCAGGAGGATAAGATTCCAACACCCTGAGTACATAAGCCATAACACGTGGATGGCCCTTGTAAGCTGGAGTAAGAAATTCCAGAGCCTGTGTTATTGAACAAGCTGCCCAATGAGGTAGCTGTTGCAAAAGCGGAGAGTTTTCATCTACAGCTTTTGGGGTAACAAAATAAGGCAATGCCTGAGGTATGCTGCGGATCTCCAATATATGTGTCTACAACAGGAAATAGAAGCAAAAATGAAATACTAGTCATGCTAAACATTGATATAACTGCAAGAGCAATTAAATAGAAAAATAAGGTCGTGGAAAAAGAACAATTTACATATATCTCATGCAGAACAGTAGTACCAATGAAAATAACTCGTGCTGGAACAAATGAGTATAAGCAAGAGGTGTGGCAGTATGTCAAGTATCAGTACGAAAATGATTTAGAGATATTCTCTAAAACATGTGCTTAAAATCCGGAAAAAAAAAGTACAAACTTATACAAACCTTTCAACTGAAAACTGGAAACAAAACACTGATGGTAACTCAAAATGTTGTACCTGTTACTCTACAGTATTAAAATAGACAACTGACATTCACAATCAGAAAAAGTATAGACTTATGCAAACTTTTGAAAGAAAACAACAATTGAGTACAACAGTTCTCAATTGAAATAGTGCCAGCTTATTATTCATGTACAACAGTTCTAAATCTCAATGAGACAACACTTATTTCATAATCTGAATGACTTTGCTAATTCGCAATGCTTTACGGTTGCATGTCACAAAGAGTATAAGAACAAGCTAACTACTTCAGTGAAGGTTCATATCTTCACTTGAAAATCCACCACATAAGAGCTTCCTGAAATACACTGACGGAAGCAATGCCTTGTACGTTAATCATGCATTTGTGAACATGCAATGGTAAGGTAGGATTTCCGCAAAAAAACTATTCTAAAACATGATATCCAATTTTTCATGATGAAATTTAAGACAAACAGAACAGCTAACAACCATTGGTTACAAACTCAAAACCTCAGGGTGTAAAACTAAAGCAATTCCAGAAAATTATCTGTATGCACAATATTTTTCAACCACATATATACCCTCCTACCAGGCACACTCAACAAGTTCTTTTTTTTAAAAAAAGGAACTAAAACTTCACCATCAGACTGAGATAATGAGCGTACTTGAACAAGTAGTGTCACTTCAGACTTCAGAGCAGCATTAGCTGGAAATCTTGCAGCCAAGGATAAAGCAATTTGAGGATCAACAGAAAAGGCAGTCCTTGCATGCTCGACCCATTTTTCGGAGCTGACTTTTGGCCGAGATGTGCTTTCCCTGAATGTTGTGCACACAGTCAAATGCACTAGATATCATAAATTCACAAGTATCAATCACCTGGAAACATGAAGCCAACAAGGAAACTCAGCAAGTGATTAACATTTACTTTGAACCAACAGGTTGAGCCCAAACTTCAAGCCTATCAGCCTCATGATGACATAGCATAAGAAGCAACTGCTTTCGCTTTTCCCTTCCAGCAGCATAGTTCTCAATTTGGCCCCAGACCGGATGATACTGTTCCTTCTGCATAAGAAACCAGAGACAGAATTAAGCAACTCCAGTGTCAAAAGGAACATGAGAATATAGGCTTCGGAAAATTAGGCTATCCGGCTACTTAAAGCAACTCAATATAGAAGCTGAAAATACATTCATGAGTACAGTTATTGTACCACATCATTCACTGAGTTTCCATTTTCAGGCCGTCCTTTAGAATCCAACTGGGTAGAATCCATCCGCTCATTTATAAGATGGTGAACAAACAAGGAAATAGACTGAGCCTCGCTTTGGGTAAAAGTGTTGTTATTCACATCAAACCATTCAGGTTCGTGAGCAAACCAACCTAAAGAAGTGCTGGATATTCACAATATAAAAAAAAATGGAGAATTTTCCTTTACAAATCGTGAATAAGAGGAATTCCCAATATAATGGATATGGAGAAATACAATGAGCTGAATATGCGTCAAATAAAGCAGCACTTATCCAATCCCATCAAAAATGAAATACAGAACAAAGAAGAGAAACATCCATCCAAAATATATACAATTGACAGATTATACTGTCCATCTTTCTACTACAAGTTTCAATATCCATATGCGTATATATCATTGTAGGCTTGCTCCGAGACACATTCAGCCTATGAAATAACAGTTTAAAGATTATTCTCAACTCCAATTGACAGAGATTAACCTTCTGTGTTTCAGTGTATGCCATTCTCAAATGAAAAACAATCACAACATTCGATTAATTCAAATCTCAAGATTTACTAGATATGAACCTGTCATTATCAAGACAATCCATTGTTCATATTAAACCTAAATTTTATCTCGCATGCAACTCCATCTTGAAGATGAAGCATCAAGTGATACCAAATAGTACTTAATTCATAAAAAAGCAAAAAAAAAAAAAAAATTAGAGTAATCCTTCCAAATAAAATCATATGAGCAAGAGTTCGTTTTCTTAATTTCTCTTTTCTGAGAGAATATCAGATATCTTTTTTCTGCCTCATCCAATTACATAGGAAATTACAGAAATAAGTTAGGAAAAGGTAGCCCATATAAAATAATATCATATAGATTGGACCAAATTTCTCTCTGTGAAGTCCCACTAAAATTCATTCAAGGTCTTTGACAGCAAAATAACAAACAATTGGTTGATGAAGTGGATAAATCACATGTAGAAACATATCCCAGCCAACATGGAGTAAATATGAGTTAAAGCAGAAGCCTTTACCGATAAATCCTGTCTTCCAGCAGCTGAAGCCCCGTTCTAAAATTATGAAGATTGTGCTGTAAATGGCATGAACAGAATTTCAGCCCAAGAAGCATGAGTGTGAAAAAGGTTCCAGTAGCAGCAGGATGACGTGAGAAGTTCCAAGGTAGTTTTGTGGTTCCTTGTAACATCCGACCAAGTAACAAAAGCTGCTCCACGCTATCATGTCGAACTACCTACAGATATAAAACATATCAACAAAACAAACTATACCTTTACGAATCAAATACAAGTTGAACGAAATACAAATTAAGTTGTCTGGAAAAGTGATAAATTGAAAACAACAGACAATAATGGTTAAGGGCAAATGGGTAGCCAAGAAACTGAATTGTGCTAAACCACCAAAAATTTGAAGAACTAAATACAAAGATGTAAAATGAAGCGGACAGCAAAAGAAATATAAAACTTTAGTACAAGAGATAAATGCACTGTGGAGACATTGAATGTCTTATAATGGATTAATACTGTAACTATACCAAAATATGCTAAATTATATGCACTATCCTTTAAATGAAAAGCTTTAATTGTAAAACCAATATTTTTTCAGTTCACACCAAAAAAGATAACTTTTCCCCTCTTTTTTCGTTAATTATTGTGGTTTGATCATTTTCCCCTGAACTTTTAGAATTTCTGAGTTTTTTCTAAAGATTACGTTTACCAGACAGCAATCAGTGACTACCTGTATGCCCAAGGACAAAGATGAATTTTTTTTTTTTTTTTTTGGGAGCTGCAGTGACGAGAAGGTAAGATCATTTAATATGATGAGACAGACGTTAAAGCAGAAACATGATCATACGCTAACTGTACACCAGAAATCAAAGGAAGGTGGCTTTTGAAACCTTGTCAACGGTAAAAAACATAGATAAATTAAAGTCATAAAATGACAGAACAGCAGAGAGTGAAAGTACATGATAAATACTGTTTCTACCCAGAGAAATTATGCATATCAAGCCATTGCATAATTTCCGTTGATTCTAATCAATTCTGCCAAGATTCGTGGAACCCACAGGATAAAACAGCAATTATAACCCTGGAATGGTATGGAGTAAACAAGGTGTGTCTCGACAATGGAGAAGCCATCCAATATGGCTCATATGTTAGTAGTGCATGAAAAGAACGGCAACTCAACGTGACAATCAAACTCTCAATCATATTAGAAAGTGGGATATGACACAAGATTTGATACCACGTACACTGATGCAAAAAGTACAGAGAAGGACTGCAGGTTCAGAGCTGCAAAATTTTACCTCAAATCGATCAATAAAGTATCCAAGCCAGAGTCTGTGAGCCATAATTTGTTCAACAGGGTCCTTTTCAGGCTGCAGCTCAGGCTCTCCAGGAGAAAGGTGAGGCCTTAGCTTTGCAGCTGGTCCAGCGTATCTCATTTCAGACGCAAAAAGGCCTCGTTTGGTATCAATCGTCCATAACCACGCATCCACAAGTTCAGCAAGGACAAGGGAACCCAACTGAGGTGCAGCAGAAACTAACCATGTCCAAACAAACACACCAGTTTCCATGGCATCAGGTGTGGAAATATAAGCAGGGCACCAGCAAAGAAGGCGTAGAAGTTGTGAAAAGCTCTCCATATTTGATTTCATATCTGAGTCCTGGAGAAATAAAATTGTCACATAACACCACCAACAGGAAATGAACCTTATTTTCAACACCGAAATAAGAATACAAGTGAAGAGGGAAGATGCATGCACTAACAAGATTTGAAAGAAGTAATGCAGTTGCTTGAGAACAAGTATCCTGAAAGGACGATTTGTCCACTTCACCACCTTTCTCAGCTGTATTAACAAATTGTTGAAGCAGACGCACAAATTTGGTAAGCAATACTTCATTAAAGGAATCATTTTTGGGATGTGAATTTTGGGACAGCACTCCAGAATCTGGAGTTGGAAGGTCAAGACTGAGCATTGAAGTAGGCTTAGGGTCGAGGCCACTGATGCTCTCATATATCCTTCTCATTCCAGCAATTTCACCAGCATGGTTACACTTTACTGTTGCACTGACTATACCAGTACTGAGAACCTCCAAATTGAATGCCTCTGTCAATTTTAAGTTGCCTCCAGATGCTGCAGCAGCAGCAGCCATGACTGCAGGAATGTTTGCAGTTTTTCGTTCCGCTCCAACAGTCATTTTTGCCAGTACCAATTCGGATTTCAGATAATAGGGAAACCACATCAGCAGTGGGCTGTGTTCTCTGCCAGTTGTTTGCTTTGCAAATCTTCTCCTGTGTTCCAAAATTGAGATAAAACCAATGTTTATCAAGAAAGTGACCTGAGAAAAGGTACAATGCCATATCAAGGGCAATCAAAAAATTGACTAGAGAAGTGGGCTGTGTTCTCACAAGATATAATGTAAATGGTCACAACAAAGAACTTTAAGGACTAGATGACCTTGTGCATCACATTGCCAGCAGCAGTTAAATTGAGATTTTCAAAAAGAAATCAAGCAACAAATTTGAAAATAAGTTGACGAACAGATACATAACATCAAAGTATAGAAGAATACAAACCTGAAGAAGGCCCTGACTTGTGCAAGGAGCATATGAAAGTGAAATAACTATCCACTCCCGAACAATTTTTTGGTATAAAGAACGGACAGTAGCAACCGAAGCAGGGTCATGAACAACAGCTGATGGTGGATCATTATGGATAGAAAAAAGCAGGGAATCCAGACAAGAGGAATTCCACAAAATCTGTAATAAGTTTCATAGGAATAAGTAATCTCAAAATCCTAAGAAAGAATCATGCAATACAGAACATAATACCAAATTTAGATCCACAAATACATTTATTTACCTGAGGAAACTTATCTCTGAGTTGACTTAATAAATTTAGCTGAAATGCCACGAATGTGCTCGTCTCTCTGAGACATACTTTTTATCAGAAAACAGGCATGGACAGAAAGGGCAGATTCTCTAATTTCAGCATCATGACCAGTCTCAGAAGCCCGATCATCCTGCATCCAGAAACAAGGAACAGATATTTTAGACGTTCAGTCTCTCGTGTAAATGTAGAAAAGCTTCTTCCTGCTTTCCATCATTTTTGGGTATGTCTTTTGTGGTTGGCAGGGGTGAGTGCAGGGGTCGCAGACCAAATTCCCAAATTCTTTTTAAACCCAAGCACAAACTTCAATAAAAGTGCCAAAGGTGAATCTCTATACAGAGACAGATACCCCAGAATATATACACAAGTACACAGAAAGTATCCACCCAAGCTTATCTAATAATTATGTGAGATACAAGCTCTCCAGACCACACTAATGACAAAAATAAGGTTCCACAAGAGGATTTTCCCCACCTTAGAATTACTCAACAAACCAGCACAGACACACATTCCCTTGCTTAATCTTGCTTCATCTTGTTCTTTTCTTAGATTTATGGTCAATGAAACTACAAATCTCTTAACCCTGAATATTTCAGACTAGTTCAAACAGATCGTGGCTTGCTAGAAAATTTACAACAACTTACCAAATTCATAAACAGTCGAAAAATTAACTTCATATGAAAATGCTAGATGAATGCGTACACATATATTTCTTAGTGAAAATCAATAATTTGCAAACTAAAAAATTGAACCAACACTTATACGTATACATATAAATGCTAGAAAAAAACAATGGGCTTGAATCCATCTAGATGACGAAAGAAAGCATACCAGCCAAATTAGTGCTGCTTCAAAGGCCCGGTGGACAATTGCAGTCAAGCATTGAGAGACAGCTGGCATGAGATTTGGACTTTTCAAATACTCAAAGACACAGCTGAAGGCGCTTTGAGAAGCGGTTGAACTAGGACTACCATTGAGGATGCCACCATTACTGCTAAATCTGATTATTTCTAGAAATGCTACAGCTAGAAGATAAGTTGCCTTAACACCTGTAGAACTCACAGTAGAAAGAATGAGATTAGCATAAAAAAGGATATAATGCCACTTAGTTTTCCCAATATTAATTATTTATACCATGGGCCTGTAACATGGGAATGTGATGCTCATAGTACCACCAAATTTTATCAAACCTGAAATTGTGCTCATTCCTGAAACCTCCACACGGCCACCTAAAGCAGCTGAAAGAGCAGATCTTTGGCTTACAGCAGCTTTTTCGTTCCCACTACCTCGTCGGCTACCCGGGTTATGAAGAGCATTAAGTTCCAACTCATCTTCAAGCCATTTCACTGAGCTAACAACCTGGATGAAAATGAATATTTTAGCCTTTTTCATACACAACAACATCGATAATGACAAAAGATTAAGGATCAGATAATAAAAAGAATGGTCTTTCAAGAGCTACCCCATTTCACTGAATAAGATTTTTTTTAGAATCAACTCCTATCACAATAACTCTTTCTTTACACGCTAGCATGTAGAAACTCATTTTAAGCATGATCTTCTGTTGATTAATTTTATTGTCAATGTCATTTCGATTGTCAAGTTTATCAACATCCTGGCTTATTCTACAAGAGACAATCAGTGGTCTCTCAATTAAAACCCATGAAGCCTCAGGGAAAACTGCAGCATTTGCGATACCACTATTATCCTTTAGTATTAACAGTATTAAATCATAACAGAAGGCACACTCTGTTTATTTGATTGTGCTTAATCACTGTAATGGAAAATGCTCTCTTCTTCTATCTCCTCCTTTCACTTATTTTCCTATTTCTTTCTAATTGCCATAGGACAATTGCAACGACATCAAGCTAAACTCCTTTATTATTGCCTTGGACAAAAGTTTGCCCCGAAATACTACCATCAATTTTCTGATCAAAATACTAAAAAGCCCCTAGATTGCTCTTCTTCGAGAGGATGTTGTAGGACAGCATGACCCTGCACCATCTTCGATGCAAAAAAAGTATTCACTAGGTAGCCTCAACTGTTCTTCCCTCTTCTTTTTTTCTTTTTTTTTTTTTTTGGGGGGGGGGGGGGGGGGGGGGTTGTATAATGAACATCCAAGAATGGTCAGACATCCTAAATTATTGAAACAAGCAACGCCAAAAAAGATGCCACAGGCAGATGCATTCAACTACTAACTTAGCTGTGTTCAGCTAAAAACTTAAAAACTTGCGTTGAAGCTTTGGCAAGAAAACCTGATATGAAGAAATCATTAAAAGGTTGTAAACAAAAGAGATAAACTTACTAGGGGTGGAGTCCCTTGAGAGATGCGCTTAACAGCAGAAGACCACTGAGGATTCCACATGTATGGTCCCGCAACAGCTTGGAGTGCAATTACACCCATGCTAGCTCCACTATTAATAGAAGTGGATACTGACTTTGTCATAGCCTGGCTTTGTTGTATTGGAGGTGCTAGCCCAAAAAGAGCTATATAGAACCACAAATTGCGAAATAACTTCAGGAGTGAAGGTTCCACATCTCCAGTAGGATCAAAATCTGAGCAAATTTCAGCTACAGCAGGGAGTAGAGGCCCAAGAAAATCTGCTCCACTCCTGCACATAGGAAAAACATTAGTTGTCATTAAATCTCCGATCGCATTTTGTCAACCAATAGCATTTGTGGATCCAATATCAGAATCTCTTACCTTCCAGTTTTAGACTCAGCAGCTAAGCCTACGTCGGAACACAAAGATAGCAGACGATGACGAAAATCTGACCGCAATTTGACAGTGGTTAGGCCACCAGCAATCACAAGAAATCCCGCAGGGATAGTCTAGAATGTGATTGAACAAGTGAGCACAGCATTCAAGATGATGAAATACTATACCAAAACTGATCTGTGGATAATTTATGACATCCAAAGGGAAAAAGCATACCTCAACACGTTCTGTTGTGGCTTCTGGTGCTACGGTTATACTTTCAGCAGAGCCAACAGCAGCAAGTTTACTCAAGTAGCTTCGGATCATTAGAACAACAGCTTCACGATAAGATTTCTCAAAGCCTAAACTCGCCAGGCGAGAAACAGCATCAAGAAGCTGCAATAACTCAACAAAAACTGGTTAAAAAATGATGATGTAGGTTCAATTTTAGCTGTAGCCAGTGAAGGAAATTAATAATGCTTATCCTAAACTTCCTGAAAAGATCACATGACCACTAATAATGCCCCATACCTGGAGTCTCAGTAACCCTGGGGTCGAAGCATCCCCTTCTTCTAAACTTTCAATAAATAATGGCAATATCATGTCAACCACTTCAGGCTTGTTAACAGAGGCATTTAAATCCGCAAGCAAGCGAATAATGTTAAGCTGCCCGGCAGGAACTGTGTGCTTTTCTTTTCCATCCTGCAGTTTTTTAAAGCTACAAGAATTAATAGTACCACGTGATATATCAAGAACATATTACTCAGGAAAGAAGCAAATCAGTTAGATCCTTTTGAATTCCTAACTCAAGGCCAATCTGAATATCACCAAGAGAGAATGACTGAAGCCTCTATAGTCTTCTGCATATGGCACTAACAACCAAACCCAATAACTGTAGTTTGTATACACTTTCGCATACAAAGATGATGATTGTAAGCTGCCAAAATACCCAGCTTCCTTTCCTACCGCTCCTATCACCCTGACAAGCATACGTTATTAGGTGACATTTCTTAAAGCTTCCTATCCTTTAATAGCATGCACTAGCAAAAGTTACGCCAAAACTGCTTTTAACAAATCATCCTGCATGATCACAAGCAGCGTATCTTCAGTCACCTACTATAGCAACCCTGGCACACAAGGCTGCCACGAAAAAGGAGCCTAGAAGGGCAAGTTTCACAGAGATATCTCTCTATACTATGCATAAACCACCTCATCTGCAGATCTATCGTGCTCGATACACAAGTTCTCATTCAATATTCCAAGCTTTCAATTTAAAAGATAAGGATATCCAGAAGCAAGTAGGCAAGATCTCAAAAATTAAACGAGGAAAAAGTGTTCTGCATCACTTGATTTTTTCTATTTTGATTCTTAGAAGAGAATGAGTAAGGAATGTTTAATAAAGTCACTGCTGATGATACCAGAGAAAATCTGTTGAGCTGAGTCACAAACTTACCACAATCTAATAGTAATATTGGGGAACTATGGGAGAAAAACCATCTGCAAGACACCAGGGTAAAAATTGTTCATGCAGAAATTTGTATCAGATGGATAAGGCAAAATTCAATAACAACAATTACAAGTCTTAAGAAGGTCAATGGAGTATGGTAAACATGTTCCCTCTTACTAAAGCAAGCATTAGTTGATAAATAAGGAATTTGGAGCTTCACATCATATGTCATGCATGAAGATGTAGATGTATGGATTCACTAAAGGGATAGTCAATTATACTTTTGCAATTTCAAAAATACATATTATTAATGTCCAAGTATACGCATGATAGTTATTTAACCAGCTTTTTCAATTCAAAATGTCAATGAGTTGCATATCAACCTACCCCTTCCTCATAATCGTTACGTTCACGAATACTTGTAGCTAATCCCAATATGAAAGTATCCACTGGCGACCGGTCCTTGGTCCATCCATATTCAATTATTGCACAAGTTGCTTTCAAGACACTCTGAAACATTGCTCCCTGGCTGCTGCCCCAGGTGTCAGCCTGTTTCAAAATACAAAAGTACACTGACATGTTCAATAAGTGGGGTGCTCAAGACATTAGAATTTAGACCAACTCCACTCAAATAAATGGTAAACCTGAATGCAAGTAGTCAGCAAAAGAGGTTTGAAACGAATAAGCAGAACCCGCAACAGCTGGCCACCACGTGCAACAGCAGCTTGGGAAATTCCAGCAAGTAAAGAGCCAAATAGCTCCTCACAGATTCTCAACTTCCGCCACACTGAAAATAAACATGTCTCGGCAGCCTCTATCAACAATGCAAGAGTTCCATGCAAGAACCTTTTTGATGATTTTCCATCAAGGTCAACAAATGCAAGAGTCGTAATTTGTAACTTAGCTGCTGCTTGGTAAACAGATAGCTTGGCACTGACTCTTGCTTTCAACAACTGCCCTTGTTCGGACCAATCACGCTTTCTTATCTGCTCAGGAAAGGCACAACAAGACCGCTCAACACTCTCTCACTAGCACTACCTCTTTCCTTCAAAAAATCAAGTTCTGACCTAGTAACTAAATGCAAGAACTAAAAGAGTGAAAATTTAGAAACGTTACCTTTAGAAACGCCAACGTAGATTGGAGTTGCTCCCTCGCAACAAGCCTCACTTGTTCCAAAAGCTTGGACTCAACCGTGGCTTTATCCAATATATGCCTTATCAATTTAAATGCAATTTCCTGTTTATCAAGGCTCTCCATAGACTCTTGCTCAAAAGATACAAGAACTCCCTTGCCTCCTCCACCATCGTTTAACCCCGTACTTACACTCAAGAAATCTACATTGCTCTTCCACCCAGCAGTGGCCCCATTCATCACAATCCCCTTTGACGATGAAGCATCATCAGCAACATTGCTGGATGATCCAGAGGCATTACTCGCCTCGTTTCCTGGACTTGCCCTCTCATTAGAACGGTACTGAAAATGGTTCGCACTCAGGGGCGAACTCTGGCTTGAAGCTGCCTCCGAAGAAATAAGCTCCCTTGGCGAATTTGGAACCGTGATTTCCAACCCTTCAAGAAGACACGAAACCAATCTGTTAGCATCGGAGGAAAGAATCGGTGGAAAATTCAGGGCCAAGGCGTTCAAGAAAACCCTGGAAATCCCCAAATCTCCACTAACATGGCCCAAGGCAGATATCACAATTTCTCCAGTGAAGCCGGCAATGTCCGTTGCAAAATCAGAGGCTAATTCTGCAGCTCTACACATATAGGCAAAGTAATCGTTAAAAAAGGAAGCAATCGCGTCATTGCCAAATGATTGCGGCCAGAAGGAAGGGTTGAAGGAGGAAGGAATCGCGCGATAAAAGGCAAGAATGAGGGATTTAGGCCGTTGGTCATCGTAATCTGACTCTGAGCATTGAGAAAGGAAACGCGCTACTGCGAGGACGGCATTGAGCTGAGATCTTGAAACCCTAGGAGATCCGGTTAAAAGAAACTCCGGCGAAGGACACCTGCCGCATATCCACACCAACTTGTCCGCAAATTGCTTGGGTTTCTTGGCAATCAAATCGCACAACTCAATCAAGGAATCCATTCCGCAGTTTTATACCGGAAAACACTAACAAAATCACCGTAGAATTTAGTTCATTCCCGCTTTGCTTAATTCGAATTCTTTTCACGCCTTGATCGCCGCCTAAATTATATTTTAAAAAGATCCGGTTAAATTACCCTTTAATTAAATAAATAGTATAAGAAAAGCTGCATCACGTATCGGGGGCTCAATGCGGATTGTGAGGAGTCAAGGGAGAGAGAATCATCATCAGAAAATAAACACGAAAATTTGTATATACACTTAAAGAAGTATCATGTTGTGTGATAATTAAAGGAAAAAAGGGTGTGAAATTAGGGTCTCCAGTGGTAATTATTGAAAGGACGAACAGAGGTGTTTCTGGATCGTGAAGATCGATGAGGGCGTCGTAACGTCGCTGTTGTTTCTGCAAATTCGGGGCTGAGGCCGAGGCAATGAGCGACGTCTCGCACCTCTCTCTCTCTCTCTCTCTCTCTCTCTCTCTCTCTCTCTCTCTCTCTCTCTCTCTCTCTCTCTTCCCCCCTCTCTAACGCTCGATCTCAAATGCTTTTATTTTTTCTCCTTTAATAATAGTAATAAAAAAAATAAAGCCGTTTCTTCAAAAAATAAAAAATAAAAAATAAAGCCGTTAACGGGGTCCTGGCTTCAGTTTTTAGTAATAAATGAATTAGCGCGGGCAAAAGCCCACAATCAACTCTGTTGAATATTAAGTTTTATGTTATCACCAATTATTTGTTTCTTGAGAGATTAGTCTTGCCTAAACAAATCAGGAATGAACTGACTTTGATACAATCAATTATAATTTAACATGTATAATTTTGATAACTTATCAAGTAACACATAGCAATTTTAATTTAATATGTATAAATTTAATAATTTATCAAGTAACACATGCCTAAGTAAAGGATGGTAATACCGACACTTTATCCCTTTTCTTATAATAGTGTTAATATCACTACTAATAAACAATTCGACACTTTACCCCTTTTCTTGTAACAGTGTTAATATCACTACTTATAAAACAATGTTACTCGGTTGGAGGCAGAGTAGAGAAAATCAATATAACAAGTTAAATCTTGAAACTTAATATCACTGTCATTAAACAAACTTATAATGGTTTTAATATCACTACCAATAAACAATGTTACTCAGCAAGAGGCAGAATAGAGAAAAACACTACAGCGAGTTAAATTTTGAAACTTAATATCACTATCGTTAAACAAATTACTTCGTAGAATGCAAAATAGAGAAAAATACTAGAGTGAGTGAAATCTTGAAACCTATTCAAGGATATTAATATTGACACTACTTCTTATGATAATGTGACCATAACATTATAATCTCGAAACTTTTCTTATGATAATGTTAATATCGTTACCATTAAACAAAATTAATAGGTAGGAGGCAAAATAGACAAACACGCTATAGTGAGTGAAATCTTGAAACTTATTCAACTGATTTGATAAAGATCACACTACCTCATTGGAAAGCAAGTGCTTTTAGTACCATTATAATTAGAAACACAAACACATAACACTTTAATTTGGTATAAAATAGTGCAATATTTGCAAAATTTATTGAAAGGTTCTCAATGTACCAAAAATTCTGATTAGTGAACGAGTAAAATTTAATTTTCCACTTCTGACTCAAATGTATCCATCAACTACTTCAAATTCTCTTAGAAACGTGTATGTTTGAATGTCATATATTGATGTACATACTTGAACAACAAAGATAAATAATAATATACTCACTTTTAAATGTACAATCAATAAATGTACAATCAATGGTGCCATCTATTTCAAATCTATCTTTAAACATCTCGACTCCAATTGCCTCTGGAGTTGATTAGAACTCACATGATGCTAAGTCCTCTCACCACAATATATCTATGAAAAGGCATACGTATCTATATATATTTTTTTATCCTAACCAAGGAGTTACCCCAAACTTATATGAAATTACTAAAGCTAGCACATAAGAGTATGCAGTTTCATTCTAACCAATAATTACCCCAAACTCACACGTTTATAACTAAAACACATCCTTACTTACATGTCTAACTACACCTTCATTGATAAATACGTATACGTTATAAAATTGTGGTTAGAGATGAATTTGAAGTTTGTAAAGAAAATCCAACATCCAAACACTAAAATTTTGATAAGAGGTGAATTTGAAGTTCATTAACCAAAAAAAAAAAAAAAATCCTCCATCAGTTCCGGACACTCTCATGTTTTTCTTCCTTATGTGGTAAGATATACCCCAAAATTCATAACAAATAACCTTGATAGAGGAATTAAGATTGAAAAAAAAAAAAAAACACTGACATTCCTGCCGATGAAAGTAGAAAGAAACAAAACGCAAATATCAAAAAAGTCAAGAACCCAAAAATAAGTAGTACCACTTGTAAATTAATCAGCTCAAACATATATAGTTGGTATTTAAGACAAAACAAACAGATTCCCTTCGTGTACAATCAACAATCACATTGCCTGCATTGAATAACACTGTAGTTCAATATTCTTCTACTAAGTTTTCCCCTAGAGAATTTATAAAAAAAAAAATATGGAAACTGTCTGCATAGGCATTTATTGTGCTTCCTGAATCCATGAAATATAAAAAACCAATAAACATCACAGTGAAATTTTGGAACAAGGCTAATCTTATCATACAGCAACTTCTAGTCGGAAAGAAAAAAAAAAACTAAAAAAACATAACAAAATAAAAGAGGCAACAGATATATAAAAAATGGTAAAATCAAAGGCATTCTTGAGAATCAAGTACAGGTCACCAAAGACTATGACATAGGAATGACTAATCTAATTATCCAAATGAAATGGTTCTGAATTATAGATCAAGCACAAACAATGTCATTATCTTCCTAATACCTATTACTAGCAACAGCCCTAGAATCAGAATTTCATCACAAAAACCAACATAAACATCACCAATTCAAGATTCATCAGATTGCGAGAGCATCATTTTCAATCTCCCTCTATCCTATAGTCATATCCATATACAAATCATAAGACTGGCAAGCAGAATCAATCCAAGAAATCAGCAAGTAGTACTCTGATTATTCCTTTTTTCAGCGATCAAAAGGGCCATTGGGATCAAGCTGCTTGCACAAACCGAGGTACGTAAGATAAAGGACACGATCTTTGGCCCCCGTACGATGATTCTTGGTATGCTTGCAAAAATATTTCAGCTGTTCCAACGTACAACATCCAAGCATCTGACCCAATAGCAAGAACAACCAGTTAATGGTTTCCTTCTCCTCAGAAATTATGGGTTTAACGCAATTCTCTTGTTCACAAAACTTGCAAGCTGGTAGAACTGGGTTCATCCAAACCCCTGGGGCCCTGTCATGCATGTCACTTTTATTCTCAGCAATGAAACTCCCAACTTCAAGGAACTTTTCCCTCAAATCAAACTCCATCTCGTACTGGCGGTCGCATCTTTTGCATTGGACTTCCCCACTGATCTTGAACATTTGTTTCGACAGCAAATAGTTGAGGCTGTGGACTGTGGCCAGGTGGTTGGTGGCCCAAGGGAAGGGGGCTGGCACCGTTTCGCTCTTCCCATCACGTGGTGCTTGGGAAGGGTTGCGGCGGTTGCGACTGGTGCGCGAGGGACCCGCTGTGGAAGATTCTTGACGATGACTTGCCTGCTGTACTGACGGTTCAGGGAGAGGACGAGGCAGCGGCTGTTGCGAAGGCGGCGGAAGCGTTGGCACGGGGGGCATGTAGGGAGGGTAGGCTGGTGGTGGTGGGGGTGGCTGTGGGATGAATGGATGAAGTTGCATGGGCGGGGGTGGTGGGACTGGGGGTTGTTGGCGTACGGGGGAATGTTTTCTTGGCCTAGTGGCGGGTGGATGACTAAAAGAAAGAGAAAGGGCTAACAAATCATTGTCCTCTTCTTCAACGAGGTCATCAGAAGAAGGGAATTTTCTTGGGATCTGAAATTCATGGTTGTTGTTGGTTTTTCTCTTTCTGTTGATTTCTTGATTATCACTGGACGTGTCTTTTTGGTTGTTCATGGCTAGTTGGACAAAAAAACAAAGAAAATGGTAAAAGCAAGAAGGAAGAGTACTAACACTGCTGAGGGTTTTTGACAACAAGAAAGAAATGCAATATTGAATCTGATGAGGGGGTTTCAAGACAAAAGACAGGGATGAAGGGTTATAAGATAGGGGGGAAACTTGTAGTTGGGAAGAGTGTTAGAGAGAGAAGTTTCTGTATTGTAATTTGCACTGAAGTAAAGCGATAGAGAGAATGTTAGAGATAAAGATAAAGACGAAGAAACAGAATATGAATAATTTGGGATTGTGGTGTGAGTAATTTTATTATGGTTAGACTTCTTATTCGAATTCAAATGTCCATCTAAATTCTTCATTTTTTTTCAGGTTTCTTTATCCGAATTTCGCGTGAATTTGCATTCACATTTCACAGACACACACACTAACAATCTCGCAGGACGAACGGAAAGATCAACTGTGTGTGTAGTAGGGTTGTGATACCACTACGACCTGGCTAACTACTACACTTGGGCATTGGGATTCTGCAACCTGACACACTTGGTACAGATTTGTTAGAACAAGATTAACAATAAAAAGAATCAAAATTGTGTAAGGAAAAGAGAGAGATATATATATATATATATATATATATAGAGAGAGAGAGAGAGAGAGAGAGAGAGAGAGAGGAGGAAAAGATCAAAATAAATTTCTTGTAATTATCTGAAATTAATTATATAAGAGTACTCTCATTTTATTGATATTTTGACATTGTAAATAAACCACCTCAACAAAGGGGCAAAATATAAATTCCTGTTCTCTTATTTTATTTTATGTTGTACTTTAACCGGTAGATGTTCCATGAACCAGGCATAAAAGTGTGTATCATTTGATTTCAAAAGCTAAAATTTAGCCTAGTATCTCCAAAAAAGATAAACATGGTGAGGAAATGAAAAATGCACTTTTAAATATATGTGGTACGAAAAGGAAGCACATCATTTGTACTAATAATCCAAATAAAACTACGTTAGACAAAGAAATAGATGCATTTTTAGGACATAACTTTAATGAGTATGCTTAGGTACTCTTTTAGTTGAACAACTTCTTTTTTATTTTTTTACAATAGAAAGTTAAACTCGAATAGAACACTAAATCTATTCATTGGGGACACAAAATACAACATAAGTTTGTTCTTTTGTTTCAGTGATTTGTCTTATATATTCTATGTAATCTATGGTGTACTCTAGTGAGCTTGCAAGTGCAATATATCCATATTAGAGATTGCAAAAAGAAAAGAAAAAAATGTAATGGTAGAACGGACTCGTATTAGCATGATTTTTAAGGCTTCCTCTTGGGACTAAGATTCGAATGGCAAATTGGAATGTTGTTTGATTCTGTTGTTAACTTTCTCTTCAAGGATATTAATGGGTGCAAAACATGTTACGATTGAACTGCCATGTCATTTATCATGTCGATAATCAAAATTAATACTACTAGTAATTATATGTATAACATAAGTATATAATTACCATGGCGTTCAAGGAGAATCTACCTTCAAACAAAATGGTACTTAGGAGACCACTTCATTGTCTAGGTTCCAAGAATATCCTCCTACAAATTAAGAAATTAGTAGCATAAGTTGGTGGATTAGTATAATATATATATATATATATATATATATATATATAGTAATTCAAAATTTACATGTTATTTAACCTTTAAAGCTAACAAATATTTTTCCTACAAATAGAAAAAACTTCAAAAAAAAAAAAAGAAAGTGTTAAAATCTTTGTTCATTCTTTTTAATTTTTTGATAATGTTTCCATTATTAAGTAAATTTGAGGCATTGGACACATGTACATTGAATGGGGTATTAAGAGTTTACATTTTGATACCTGGCTACTTAGTTATTGGTACAATCCATATCACCATGACCTCTTAGAATCCCTTGACAATGAAGCGAAACTTAATTGCAAAATGCTTGGTTAGAGTCACCAAAAAATATGTGAAGTCCCACCATTGATCCTTATTAAAAAGAAAAGGAAAAAACAACAAAAGACCTCTTGGAATCCCTTCATCTAAAATTCCACAAACAACAATAATATTTCAATAAGAGATACAGACGCAGCCGCATTTTCTTGATTATTGTGAGAATTTATAGATGTTCTTATCATTTGATCATGCACCAAATTTTTAATATGCTACCCTAATTCACATACTACTTCCCGGACTTCATAATTATTAGTACTCAAGTTCAATGAATTTGATGCATCGAGAAAAGGAAAAATGAGGTTTTACATTACCAGTCCTGTAACCAAAAAGTCATTGCTATTGCTAATAACATTCAAGTGACTCAAAAACTGAGAACTAAATATGCCTAGATGACACAAAAATTTGAACTAAATATATTTAATATATAACAAATGTTAAGTGTAAAATTTTTCTTAGAAATAACTTGGACCGTACCTTAAACATGGGCCCTCGTTAGTAACTTGGTTGGGCTTTTGTCATTTTAAATCCATTAATTAGTCCTGAATAAATGGTGGCCTAATAGTCTCGGTCCAACCCAAGCGGGATAATTTTCAGACCCATACAAGTCCTCCTCATTTTTTGTTTGTTGGCAAATTTTGGGAGCGATCTGACCGAGTTCCTCATTTTCTTTCTTGAAGTGGAGCCGTTTGCAGTTGGAATTGGAAAGAATAATCAAGAACATCGTCTGGGTTCGGCTTCTTTTGTGAGTTCACAGACCTCTGTTATTTTTAATTTTCTTATTCTGTGCTCGATATGGCTAAAGTTTGAAGGTTTATTCTGGTGATTTGATTGATTCAGCATCTTCCGTTTGTTTATGATCTTTGTTACTTTTGCATTTTCTTTACGTCTTGAGCTGTAGATTACTATACGAATGTTTTGAGCTGTTGATTACTATAATAACTCAAAGAAAAGAGGGAAAAATTCAGCTGCGGGTTGGGGGGGGGGGGGGGGGGGGGGGGGGGAAGAAATAATTCTCTTGAGAAAGAAGGGGGGAAAGGATTTCCTAATTTTGTATGTGCAATAAATTGTGCTTTACTGACCTGTTTAATCAGTCACCAAAAGTTTTGTTGTGTAGTGATATAAGCTAAAAAAGACGCGCTTCCTTCCATATCCATGTTATCCTGATGAAATGGTGAAGGCGAAGGGGAGAGAGTGGTCTTTTATGGTTACACCTACTCATTATCTATTGGCTTACTTATTGCGTTCAGTGATGTCAAACATGTTGTAAAACCAGAAGTTCCTCTTTTTCATGCATTGTTAACTTCATGTTTCATGTTTTTGTGTAGGCAAAATGATGCATCTCTGAATGATGCAATGGACTATTTTCCCCTTTATTTTGTAGCAATGATATAATGCGATTGAAGCTATGTTAAACATGCCATCTTGCAGGCGTTTGATGGACAATCTTGTGGACTCCCTGAACAAAGCATATGAAGAATTTGTTGCTGCAGCTGCCAATGTACTTGAAGCTAAGGAAATCTCTGAGGGTCAGAAAACGGCAGCCACTGATGCAGCTTTGGAAAATTTTAAGCAACGGTGGGAATTGTTTAGAGTAGCTTGTGATCAAGCAGAGGAGTTTGTGGAGTCTGTGAAACAAAGAATAGGGTCTGAGTGTCTCGTGGATGAGGCCACTGGCTCAGTTGCTGGGAAGTCAGGACAGACTTCCGCAAGTGGTCTTCCACCCATTAGTGCGGTTAGGCTGGAGCAGATGAGTAAAGCTGTTAGATGGTTAGTAATTGAACTGCAACATGGTTCTGGAACAGCTGGTGGTTCTTCCCATTCACACTCATCAGCTCCATTTGATGCGAGATTTTCTGAAGATGCAGCTCAATAGGTATGCTCCATCCTGATGTTTTATTTGTTAATGTATCTATTTTTTGGTATAAATCCATGTGCTCTTTTTATATGTGATTATGTTGAAATGCTGAAGATGTCAATGAAATTTAGGTGAATGTTAGTTGTTTTGTTGATGGAGCTTCGTTTTTCATGCTTGGCTTGCATATTTATTCTTAAAATCATGTTATCTAATTTGTAAACCATATATCCGTGCAGTAACATAATTACTATATTAGGTATTAGATTTACATAAAGCAGTGAAGTGTTTGGACACCTGTGGTTGTTAAGCTTCTTTTTCCGCACAGACAAATCAATTGCTTTTTTTCAGACATTTTGTCCTACTCACAATCTTCTGAATGTGCTTGCAACAGGCATATAGGATGTTGTTTAGGTGCAATTCACATTTAATGTGCTGATACATTTTTATTTAACACCATTTGAAAGGTTATCTGGTGGATGCATGATGACGTTTGGATTTCTTACATTTTTTGTCTGTTCACCTTTCTTCTGCTTAAATGTGTTCCATTGGATGGATGGGCAATCTATGGTTTGATCGTCCATCAGTTCTCTTGAACATTGTGATTCATTGGGCTGTAACTTGCCAGACGATGTTAAATATGTTGTTCCTCAACCTTTTCTGCTGTTTTCTTCTTGATGTATTTAGATCGTCATTTTTATGCATCACAAACATTATTTTTAGTTAATAAAATATATTTGAGATTTGTCAGGTTCCTGTATCTAAGTTGAACTGGTGATATAATTAAGCCGCCCTGTGATTCTCTTGAGAGTGCTTGTTTATTAGCCAACACTTGTTAGGAGCATGACTGCCATGATTATTTTATTCTAAGATATCTTGGAATTCAATGAAAGTTCTACCCGCAATGTTACATTCAGTTAATCATTTGTCAGGAAAATGTTATGCTATGCGTTATCTCAGCTCTTGACATCCCAGTTTGTCTTTGCTACTCTATATGCCTCGTACTATCTGCCGGTAGATTTTAATTTGCAATGCTCCTGCACAAGTCTAAGATTTCGTATTGACTTTATCGTGCCACTATCCACTACAAGTCTTAAATCTAGTTCTGGTAGGTGCAAATAGTTATCTTGATAATTGAGTTGTTACGTGAAATGTTCCAATCACAAAAATCTTTTTGATTAACATCTTTTGGAAAGATCTCAAAGACTGGTCTCTAGAAGTATAACATTTATTGGTGGATGTCCGTAAGCCAATTAAATCCATGTGCCCCATTGGAATGTACTATTGGGTCCATCTATTCCTGGTTTCCTTGTAACTTGCTGACGCAAACTGATATGTATCAACTCAGTCTTTGTTAACAAGGAAAAGTCTTGGTGGTCCATCTGAACTGGCCACTGTATGATTGTTTACAATGCTTAATTCTATTGTTGTGCCTCGGATGTGAGAACTAAGATCCCCGTTATGAGCTTCGGGTTTTGTGCTTCTGGGCTGAGAGTTAAAAAGTTAACCTTTTGTAATATGTTTACTATAGATTGTGGCTGCTGCTACTATGATGTTTCCACTCCAATGGCAAATCTGAAACTTTGTTGTGCTTGCAGGAGACTTGAAGAGAATGGAAGTGACTGGGGACAAAGCTATTTCCCTCTTTTCATGCTACAGTAGTCTTCTGAACTATTGCACCATAGGAAACTTGGAATAGTGAGAATGGATAAAAGTTGAGTTATGCTGTATCATACTTTTCTTGAAGTTAAAAGATGCCATTCGAAAAAAATCTCTTGTATCGAAAAGGTGGAATAATGCATTTATCAATCTTCCACTCGAATTTGCCCGATCATCAACAAGAAAGTAAGATGGAAAATGTCCTAGGTCTCCTCATAAAATTAAATTATAAAATAAAGATAGCATAGACTTGCTTTGTCTGGATTGCATCTTTTATAGTATTGTAACAATTTTGATGTATGTGAAAATTAGAAAGTATAGAAAAAAATAATTGAAAAATGCGCGCAAGTAGTATTTCAAAATAATATTGAGAGAACTATCAAATCCTCAAAATAATATGGAGAAAACTGTCAAATCCAAACAGATTGTACACGCGTAAGACACAACAACTTGAGGATCTTTCTTGGGTTGAATCGAATGTTGGTAGTTTAGAGCTATGACTTTTGAGATTTGAAAAATGTGTTTTGCACGAGAATTGAGGCTCACCAGTATTGATTGGGTTAATTACACTTTGCCCCCCTAAAAGTGGAGATAATAGACACTTTGCCCTCCTGAATACAAAAAATATACACTTTGCACCAAAGACTTTTGATTAATTTTTTTTATTAACTTCAAATTGTTAAAAGACTAAACTGCCCTTAGTAATTACATGTCTATTGACAAATATACCCATAGGTATTAAAACTTATTTTTTTTATTTTATCCTATGCATGTCTATCATGCGTATAGAATAAAAGTTTCTATATATAATTTAAAAATATTTTGAAAGAATTTGTACATGCTTTCTAACTAACCATATAAAATGCATAAAAAGTTTTGTCATAAAATGCATTATGTATAATATTTCAATTTGTGAAAAAATTTCTACAATTTGCATAATGGCAATGACATATCTTTTGCGTTATATTCAAAACATTAAAGCTTTATATCCAAATTTTTATACATGCATACATATAAGACCAATAAAATGATAGAATTTTAATTAATGTGATATCTAATACACAAACAAAAGAGTTAAAATTGATATTAATGTGCATAATATATTAAATGTAATGTAACTAAAAAGAGTTAAAATTAATATTAATGTAGCATAATATATTAAACATAATATAATATCTCATATACAAAGAAAAGAGTTAAAATTGATCCTAAGGTCATATAATATATTAAAGGGTTAATTTCACATTCCTTCCCTGAGGTTTGTCATAACTGCATCTACCTCCTCTCAGGTTTTCAAAATTATACTTGGACACCTGTGTTTATATTTTTTATAACAAGATTTTTTATAATGTAATCCAAAAACAGCAACCAAATACCCTTAAATACTCTCAATTGCTTTAAAAAATAATAAACATTAAAAAATGAATTATTTAGTTCATAAAAATGTCAAAGTACTAATACCGTTATTACCAAATTTTCAATATCCATCAATTTTATTTTTCAAAATCCAATTATCTTACTAAACTAAATAAATAATTTTTTCTATCAAAATCTTATAAATAAATATATTAGGAAGGAAGAGATGACCAATTTAATAACAAAAAAAACATGCGTAAATAACTTGAGAGACCTTATTAGAAGGTCAAAAAATTTAAAAGTTTAGGGTCTTTTTTTTTTAACTTATTTGTTGTTTTTAAAAGCAATTAAGGGTATTTTAGAATACTTGAGTGGCATTTTTAGTTTATACTATCAAAACTAGTTATAAGGGCAATTCAGACCTTTAACAATTTATACAAATTGAAGTTAATAAAAAAAAATTTAACCAAAAGTCTTTGGTGCAAAGTGTATATTTTTTATATTCAGGGGGGCAAAGTGTCTATTACTTCCACTTTTAGGGGGACAAAGTGTAATTAACCCTTATTGATTCACATGAATGGGCTCTCCCTCAATAAAGAGATCACGCTAAAACTGGATATAAAGTTAAGGGGTAATAACACTTTGCCGCTGAGAACTTAGGAGGTAGTAACAATTTACTCCCCTTACTTTAAATGTATACACTTTGCCCCCTTAAAGACTAGTTAAAGTTATAAATTTATTAAAAAAAAGTAAGTGTTATGACATTATTGCCATTTTATTAATAAATATATTTACAACTTAATATCATTTCTTTTCCTTTTTAAAAGATTTATATATTCTCTATTGTATTAATTATATAAAAATATCAAACTTAAAAATTTAAAGAAAATTAATATTTAGTTTATATCCTTGAAATTTTCTCTTAGATTAATATTTACTTCTATATATGTTTTGTTTAATTTATTAGACTTTAAGTCAAACAAAATCAATAAATAACACGAAACTAAAATAAATTCAATTGTCAAAATTTATATAAAATTGGTAATACCAAATTCATTTATTTAAATTAAATTTTTATCATTTTAATTTATTTAAACTTTTGGACTAATATCATAGTCATTTTTATATTTATCAAATTAGTCCAATATGAAATTCTTAATCAAAGAATATTGTGGGAAAAAAAGAAGAAGAGGTAGCCCATTATACAGTACTAGGGCAAAAAAGAATAAATAAGTTAAACAAAAAAAATTATTTAAATAAATGAGTTTGGTATTACCTTTTTATATAAATCTTGGTAATTGAATTTATCTTTTAGTATTGTGTTTTTTATCAGTTTTGTTTAACTTAAAGTCTAATGAATTAAAAAAATACATAGAAGTAAATATTAATACAAGAGAAAAAATTTTAAAGATGTAAATTAAATATAAACTTTCTTTAAATTTTTTAGTTTGATATTTTTATATAATTAATATGATAGTGAAGAAATAAATCTTTTAAAAATGAAAGGAAATGATATTAAGTTATAAATATATTAATTAATAAAAGGGCAATAATGTCATAACACTCAGCTCTTTTTTTGAATTCTTAACTTTGACTAGCCTTTTGGGGAGCAAAGTGTATATATTTAAGGCTGAGGGGGACAAAGTATGACTACCCCCTAAGTTCAGGAGGGCAAAGTGTTATTAACCCTAAAGTTAATGCAATAAAAGCAAAGTCCTAACCAACCCAACTTGGTTGGGTTGATCACCACAAAGCCTTTAAAGGCTAAGTAGGGTGGAAGATCAGGGGTTTAAATCCTGCCACTTATAAAAAATTCAAATGAGTGCATAACGCACTCGTTTGGTCCAACGGTAGTTCAGTCCCCATCGGTTCTCCTAGGGCTTAGTAGAGCCCCTTCTCTATAGTGTAGATTAGAAGTAAGATAATATACTGTTAACTATTGACAAAAAAATAAAAAATAAAGCAAAGTCCTTGGTTTCTAGTTCTATACTAGGTCTCTGGTTCCATAGGTCCATCCATCCCCCAAGTGAGTATTGCAGTGCACTACACGCACCACGTGGTGCATTAAAACCAATCATATATCACCAAATAATACAAGGTATGACCCATCATTACCACACGGTGATAAATTATTGGTTCTAGTACACCACGTGATAATTAGGAGTGGCAATTTCTGACACGACCCGAAAACCTGACACAAACCTAACATGAAAATAGCAGGTTTGGGTTGGGGGTTTTTTGGTTCGCGGGATTGGCGGGTCGGACCCGATTGACCTGATAAAAAAACAGGTCGGGTTCGGGTCGACCTGAGTCAGGTTCGGGTCAACCCGCGAACCCGAAAAAAAAAAACTAATATTTTGTAGCTCTGTTTCATTCATTCACATTCAAACATAACAAATTTCACTCATTGGATAATTAATCAAGTAAATTGTAAGAAAAAGTAAGAATTTTACCTAGATTTATGAAAAGTAAATTGTAAGAGGAGTTAAGTGTATGTTAATAAGTAATTTTAATATTAATGTGTGCAAAAAATGTATTTGATCATTTTTTTTGTATGTGTTTTAATATATTTTCTTTGCTCTTTTCTTCTTATTATTCTTCTTCTTTTTTTTTTTTCGGGTCGACCCGCCCACTCGTTTTGGATCGTGTTTGAGTTGGCTATTTTCGGGTTGGCGGGTTGGTGGGTCGGTTTTAGGTTGACAAGTTGGCTGTTATATTTGAGTCTCAACCCGACCCACCGACCTGCTGCCACCTCTAGTGATAATGCACGCAGTGTATTGTATACTTTTCCTCCGTCCCCCCTTTAGAAGAGTGAAGAAACAAATATTCACAAAAAGGAGAAAACAACAACCAAAAAAGGAAAAAAAAAACTGAAAAATCAAGGGAGGCACGTGTTAAGTTTTATAATCAAGAGCGTCACCATCCGAATAACTTGTGCCAAAGATTTTAATTTTACAGTCACCACAAACACGGTCAAACCCTGCCTAATATCCACGAGAATTTCTGGATTTTTTATCGAAGGAAGAATTTCTGGCTTTAATGTAGTACCAATATGGGTGTTATGTAATTTTCGTGATTCGAAAAAAAGAAAAGAAAAGAAACAATATTCTCTTCAAAAAGTTCCAAAGGGGACTTTGTTGGTGTTGGAGCGTGTGTGCGCGCGTGCAGGTGGCCGTGTACTACTCAGTATGGGAAGCACAGGCATCAAGAAGTCATGCACCCCTAGTGTCCGCAGATGGAAGCAGAGCAACAACAACTGCAGGTAATTTAAGACAATATATACGTCTCCTTTTCACGCTTATCATCCTCTTCTTTCCGTTCATTTTTTCTCTCTCCTTTTTTTCTTGCTTTTTTCCTGTGGTCACTTCTACATCCTGCTCAGTACTTCTTTATACTAGTATTAATTTTCTCATCAAATTCTGACGCCCTTTTCAATTATATCATCCGGGTCCCTTTTTTACTTGAATAATTGACTATGAACTCAGTCTGGAATATATTATCTGCCAACCAATTTTACTTTAAGTTCGTTCCCTCACCAATGATTCTAGACTTTGATCTTTTACATGTGATTGTGGTGCTGAATCGGATTGAATCAATGTCAGAATTTCTTTCCTCTTTTGTTCTTTTGTATTGCATTTTATATTTTTTATGTTTGTCTGTTATTTATACTACTTGTTTCTGATAGTGCTCAAAGCATTGTTTTTTATGCTAATGAATAGGTCTGACTGATTTTTTTTGTTCCCCTTTTTCATTATTCACAGGATTTTGGATTTTGGATATGAGATGCAGAAGCTGCTTAATTGGTTTTCTCTGGTGAGTGATTAAGTTTAAAAAAATTTTACTTTTCCTCTTCTCTCAAAAGTCTGTTGTTGGTTTTAATTTCAAGTGTTCTTGTGGGGCGTTTAGTTGTAATATGGATGTGAATCTTTCTTTGATTGTATATTTTCCAGTTCAATGCTTGTATATCTTGGTTTTGTTACCTTGGTTGTGCAAAATGACTATGATCCCCTTTGCTAGCCATTTAAACCAGTACATGTCACTACCATAGTTCCAAGAATTAATATGGTGAAACACTAATCTTTATTTGGTAAACTCTTCAAAATTTTCATCATTGCTCCTCAACATGACTCAAGTGCATTAGTCTGCAAGAGAGTGTTTTACCTATGTGTTGGACTGTGAGATAATCTCCTGGATCTTCCACTTTTCTCATGTCATTAGGTCAGGCTATCCACATAAATTTTTGCTTTATTACTGAACCTGTTCTGGGGGTAGTATAGCTAATTCTAAATCTACTAAAGTTATTCTCTGCAGTAGGCCACATTTAGTGATGTATGCTTTGAATCTCTTTACATGGTGATATATTGTGACCTTGATCAAGGAATGCCTTTCCTTATAAGCAATAATACACGATTCTCAGTCATAATATTCTAAAGCGGAAAAGTAAAATTTTAGCCAGGAACAAGGGAAATTTATTTTCTTGAGCTGTTAATCAAATTTAATCATTTTTCACTCTTAATCAATCTCAAGTTGGAGGTGAACTTGCTCATATGATTGTTAAATGCTTCATAATATAATTGATAAGTGCTTCATATTTCCTAATTTTTACCTTTTCCATGTCCTAGGATGATTAATAATGCATATTATTCAGTTAGATATTCACTTGAATTTACAACTTGTGTTTAGAGTAGAAATCTGGGACTTCGTGTTCTCTGGCTCATTCTACATCTGGCCATTGCCATGTGGTACTTTCTACTGGGAGTAGTGCAGTCTTTTGAGAGCTTTCTCATTGCTAGTGATATATTGAGGACATATGAAGCCCTTGATATCAGCAAGGTTCGTTATTTGGCAGTTGTAATCGACAGCGAAGAAGCTCGACAGCTTTCAAAAGTTTTCGAGTTATTGCAGTGGCTTGCAGATATTGGTGTGAAAAGTGTGTGCCTTTATGATGCAGAAGGTAAAAGCAATATTTAGAAAGCCAAAATGCTTTGACATCAACTTAACATTTTGTTTGCTAAATTTCATATGACAGGTATAATAACCATATGATTTTCCTGTTGCAGGGGTACTAAAGAAGAACAAGGAGGCTATCATGCAAAGATTCAGTAATGCAAAACTTTCTGAGGTATCATCATCTTCATTTACCATTAACTAGATCCTTGTCCAAGGAAATTCATGACAGAATATATCATATTTCCAGTTTGTTGGTTCAATATTTTATCATGATGTATATTTAAATGAAGTTTCAATTTTGCATCACTCTTTTTCATAAAAGACATCCTAGGCTGTATGTATTCATGATATAACATCTTATGTTTGGAAGTTGTTATTCAGCATCTTGTTGTGTTGAAAATGTAAATCAAACTTCCATTTTCCAAATTTGTTTAGCCGAAGAGATGCATAAAAGCCCTTTATCAGCATATGATGAATGTAAATTAAACTTTCATTTTCCAAATTTGTTTAGACAAAGAGATGCATAAAAGCCCTTTATCTAGCTTATTTCCTAAGTGGAAATTATTTTATTTTCAAGTTACATGATTTCTGTAGATACTCAAGAGTAATATAATTATTCGTAATGGTAGATTGAAGAGGAAAATAAGATGTTAAGAAACATGAAATGAAGTAATAGGAAATGATTACGTTAATAATGCATTAGCATAGTAACCCCTTTATAGGTATAGTCTTAGTGGAGAAAGAATCTAAGTAGCCGTTCTTTATAGTGAGAAAACAAGGCTACAATTGAACTTTGATCAACTTGAATGAAATATGATGTGTGATGGCTTTAGGCTCTTATTTCTTGCAGGAAGGTGCTGTTAATGGTCCACTTGTTTCTCGCAGAAATTTAACTTTCGAATTTGTTTCATTTGAGGATGGAAAAGAAGCAGTAGCCAAAGCAGCTAATTATCTCTTTGTTAAGCACTATGTAAATGACATTAAGGAAAAGCCAGAGTTTACAGAGCCTCAAATGGGCGAGGCTCTAGGAGCCATTGGTATCCTGTCTTGCCTTTTTCGTAGTTCCCAAATTTTCTGAACACTTGGCAGTTATTTTTCTAGCATTTGTCTGTGTGAGTGAATCAGTTTTTTTGGATTAACAGGTTCTGGTGGAGCTGAGCCTGATCTCTTACTAATTTATGGGCCCACTAGATGCCACCTTGGATTTCCAGTCTGGAGGCTTCGTTACACTGAAATAGTGTAAGTAAATTGCTAGTTTGTTATTTTTGTCAAAGTAAAACCCTAATTTTACTCTTAAGGTTCCAAGAACTTTGTTCAGATATATTTCACTGAATTACTTTGTAAAAGTTCCATCATTGTTGTATCTGTTTCTGCTTAAATTTATGTAAATAGACTGGCCGATGTGCTAGTTTTGTCCCTGTCACTGTGGTTTTAGTTCATTTTTTTGTCTGCTTTTTGTGGTATCATAAGCAGCGGTTGACAAAGTTATGATCAAAATTCAGATTTAGGCAAAATCCATATAATAATTGATCTATTCTGCTCCTTTATTTATCACTTTCCCCTGAGTTCATCCGTGGAGAGAGAGAAGTTCGAAGTCAGGTCAACAGCTCGCTTTCTATTGAAAAACAAAACAAACCAATCCTGCCAAAAGATGTTTTGATGTGACTTGAGTTAATTTGTGAATCAGTTTTATGTTGTATATATATGGCATCAGAATGGTTCACTTGAGTTATATCTTTTTTCTGGTTTTTTGCAGACACATGGGGCCATTGAAGTCTATGAGTTATGGCATCCTCGTCAAAGCCATTTTCAAGTACACTGAGGTGCATCAAAACTATGGTAAGGATGTTTCTCTGAATCTCCTATGATCTCCCAACTCACCTTCCCTTTGACATGCATTCAAGAAAACAAAAACAATGGTATGGATCTGTTCAAACAAGAGATTCTAAATAAAACAGGGAAGTAATTAATCCAGTTGATCTATTCTTGTAAACAATTGAAGCTGTCGTTGGCTATGCTTTCATGTGGTCAAATGTTTGAAACAAATTTTCAATAAGGAACTTCCTTTAAGATTAAAATTACCAGTGCGCGCTGGCTCATTTAAATGGTGTAGATCAAACTTCCCATCCCCCTCCTCTTGGGAAGAATTCACGTAATTCATCTCCATTTCCATTTTTAGCTTCTTAATTGTGTTTAAACTAATGGAAAAAAAGTGAGTAATTGCTCTTTATTGATAGGTGAAGGCTGTGGTTGATTTTATCATATCAAGTAGTATGGGGTGAAAGTTACTAATTTCCTTTTTTTCTAATAAATGACTTTGAATTTGTGTTTTTGTTGGTACCTTTTTTTTTTTTTACCAGAGTTTTTGTTGGTACCTTTGAAGCACAGTTTTCTTTTCCAATAAATTTGAAGCCTGCTTTTGATTGATTTGTACGTATTATGAAAAAAAAAAAAAAAAGATAAACAAATCAGACTCTGGATAGTACCTGAATTTATTTGTGTTTGATTTCATTTTCTCCCAGGTTCATAAGCAATTCCGCAGTGACATTTTCTTGTGGGATAAGAGCAGAACGTGGAAGATGGACTATCCAGACGTTGTTAATGTGGCTTAATTTTCCGCATTTTACCGAAAGAGTTCCTCTTTGATCTTATTTATTGATCATATTGTGTTTAAGTATGCACTTGTTATACTTGCTTTTCATATTATTCACTTTAGAAAATGTTTTATTTATTTGCTTTCTTTTGTTAATAACTTGGTGCTGCACGGTAGGAAGCCAACCAGATGAAGAGACAACAAATGAGAATTAAAAAAAAAGTTTTGGAAACTCTCCCGTGTAGTATCATTATTTAAAAGGAAAAGGATACAAGGAAAAGAGACTTCAAATGTTTGTCATGATTTTTGGATCTGGAAAGAAGTAATATTTAACTTGAAAAAGAATGGATTAAGAAAAAGAAGGGATGTATTTAACGGATGCAGCGTCATGAATGGTAGTAATACAAATTTCTTCCACCATGCCACCCCACAAAGAATTCTTAATTTGCTGGAGCCAGTGCAAGAAAAAGATAGTTCAAATTAATGTGCCCAGAAAATTATTGCAGGCTTTGGCGCAAAATCAATCCTGATACAAACAAAGCAAGGTATACTTGGTAAGCCGAAGAGAAGCACCTGCTATACTAGTAAGCAAAGATGTTCCATTTTAGGGTTTTGCTGAAGTTCTATTTTTATGCATAACACATTGTTAGCTGCTGCCGTTGTTGAAGCCACCATTTTTGTAGGATTATGGAATAAGTAAAAGCAAAAGACGAGAAACGGGTTTACTAACAAGCAAAGAAGTAAGAACCGGGAGTCCTTGCATAGTAAAAGACTAATAATTATAACAAGATTGCACTCGAACTAATAAAATCTTGTACCCCAGTTTTAGTGCACCATTATGCACTGTAATTTTGAAAGCTAAGCATTTGTTAGAATTTCTATTATTTTCTTATTATTTTACGTTAAATTCGTTCTTAGAAATATTATGTTGTTTTCTCTTTTTACCACATCATTTTAGTCATATTTTTGTAAATTCGAGATGAATTATCATATGTAACAAATTGTTGCATTTTGACAGACTGTAGTACGTGATTGTCCAGCTTGCTTGAAATCTGCTTCTTCTTTCAAGTAAATACAAAACGGGAAAAAAAAATAAAAAAGCCTTTTAGATTTTGCACCGTGGGTTCAGTTACAGACAATATGTAATAGGATTAGCACTCCACACTGAAACTAGTACAAAGTCACAGACTATTAGTGTAGTAATATTACTAGTGACGAACAGAAGTTGATGCAACCCATACAAGATTATCTGCTGGGAAAAAATGGCAAACAGGAGAGCTTCCGGGTACAGTTTTCAGGACACGAAACGCGACATGATTAGGGTTCCACTCCGAGGTATCCATATGACAAACAGCAGCAGCATCTACCTTTTCTCCATTCTCGCCAACAAGCAAAATCTTGAAAAGTTTGTAATCACTTTCTTGGCTGTGGCAATAGAAAACCGCATAGGGATAGGGCAGAATATGGCATGCTACCATTTTGGGAGCTGATATGACATTTGGTTCATCCTGGATTGTATAGTTCTGTAAAATGCTAGTGGTTTGATCTGTAAGGTGAGCAGGTAGTTAGAACCTTAAATGGGGTGTTCGATCCAAAGACATTGCGAGCTGAATCAAGCATGGATTCGAGAGAAGTTGCGCAAAACTTGGTTTCACCTTTTACTGGCTTGAATTCACAGTGGTTAAGTGTATCTAACATTGCATTGGCTTGGGGTGAGTCTTTGGAAAAGGAAAAAAGTTGGAGAAGATAGGGTAGTTGTGATGATGAAAATGGAATGGAATCAGCTTCTTCTCTAGACAGAAGCGGGGGTCTCGCTGAGGGCTTTTTGATTGGAAAGTAGATGGGAATCGTATTCCCAATTTTGAGATCTTTATCCTTGAAGAAAACGTTTACTGCAAGATCCATATGCGATGAAGAACTGATGTGGTCATGCTTTTCAAGTACCTTCGGGTGATCAAGTAATCCATTTACGTGGCTATTCACGGTTACTGGTTGCATCACATTTTTGTCTATATGATCAATATTATTCAAAGGTCTTCTAGCAATTTCCCTGGCTCGACTGCCACAAAGACACTGCAATCATGTGAATAGTGGACGATTTAAGCAAGCTGATAAATATTCCGCTGGAGATCTGAAGAAATCTTTTGCTAAATCGTAACTAATCAAGGTAAAAATAAAACCACAATTCTATGCAAGAGATATGTTTCTGGTTTGCTTTTTCAGAAGAAATTTGATTTTTATTGCAAATTCCTGATTTTACCAACATGCATATGCAAAATCTATTTCATCGAATCTTTTTGGTCCTTGAACTCTGTCGTATGCAATTCACAGCAGAAATCAGAAAGAGATAGACTGATTATAAGAATTATGCAGTAATCAACCATCAAATATTCAGCAAAGCAATAGACTAGTGTTTTATGGCAGGAAACAGAAAGATTACCTGCAAGTTAATTAAAGCATGAAAGAAGAAAATGCAAGAATAGAGTCCAGCAGCCATATCTTCTTCCCTGTTAAATCTCCCTTTTGCTTTCTGAAATGAAGGGGAAACAGAACTGAGTAGTTTTGACTTTTGAGCAGTGGGTGATAAACAAGACAAGTATTCTGGTTTGTTTAATACAATATTTTCTGCTGACCAAAGTGGAGTATGCTTAAAAAATTGGTGGAAAAATGGCATAAGCCACATGGCAAGTCAGATAAGTTATGACCCTAAAAATAGGCTTCTTTAATGCTTATATTCAGCAAATCTTGCACCGATAAACTCTTATTGGATTAGGAAAAGTAGGAGAGGATGTTTATTACTTCTGACTTTTTTTTTTTTTTTTTTTGAGGAATACTTCTGACAAGTAAAAAAGGATAAATGAAAAGAACCCTTTATTTTTATTTGTAGGTATGGTGAGAAGAACTTGCTAACCATTAAAATATTATAGCAAAATCTATTTCCACCATTAAGTCCCTTTCTATGAATAGGAAACCTGATCGAATGCTGTCCTTACAGCCGAGCAGAAGGGAGCTCATAATTATTATTTTTTCTTTAAAATAAGGGTTGTGATTGTTTATTTGTATTTCTTAAAAATATATTTTTTAGAAACTTCAAGCATATTTCTAATTAATTTTTATCTCACAAATACATTTATCGAGAAAAAATTTTAAAATTACTGTAATAATATTCTTTAAAAAATATCCTAAAAAAAAAATAATAAAGACGGAATCTCTTTCGGACAAAAGACCAGGGGAACTCTCGAAATAGCAAACCATGGCTTAGCTCAATCATGATTCAACTAAACCAATTGTCAGAAGCCATAACTAATGAAATGCTTGATACTTGCATTTTTAATTAATTTGTTGACCTTGATTAAATAACCATAAATCACACAAGGTGAACTTCCGGAAAACATTTAAAAACAGAAAAAATCAGTGAGTATGATAACAAGGACACTGTGGGATGTATCTGAGGCTAAGCATAGTGTTCATGAACCAGTTATGCATCGTACAGTATTAAAAAATGAATCGAGTACTCTCTAATGATGTTGTTAAGGAGTTGATGAAGTTGACCATTTTGGCGACATTGCCAACCTTTCTTTTCTTCACCATCTCATAAACTAATTCTTGTGTTCGTACGGCCGAAAGGAATCTCAAGTGTGTGAAGCGCTCTGATGCTCTGAATTGCTATTAGGAAAGTAATTCAGTACATCATCTCAACGCCAGCAACAGTTATGTTCGAATATTGAAATGCTCCTTTTCTTTTTAGTTAATAACACAGTGTTTGACCTCAAACGTTGGGAACGAGGGATGCTACTGTCTATTGGGGTACTCCAAAGTTCAAGTCCCGTATGTCAAGTTTGTTTTTTATGCTGAGTAGTCTGCGATCCCAACAAACACAATACATTAGGCCAATAAGGCAGTGTATTTAGTAAGTAAACCACTTACTTTTGTGCGGGTTTCAACATATTACATGAAGGATTGGAGATACAGTTTTACTCTTGCAGTCTCTAATCTAAGACAAAATTTTATGTCAAATTATTGGTTTCTTATTCAACTGCTAGTGTTTCATGTCTTAGACTTCATTAGTGGTCGTGAACTCGGCAGCTCCAAGTATTACAGGAATTAATCTCAATGCTCTCTAGATCGCCAGTAATGCCAGCCTGACAGCTAAGCTGTCATTCATGAATGCTGTAATGAACAAGTTGTTTACTTTGTTTGACAACCCACGCTATATCAAGTATAATCCTTCTGGCTAAGTCTAAATTACACCAGTGGAATGGATTATAGTGTCCATCTTGTGATAGTCAACGATCATGCACGAATCTTGGCGTGGTTATGGCGGCATGTCCTGCTTTATGTTGATACTGTAAGGTGTGGGATTGTGATTTGGCAATCCAGTACAGTCAAATTTATATTTATTTGCAGATGTCAACCTTGGCTGTCAACTGAGATCAATCTACTGATTAGATCTTTACTTTACAGTGTTATTTTGCCCGTGTTTTCCATTTCCCCTGTTCTATCATTTTGATTGCAACAGACTACTGTGTTTGAAAAAGGTTGGGAAACCAAAATAAACAACCTCAAGTGGGCATCTTAGGGTCAACTTCTTCTAGAGGCTGTTGATGTTCCATCTCCTCCTCACCGTCTTATCACAATTTTTGATAGCTATCTCACAGCCAAAAAAAAAAAAAACTATTATCAATTTGAGATAAAATGATATAGTGGAATGATTCTGACATAGGAATACGAAATTTGAACGAAGAATAAAAACAAACAAACAAACAAACAAAAGACCAATCGAGTGACATGTAGCCCACTGCCATGTCATCTTGTATCCAAAGTCAATGATATATTTTGTTCACTTGTCAAACAGGGATCAGTGGAGATTGACGAGGTGATGACAATGATAACTCGTGTTGATGGCCTTTTGCAAAGTCAAAAAAGCTAATTTCAAATTTCAAAATGATACGCAATCCCAATTCCTAAATTACTGATCAGATTCTTTAGATAGCATCCAAATTGGTGAAAGATCATCTCCTATAGGACTCAAAAAGTAGAACAACTATGCCCAATAACTTGGCGTTTTTGTGAGTTGACTGCTAAAAGGCAAGCACCCATCCTCGCATTTTCTTTAGGATAGAATGGTAGATTCATGTCTCATTCTAGACGGTATTCACAATTTGGCACTTAGTTTTTATCACTTGAAAAAAACATAACAATTTAATGTATTACCTCGTGCATAAATCTGTTACATGAATTGTTAAAACTCAACTAAAAAAAAAAATACTGATTTTCCTTTTAAGAAAGTAAAAACTTCTTTTTTAATTTCTTTTTGCCAGATTGCATACAATTACAAACTGCCATTATATAATAGTGATTTCATTACAACTATGGCACTAAACAACTCGGTTTGACTCTCATACAATTTCTTTATTAGGTTTATAGATAAGTTGTTTGTCCTGTGTTAGTTTGAGAAAGAAAGAATGAGTGCTTAGTATACAAGTAATGCACAAAATCTATTAGATTGAAAACTTTTTAGATCAAATATTAGATTCCAAACTTTACAATTAAACCTCTTTAGTGGCCTCTTTTAATCTTTCTCCCTAACATTTTGCTCCCATCAAAATTTTAGTGCGTGCCACTTCAAAATTGCGCTTTGTTTGAATAATTATTTTTTGAAATATTTTTAAAAAATACTACTGTGACATTTGTAAACATTTTTTTAGATAAATGTATTTGAGACAAAAGTTGGCTTTGAAAAAAAATTTTAAGTTTTTAATAATATTATTTTTAAAAACATTATTTTTTAAAAAATAGAATTAAACAAACAGACCCCTAATTTTTTGAGCACTCGATTTGTTTTTTTACTACTGCTAGATTGAACTTCGTGAGTAAATCTTAATATGCATCTTGCAAGAAAATTCTCAGCCCTCCTAGACGTTTCTTTTACCTCATAACTGACAGCGAGACCTTTGACATTTCTCCCTGGTATTTAATACTTCTATTTAAGTTTTAGAGTTCTGACTCTTGGACCAAAAAAAAAAGAAAAAGGAAACCAAGAAGAGTTATTTTCTTTTTTGCATATTTAGCTATATGACACTGCTGTGATTAGGTCCCTTGATTAATTAAACAGAGAATGTCATTTCTGGTCTCACTAGAGTCCACAGTCTGCGACCTGGATACGGCAAGCCCCCCGACATGGCCTTCTCTTGTAGTGAGTATTTCGTGCACTACGCGTGTCACTGAGACGTGACACGTAGTGTACTAAAACTAATCACATATCATCCAAATAATACGAAGTATGACTCACTATTTTCACATGACGATAAATTATTAATTCTAATATAACATTTGACAATGTACGTTGTGTATCTTATATTTTTCTCCTTCTCTTGTGCTAAAATATGCTTTATGAAAGTCAACTTGAAATCTACAAATCCATTCCTCCTCGGCAATGCATCAAATACATCTTTTTGGAGGGACAAATGAAAATGGGGATAATTTCAGTAATCTCTGTTAAGGTTTCTGACAATTTTACTTAGTACCCTCCAAGTTTGAAAAATTATAGAAACCTCCCGAAAAATTTAGTTTTGGGTTTCACTTTGCTGACATAAGTTAAAAAATGCAGTGAACATCTTAAAATACCCCTCTAAGTGATATGTTAGTACAAAAATTCTTCAGCAATTAATAAACAGTCAAAATTATCTATATCATCTATTTTTTTATCAAATTTTTTACCCTATGTCGTCCTTTCTAAACGTTCCACTTCATCTTCACCATGTTTGTCATCCTTCCTTCTCCGTAGCTTCTAAACAACTCAGATTACATGCCACTACAATTGCCCAAGATAGCATTTCTTCCCACTTGACTCCCCCTTTCCTTTTCCACAAATCACCAAACACCTAGATGCCATCCACCTTTTTCTCCACCCAATCCCCAACATTTTATTTTTGATGAACAAAACCGAAGAACCAATTGCTGCAAAACAAAAATGCTGCAAAGAAAACGAAAAGATGAAATAAAGATTTATGGCTAGAAATCGAAATAAGGTTAGACACGAGAGGGTACAACACTTTAGTCAAACCATGGGCTATTTGTTAACGTACTAATAAAAGGATGGCATATTTCAGTCAAAATTAAAGTGAAGGATTGCCATATAGGAATCTGTTATACAAAACAAAAGGGATTAGAACCCATATGAAGGATATGAGTGCAAAGCAATACGTGTTTTGTCTCAATTTGGAAAAAGGAAGAAGGACATAAATTTTAGGGCTGATTGATCAAGGAGAAGGAAGAGTGAGAGAGGAAGTGCAAAGCAATTACCTATGTACATGTTAAAGCCAAAGAAGTGGAGGTCCGTAATTGGTGATGAAAACCAACAGAAGCACGAGGAATACTGTAGCACTAGAAGTAGATGGAGAGGAAAAAAAAAGATAGATGGAGAGGAAAATGTTTGTAGGGAGAGATGCAAACAAAGATTGAGATTTCATTGGCTAAGAATTTAAGGGTAAGATTTTCGAGGTAAAGGGAGGGATGGCGGTGGTGAAAGAGAACTGGAATTGGATGAGGAAGGATCCACAGAGAAAGAGGATTGTCGGCGGTGGAAGAGAAACCAGCAAGCTTTGCTTTAAGTTTTTTTTTTTTTTTTTTTATCTTTTTTCATTTTGTAATATGAATGTGGCTTCAAGGTTACAACGGTCATAATACATAAGGAATGGAGCAAGTGTGGGTACTAGGCGCAATTGTCAAAAACCTCAAGGGAGGTTTCTGAAATTATCCATGAAAATGCATAAAATTTGTTTTGGTGCAATTAAGTTCTAATAAAGTCTTGGCCTGCCAAGAGCTTTTGTAGATTGATTGATCAGCTGTCAAATCTTAATGGACTAGGAAGATGACAAAGAATTAAAGCTCAACAGCAACTTCCCGACACTTTGCTCGTAGACTAAAGCACATATTATGGTCCCCAACATGTTCACTATTAATTTGTCACCGATGACTTCATCAAAAGAACAACTTTGCAAACCTCTCTCGAGGATTATAACGATTGCCGATGATTTGCCACCCTTATTTCTATTGCTTTCAGTTTCAGTAGTTTTGTCAAGTATTTCGGAAAGTGCTATGGTGACAAAACATTATTTAAAAAAAAGTGAGTTTTGGAAAAAAAAAAAAAAAAGGAGTCGTTTTTTATTAAAAAAAAACCTTACTACATTTTTAGAAGATTTATCATTGTTATTGAGTGTTATAATAATTAAAATTTCAAATTTGAATCAATGAATGATATGACAAATTTTGTTGGGACACAGTACAAGTGTATTGAGATTTCCAGATAAAACAGAAACAGTAACCATGAGTTCCTCCACATTATCAGTTACTATCACGAGGAGGAAACTGTGATTTTTTTTTTGTCGGTTAAATAATAGATGATAAAGAAGTAGGAGCGCATTTGACAACTCAATATCCTATGTTTCCAAAAAGAACAAAAAAAGATGAAAAATAGCCAATAACTTTGAATCTGATGGATAATTATACATTTTCTTACGATGTCAAAGATGAGCTTCTGTACCAGTATTTCTATTCCCACGTTGGCCCTATGGATTTGCATTGACTTTATGTAACTAATACACATTTTACTACCAAAAAAGGCTAATTTAACGGGCAATACTTTAGTTCGGAGAGTATCGTGCTATGCACAACAAGATGTTAATAACGGCTAATGATACATTCTCCAGTCGAAAACAGCCCAAATTGGAAGAGAATATGCTCCTGCCAAAGGCTATAATTGAATGGTTAAATTAATTGAGCTATGTACAGAAAACCACTGACAAATGTAAGCAGATATCTTAGGATTGTTAGCTTCAGAATTGGTTAATCCTGAGTTTTAATTCCAATTACTGAGTGAGTTTTAATCTTTAACTGCAATTTAGTAAATTATCACGCTTCAAGATAAGAGAAAAGGGATTTTTCTCCTTTCTAGCTGGATACCATTTGGGGAATCCTTAATCTTTACCAGGAAAGGGAAGGAGGGGAAAAGAAGATCAAGGAGCACTCCATTCAATTTATTAATCTCTCATTATCATTAATGTGTACTAAACATCAACGACATTAGGACAAGTTGCTAGTTTGTTTTTTAATTATAAGAAGTATCCTGAGTCGAAAATATTGCCGATTGGCGTTGACCCTTTTGGGGTGGGAAAGATGTCAGCACTACTTAGAATAGCAAGTATTGTGCATGTATTCTACAGCACTAGCATTACGTGATGATTATGCTATAAGTGGGAATGTGTGTGATTAACATGGACCAACCAAGCAGGCAATCACTACTAATCTGAACGATATTGAACTGTTTTATTTAACTCGAGCTCTTGTGGGGATGGTCTATATATTACAAAAGTCAGAGGTTGCACAGTCCTCCCCGGCTAAGTTGCACCACAAGAATACTGGTAATTCAACTGTCTTTGTTTGAAGACAACATGAGATCTTCCCTCCTGATCCTCCTTTTCATCCTCTTCTCTGTTTCGGTAAGTAAATTGCTATCACCTTTAACCACATCTCCATATGCTTCTGCAATTTCTCATCCTTATGAGTGGTACTTTAACATTGCTCATCAATTAGGCTGTCAGCTTTCTTTCTTCTATTATTATTTTTAATAAATTTTTACCCCTGATGGATCTAACATTGCCAAGATATTCTTAATTGTACATGATCGATCAGCTTGTACATATTGGTGAGGCAGCAAGAAAAGGAGCTGGGGATTACTGGAAGAGTATTATGCAAGACGAACCGATGCCTAAAGCACTCACAGACCTTGTCCATAAAGATTCAACATCTGATGATGACTGACGACGATGATCAGCACGGGTCCTCTAAGACTTTGAACAGGAAGCGCTTCCTCACAGATTTTGACACCAGTCCCAATGTCATAATCTATCATAGCAACGTTGTTATACATTGATGAAGTTGATATTCATCATCATGATCAGGAAGCAGAAGAAAGTGAGAGATTGAATTATCTTGCATGTTCAATGCATATATAGATTAGGAAGTCAGTTCAGCTCATTATGTATCTATTGGTGTAGCCAAATCAAGGGTAGGATTTAAAAGAGGATTAAGACCCAAAGATGAAAACCTATTGCCATGTAGCCAGATTTTTCTTGCTCGCAGCAAGCTTGTTAGTTCTCAATGTCCGTATCTTTAATTTGTTCCGCTTGTACTCGATGCTCATTTCTTCATTTATTCTGGTGTCAGTCAGTTTACACTGTTTTGCTCAAGTAATTTATCTACTTATCAGTCGTTACTCTAACAAGTGCAGTTGCTGCTACAGAGAAGATGCAACAGCGGAATGGAAATTAAACAAGATCCGAAGAAGATTAGAGCAAAATTATGATTTAATATTGCGGTCTGTTTTGTTATCTGTTCGATTCTGTTCGTTGTTGGGGAGGGAGAGCCTGATGTGGGGGAAGTGTATTAAGTAGCCTGACGCATGCAAATGGCCAAACAATAATTACCGTGTTGATTCCAATCAATTTCTTTTTTATAATATCATAAATGATAACTCATTATAAGATAATACGTAAGTACAACAAACATATTTTAATAATCAAACAAGAGGAAAAGGTACAACAGAATTCAAGGTTTGTTATAATTGCAAGCGAAAATGTAGGTCGTACAGCCAAGAAAAGAAAATGAAAAACTTGCAGAGTCAACAGCCATGGAGGATCTGAATTGAAAGAGAAATGAATTGTCATGAATTTACAACTAAAAGGGATCCAGAAAACATTCTCTCATTGGAGATTTCTCGAATTTTATCTAGAGATTATGGGGGAAAAAAAATTATTTACCCATAGTGCCCAACTTAATTGGTAACTTTAAGAGGCCAAGACTGCAAGACGGATCGGTCCATATTCAAATCACTGCTTAACGTTTGCAGATTGTTCTCAGGGACTCACAATCCCTAGATACCCCGTCCGTCTCCATTCTACATGGGCCCCGACAATAAAGGGATTACAGGATTTGGTAAACAATTTATTGACTTCTGAGCGTATCTTATTCTGCTCTCCGGAACTATGGGCTGTACACTCGGGCTTCTTCTTTCCGGTTACGTTCCTGGGTAACCACACCAGTGGTCTGTTACTTGGACTTGGACCACAATTGTATTAAGTTGGATTGGGCCATTTTAATAGTATGTATAAAATGTTTAAGTCCAGATTCGGAACTCTTGTAGGAGCATTTCGGGCCAGAAAAGTCTTCACTTAAAATTAAGAGACTCTCTTCCCGGATCTACCTGTAGCTCTTCAATAACAGTTAAGCAAGCTACTCGCCGTCCGTTTGACCGAAAAAAGTTTCTAACGTCCATTACAAAAACCGGGCGTTACAAAAAGAACTTTGTAACCGGCCAGCTGACTAAAGACCTTGACAACCGCTTCAAATCCTCTGTCGTCTATCAAACTCTTATACACTTATCACTCGTGTTTATTTGTATATGAATTTATCAAAATAACTTGCAACATTTATAAGATTTTTTAAAATAATATAAATTAATATACATGACAACTATATAACAATGTGACGGAGGAATTGAAGCAGTGCCAACCATGAGCCAGATTTTCAAGATAAGAACATGTTTAAATTATGTTTTGTTGAGACATTTCTTGGATGATTCTTTTATCGATTAAGTGAGATAGATAGTTAGAGATCTTATTACATTGTAATTGCGAGCTGTACAATGATTTTTACAATTTATGGCATTTATTGTGCTTCCAAATATAAATAACTATTTATTGTGCCTTCAATTGTGAACACCTATTCATGGAATTGTTTAACATAGAATCCACAGGTTATCCACTTATCCTGTATTTGGAAAAAGAAAAGAAAAAAATTCCAGTAGGCGACCCTTTTATTTTCTCACTAGAAATAAACATGTGCATTATTATCAAATCCACTAAGAAATTGATTAGTCACGGTCACTTTTTTAATAAAAGATTCAGTGTCTACGTTCAATTTGAAAAATATTCTTTTATGGACTTTTATAGTAAATTAAAATTTACTTAGCTTTAAGAAGGCAACTGGCAGTGAGGGCAAGCTTGCCCGATCTTGGCCCTGCATATATAAGAGTAATTTATTCCAACCTCGATCACCCCGCCTACCTATTTAAATTTCATTCACTACCAAAAAAAAAAAAAAAAGTGTAAAAAAAGAAAAAAAATATTAGGAACTAGAAGGATAAGAACATTTTAATAGGTTGTCAATTATGAGAGATAATTAGAATAGAGCAATTTTAGAAAAATATATGATTGATACAAGGATATGAGCCTGCCCAAAAATTTAACTAAGTGAATATTGACCTAATTTTAAAGTAATAAGGGAAGCATGATGGAGAAATTTTCAAATTTAATTATTCATTTCATAATAATATTATGTTAAATAATAATATAAATAAGAAAAAAAGAGGAGAGTTATAAAAAGAAAAAGTTTTAAAAAGGAAAGAATTAAGAGAATACGTCCAAGTTGCTTGTTTTTATATACATTTACAAGAGGCTGAATATCCCACCGCATAAACTAGCAAACTGAAATTTGCCTCCAGAATCAATACACGATCAGCAACACATGATGGGACAAATCTCTGCCGTCTCTGTTCTTCTCACTCTTCTTTGGGTATGTGTGTCGATGTCACCAGGCACCCCATCATTTCTGTTGAGATCTTCTATTGCATGATTAATTATGTTTCACAATCATCTTACATTATGGAGTTGGATCGAGTAGCTTTTGTTAATAATCATTGAGCTTTTCTTGTCTTTTGTATATATCAGGTTACCAGTACTCTCAGCAATGCAAGAAAGGACCCACAGGAGTATTGGAACACCGTCATGAAAGGGGAAGTCATGCCTCAAGTGGTCAAGAACCTCCTCCATCAACATGCTGAATCTCATTCCGACCAAAAATTCATCAAGAATTTTGATATTAAGCCTAATGTTATCATATATCATGCCAGCCATGTTGATCCTCAAGGAGTTCTAGACAAATCTCCAGTCAAAAAAGTAGATATTTCTGTAGGTAAAAGAGGTAAAGCAACAGCTAACTAGCCTCCAACAAGAATTATGTATGCATACATATGCGAAAATTAGTTTACATAATACTGTGTAAACTTCTGCAATTCCTCAGGAAAAAAAAAATACAATTAACTAGTTCCCCCTTTAAATTTTGATTTCTCAGTCTCATTAACCCTATTTTCTTGGTTCTTCGATTTGCTCTTTCTTCTTTCCTTGATTAAGTTCAACTAGTTTGTTGTCTGGGGCTTGGAACTGATCATCTTAGTGTAATAAATAAGCTTTGGTATCTGTAAAGAAATACTCTAGCGTGCTGTGTGCTGTTTAAGGTTTACAAAAGTTGCAGCTTAACATAATGACTTCTGTTTAGAAGTTCTTTTTGGAAATTCTTTGTTCTGGGCACTCTCTCACATAACACCTAGCCTCAAAAAGACAATTGCATCTGTTTTTTTCCTTAATTTTCCATTTTATTTTACATAGGTACTGTTTGCACATCTTACATCGTGCTAGTCCAACAGAAGCACACTATGACTAGCTTTTGAATTAGGACATCAAACTAGTGACATTGTTTCCATAATACAACACCACACCACAAAAAAAGATTAGGAACAAACGCTCGATCAAACTTGAGCAGAGGGAACCAACACAAGGTGATTTGCAGCAAAGAAATGACAAACAGGTGAAGTTCCCGGTTCAATCCCAAGCACACGGAAGGAGATGTGATCAGGGCTCCAATGAGAGGTATCCATGTGACAAACAGCAATAGCTTCAACTCTGTCACCATTCTCACCTTTGAGGGAAACTTTATATACTCGACTCTCACTCTCTTGATAGTGACAATAGAAAACTTTGTACGGATAAGGCATGGTATGACATGCCACCATCTTTGGTGCTGACATTCGTTCGGGAACATTTACCATTGTATACTTCTGTACACCAGCATTTGATCTTTTGAGGTGAACTGTTGAGAGAACTTTGACATTTGCTTGCAACCCAAACGTCCCCCTTGCAAAATTAAGCATCGACTCATAGGATGTAGCACAAAACTTTGTCTCCCCTTTGATGGGCTTAGCTTCACATTTTCTGAGTGTATCTTCCATGGCTTTAGCCTGGGGAGACTCCTTAGAGAAGGGAAGGATTTGAAGAAGGTTCGGGAATTGTTTTAACGAAAAAGGAATTTTGTCTGCTTTTGCTTTGGGCAACAGAAGAAGAGATGACGAAGGATCTGTTTTGGGGAATTTGGTGAACATTGTTTTGCCTTGCTTTAAATCCTCCAATTTGAAGAATCCTAAGAGTTTTGGATCTGTATGGTCTAGGTGGGGGGATGCATGTCCTGTTCCTACCCTCTCCCGACTATTATCATTTTTCTTATCATAGATCCACACCTGATTGTCAATTGCATCATTTTTCTTGTCAAAGATCCAAAGTTGTTTATCCACGGCCTCATGTTTCCTAGCATAACTGGACGCCTGTTTATCCGAATCACCATCATTTCTCTTGTCATATATCCAGAATTGATTGTCCACTGCATCATCTTTCTTGTCATAAATCCACACCTGATTGTCAATTGCATCATTTTTCTTGTTATATATCCAGACCTGATTGTCCACAGCATCATCTTTCTTATCATAAATCCACGCCTGATTGTCAATTGCATCATCTTTCTTGTCATAGATCCAAAATTGTTTATCTATAGCCTCGTCTTTCCTATCATAACGGGACGCCTGTTTGTACGAAGCACCAACATTTTTCTTGTGATATATCCAGAACTGATTGTCCACTGCATCATTTTTGTCATCATATATCCACAATTGATTATCCACGCTTGGTTGATTAACATCATGCAATTTAACATTGCTGCTCCTAGCATTCTCCCCACCAACATCCATGGCATGAAGTCGTAGATGGTTACTGTCTTTGTGGTCGCCATTTGATATCTCGCTCAACTTCTCATTCCCCAGTACCCTGGCAGCTCCACTTTTCTGAGCACCCTGAAATTGTTTGAGCCAATATGAATTCGTAAGCAATCGAGCCGAGGCATGATGTTTAATAGCGAAGAAAAACAGCAAAGCAACATAAAAAAAAAAGAAAAGAAAAACAACAAAAAATTCAGCACAATATATATAATGACTTAATTGTTATTTCTTCAGAAATTGAGCCTTAACTTCCTAGAAGGATCATAAGAGGAAACAGCCTAACTAATATATTACCATTTCAGAGCTAGAGAAGCTACCATGTCAGTAACTTTCAGTAAACATAGTACAAAAATTCGAATTAGCTATTGATAACTTGAGAAAAATTTGAAGACATTCGCATTAGCTAGTGACCATGAAACGAAGTTGAATAGTATAAGCAGATTATTCTCAAGCTGAAAAAGGGGTCCAATAGGAAGTTTGATATTACCAGCAAAATCAGTAGATGAAGGAACAGAATTACACAAGCAAATCTGAGATCCATCGTTGTATGTTGATCTTGCAGTTCGCAAGTGGAAACAGCTCCTTTTGATATTACCTGGATCGTGTGCGAAAGCGGTCAACTAAGTAGGGACTGGATAGACAAGCATGCTGAAATTATTTGATGAGGGAATCAACACTTGCCAGGTTACTAAATAGTAGGAAACACGAAGATATTAACATGGCTCCTTGCACCCCCAAAAAAATATATGGCAAATAGAAAAGAATAATCTATTCTCTCTTTAAAAGTATGGTGAGTCTTAGTTGTTTTGGAGTCTTTGCACTTTGTAGTGTTAGTTTTCTAATATGCCTAAAATACCCTTATGTGCTATTATATTATATTAATTGTATTCTAATTGTAGTGGAACTACAAAACTCTTCACATTCTCTTGTGAAAATCATTGAATTTAAATTTTTCTGTTAACTAAAATAAAACAATTCTCCATACAAAAAATCTTTATCTACACTTCAATTCAATCCTCAAGAGATTGATAATACCAAGAAACTTTGATTTTTGTTCGTAATTTAGTTTTGACTTATTAAAAGTAAAGGACGATGATTAATACAAATTAACTGCAAATTCAAAGAAAACAAGCAATGTACTAAATTGCACTAAATTATGTTAATAAATTGTAACATAATTTCAAATTTTATTAAATTACTATAGGATTCTTTTTTAACAAACAGGTTGTTACAAAAAAATAATATATTAAAATTTGGGTTATGAATAAGCACTCCACTAGCAAGTTCCTTTTCGTTTGGTGATTGATAAAATAATTCAAAAAATTGTATATATAGTTCAAAGTTCAAAAAACAAATTGCATACTATCTAAATGGCTCATAAGTATTGGCTTTTACAATCTATGGAGGATGAAAAGGATTTTAGGTACATATTTCTAACATAAAATTTAAAATATAAAGAGGGCTCATAACAAAAAATGTACAAGATGTAGGATTTTCCTTAATGAAAATGGAAAATAATTGGAAGAGTACTATTAATGTTGCCTCCTAATTTTACTTGTGAAAGAACCCCTTTAATTTCATTTTTTGAAAAAAAAACTTCTTCAATAAAACAAGGATTTAAAAATTTAAAAATACATAAAAAATCATTTGTAAAGTTGATTTCATAAATGAAATAAAATAAGATAATATATGATATACTTGTATTAAAAAAATGAAGTTTTTCATATCAATAATATAAAACAAATTTACTTGATTGTGATGGATCTTTTTTCACATAAAAAATGATATTTTGCATCATTTAGAAAGCAATTAAGTTAATTTTGTGAAATTCTTTTTTAAGTCTTTTCCAACCATGTTAAAAATCTAATCTCGCAAATGATTATAATTCAAAATTTACTAATTTGATCATACTAATTGAATAAAGAACTTGAATTCTAAAAAGAATAAATATGTATATTATTTACAACTATATAGTTAAATAAATAACTGTTCTTGGAATCCAATGCTTTCTTTCACCAAATTAATAATTACCATTACGTATATGGGATTTTAAGTATACCTTTGAGTTGACATATTTAAAATAAATTAAAAAATAAATAGGTTTTAAGTATAATTATCAATATTTTAGAGAAAGAACTTCAAAATCTTTTTAACAAAATTATTTTGTAAATAAAAAACTTATAATTTAAATTTTTGAATACAATGATAATTGAGCATACAATAAGTTTACAAAATACCTTAGTGTCAGTTTTAGTATCATAATGCTATTATTTGCAAAGTTTTAAAGAAAAAATTCAAATGTTTTGAGGTTAGGACTTGAAATTCAAACCATGTATTTCAACAACAATTGTTTTAAGAAAAGAATAATATATAATCAATTTAACATGGTATTTAGAAAATTATATAAAAATTTTAGTGTTTAAGAAGTATTATATTTTAAAATAACTTTAATTATCACAATTTAAAACTTGCACCTACCTAAGTGCAACCTATGTTCGTTTAGATAACCATAAACATTTAAATATAAATTATGTTTTGAAAAAAGAAGAGTTATTCTTTTTTGACTATATACGAAATTAATTAAATAAAAATGTGACTTCATACAATGTAAGAGAAAGAGTTGTTAATTAGATATTATCTCCTGCTTAAGTTCTTTTTGTCTTTTATTTTTTGGACTATTTATGAAATAAAATTTAAATAGAAAAAAGAATGTGACATTGTCCAATGCTTATGATGATCAAAAGTTATGAATCTTATTAAGTAAACTCTCCTAAAGTGTATCTTTTGTATTGTTTTTGAAATTTATCCTTTTTTTATTATTAATAAAAATGAATTTAGTAGAACAAAAATGTGACTCCATTTAATATAAAAGGAAGAATTTTGAGTTCAATCAAACATACTATTTCCTAAAATAAGTTCTTTGTAACTTTTGTTATTCAACTATTCATGTAGTATAATTAAATAGGAAAAAATCCAATCTAGAGTAATAGAAAGAACTATAAAAATAACTAAAAAAATCTCTCATAAAATGTATTCTTCGTAAAGTTGAGAAGTAACTTATTATGTGTACTCAAACACATTCAAATAACATCATCACACATATTTTGAATTGTTTTAGGAAGTGAAATGTCAACTATTTTAAAAGAAGGCATAATCCATTTTTTCTGGTGGTCCAAAAAAAATGAGAATTCTTTAAATTTTGGAATATTATGAAGTTTTCTTAATGCATCAAGAGATACATATGTCCGGTAGTAAAAAAAGTCTTTTAAAACCACTTTAAAATGAAATATTCACATGATCATTGTATATAATTTAATGAATTGTTCTTGAATTTTTTGTGAAATACTTTCTAATTTATCTCCGAATGATACAATTTTGAATTGATGATTAAGCATTTTATTCTTTTATGAACTGTAAATTTTTCAACATGTTTTTGAACATATTCTTCAAAATAAAAATGAAATTCCCGTGCACTAATGATTGATCTCATGTATTGTTGGATTATTGGAAGTGTTTTATAGTAATATTGCAGTGTCAAAATGTCAAAACACATATCAAGGTTTTTGAAGACCGTGGAGAACTGAAATTTAATATTCTTCAATTCATTCACTTTGTTTCAAATACATTTGTATATAAAATAATTAAATTTCTCATAATCAAAAAATTAAAAACAAAAAAACAAAAGGCATCATATTCACGTGCAACGCACGTGCTTCATTACTAGTACTAATAAAATACTCAATCATTTCAGCTCTCAATAATTGTAAGGCTTTCTTCATGATTGAGTTATCGAGAATTTAAAAAAATGTTAAATATCTCCATTCTTCGAAATTTATATCCACTAAGTTTTACTATTATAAGATCTAGTGGTGTTCAAAGTTCAACTAAGTTTTTATAGTTGACGAGCAAACGAAATGAAAGATGGACATCGTGCATAAGTATGATCATTCGTTATTAATTTCCAAATTGTCAGCCCATGTGGAAGTTCATCAAAACATGGTATGTGAACAATAATTTCCAGCCTAGACATTATTTCACGTCCAATAAGGGATAATAATTTACGGTTCACTCTCGAGGAGGGTGCTCGTATTATCATTTTCGCACCACCCCCGCCCTCATCTACAATAATGTTCAAGTTGAGAGTTGAATATTAGTTTTTGTCAACATAAAACCCCATCTCCACTTAATGGGGCAGCTGCTTGACCTTTATTTTGTCTCTATCAATATTAATGTCTTCTGGCCAAACGAATAACACCCCCCCCCCCCCCCCCCCAAAAAAAAACCCCGCCCAAACAAAAACCACAAAAAACAAAAGAAAAAAAAAATTGTTTAACTTATAATTCTCATTAAGTACATGCGATAAGGGCCTATGTATCAACCTTACAATGCAAAAGAATACTCCCCAGCCCATTTATTCTAGTGTTTATTCTCTACAATGCTGTGTCTATTTTCTATAAAGCTGGTCGGCCCAAATCTGGCCCAAGGCTAAGCAGAAGCAACACTCCTTCTCGATCCATGTCCAACTTCATGTTGGAAGGAGCAATATAAGTTGCGTTTAAATGGTTATTTTTTAGAGTTTTTTTTTTAAAAATAATTCCTATAGTAGTTTTAAAAATTCTTATTGATAAATGTGTATGTGAGATGAAAAGGTAGTTGAAAAATGTGTTTGAAGTTTCTTAAAAACATGTTTTTAAAAAACACTAACAAACAAACAAAGCCAGCGTCTTTGCAATGGACAACCGAAAATCTATAATTGAGTTAAAAAGTTTCAGTTCTTGTCTATTAATTAGTACTAGCAAATATTCCTATTATTGCTGTCTTACATTTTACTTTTCATGTTCAAATCATATAAGTTTTCACCAAAAAATTAAGAATCAAAGCCTTTTATGCCCAAGCCTTGGACACAACAATACCTCCCGAATTGGGTTGACATGATGACCACTCATTGATTAATTCGGCCCAATTGTTTTAATCAGATTGGGACAAATTTAGATTAACTGTAAGCCCAAGCCCTCCTTCTTGTGGGTGGGTCCATTTAAACGGGTCTAATTTAACAGCCCAAGGTTTGAGTTTTCCGTTGCCTAACCCATGTTCGGTTGATTCGAGAATCAAATCAGAATCTCATAAAATTTAAGTGCGTCTCAAATTGAGAAAAATTCAAGAAAAAGAAAATGTTAGGCTGCATTTTTATATGAGAAAGGAAAGGCACCTGAGTTTACTTTGGCGCCTACAATTTAATTAGTCGTCTTATAAAAAAAAGTTAGAAAGAAAACGAGGAAACGTCCATGAAGTCTCCAGCCAATTGTACTACGCGTTCGTTTGATTTGGACGTCGAAAAAAACAAATTGACTGAATCTCCAGCTTGCCAATTCTCAACACCGAGTAAAAATGGACAGATGATACGTGTAAATATTCGGCCTCCAACTACCATATTCGAAGGCTCCATAATTCTTCAGAATTTGGGATATCCCACTAATCATTTTCAACGAACTTATTATGTGTCAGCATTTATGGATAGTGAATATTACTAGTAGATCACGAATAGATGCATAGATGAATAGAGTTAACGACAACTGGGAAAGGCTGGTCGACGCCACCCTGCGTAGGGAGGAGCTCAAGATCAGTGGTCAAAGGACCCCCAGTGACCTCTCCTTAGCATCATTATCATCTTCCTCCCTCAGCTTCAGCGCTTCCTCTGGCCGAGTTTCTTCTTTCAACTTCTCCAGCTTGTTATTTGGTGAATCATTTTCGTATCATCAAATTCTCCAAGCCACTGATTATTTCAATGAATACTCCAATCTTATCAAGCGGGGCCATTCAGGGGATCTCTTTTATGGAATTTTGGAAGGTGGGACTCAAGTAGTTGTCAAGAAAATTGACCTTTCCTTGGTCAAGAATGAATCGGGTTTCATATCAGAATTGGAAACTTTCGGGAAGGTTTCTCGTTCATCTAGATTGGTTCCTTTATTGGGGCATTGTTTGGATAAGGGGGATGAGAAGTACTTGGTATACAAGTATATGCAGAACAGGGACTTGTTGACTGCGTTTTATTCGGAACTAGATTCGGAAGATGATGATGACCTACTATCGCGATCGTTAGATTGGAAAACGAGGCTGAAGATTGCAACTGGAGTAGCAGAGGGCCTGTTTTATCTGCATCATCAATGTGTTCCACCTCTTGTTCACAGGTATCCCCTAATTACCAAGACTTGCTTGCTAAAAATAGCTACTTTCTTTAATTTAGTAGAGGAACAAAATAATGGTACTATTCATTCGGCATAATGCTTCTCTTTTTGATTCTTGAAGGGATATTCAAGCTAGCAGCATACTCCTTGATGAAAATTTTGAAGTGCGGTTAGGAAGCCTAATTGAGGTCTCTATAGCTCAAGAAAGAGATGGAAATCAAAATAGAATTGCTAGATTCCTGCGGTTGCCAAAGTAAGTATTTTCCTAAAATTGTGATTCTTCGTATTCTTATACATAAAGTATTGCAGCTTTGGTTTGTAAAATCTGGCCACAGTTCAGTATTCTTGAGGGTTAGAATCAGAAATAAGTTGTTCATGAGGACAAAGATTGAAACTTGCTTACAATAATAGAAGCATATTAATCAGTTGTGAATACTGATTGCAAGCTTCAGCCTGTTGTCAACTGGATTGGTGAAGTGACGTCTCTCTATGCGATTGAAAATTTGAAATCGACTTAACCTTGAACCTATTTTTCTGTTCTTCAAATTTTGCATATAAGAGTATGAGACCGATATTATATTCACATTTCAATTATGTTGTGACTAATCAGTTGTTTGGGGATGGCTTACCACATCATCTGCAAAACTATCTAGTCACTGTATTTGCGTATCCAGTTTCGTTACTTCAGTACTTGCTTTCGTAGTTTTGTTATTGCTCTGCATGTTTCTTGACAATCTATTTTCCTTATGCGCAGGGGACCTGCACAAGGAACTTCTGGTATGTGCTTTTGACTTGCGCTCATCTCCTCTGCTATTTGGTTCTCGTGTTGTGTGACTGCAAACACCTATTGCTATCTTCTAATGAGAGTTGTTGCCAATTACAGATAGCAAATTTTGTTTTGAACTTCGCATTCTTTCCCATCTACACTACAGTACTTTAATCAGCCCTTGACCATATGGCAGAGTATTAATCAGTTGATAGATTATTTCCAAAAAATACAAAGAATAATTTAGAACCTGTGGGCAATCAAAACTACAAACTCCTGGAATCTAGCTAGTGAGGTAACAGTTGGATATTTACATCTAATAGACTCATCTTGGTGTATCTTTTTATCTTCAACCTATTATCTTCAGTTTCTGTGAATTACTGTTGAATTTGTGTTTTTATGTTAAGATTGAGACAGACATTTCTCATTTATTTAGGTAGTTATCTGGCGGTTCTCTTTTGTTATGGCAACTCCCAGAGCAGAAATTAGTATTGCACCCCAACAGAAAAGAAGAAAAAAAAAAAAAAAAAGATAAGTATGTTCAACCACAAAGATATCAGTAATGAAAAGTAACATAAAGTGAATGTTCTATTTCTTAACTTATGGATGATCCGTGTATAGCTTATGTAGTTCATTTAATATAAGAGTCAGGAAGCTATATTTATAAAACCTACACAAAAGTTGGGCTATTTTACATGGCATTTCTTGAAACCCTGTAGAAAGTTTTATTTGAAAAATCTACCCTCGAATTAAGCATTATAGAAAGCAGCGTATCGTGAAAGTTATCATCTAAAACTCATCTTGACTTGCCAGGTACATCTAATGCAACATTTGCCTATGATATTTACTGCTTTGGAAAGGTTCTGCTTGAGCTAATGACCGGCAAGCTAAGTCTTGGTGTTTTGCTTGAGCTAGTAACAAGCAAGTTGGGTCTTACCGCTGCCACTGGTTACCCGGTAAGGCCTGAACCCATCCCTCCGATGGCTGAAGCCAAGCTTAGTAGTGTCCCTGGAAAAGATGATGATCCTGACGAGGAAGATTGGATGGCAAATACGTTGCCTTACATAAGTATTTACGATGACAGGAAACTTCTTCTTAAGATTGTAGACAATTCTTTAAATATAGATGATGATCTTTTGATGGAAGTATGGGCAGTGGCTGTTATAGCCAAGGCCTGCCTCAATCCCAAACCAGCAAGGCGGCCCCGGATGACATATGTACTTAAGGCATTAAGAGATCCTTTCAAAGTGGTAACTGAAGAGGGCAGCGTATCGAATTGGCTCTCTGCTTCTAATGGCCCTAGGCCTTCAGGTTCTTCCAGCTCAGTTCTTCCACTACCAGAGAAGAGAAAAGAACCTGAGACTGCATCTCGTCCAGCAGAACTGGAACTAGAATTCTATTGAGTTGTACCACTACCCAGGATAAAATTTCAGATGGCATGAATTCCACCATTTGGAATGGGAAGAATTGTTTGGCTTTGAAACTAATACATAATTATGACTGATGAGCAATACACAAAAAGCTATGGAATTATCTTACGCACATAAACCACAAAATTCTCAGAGCTTCTAAATATCATGATGCAAAACTACTTCTCTATGCCTCTTTAACAGTTGGGGAACAGATACTATCATACTACTACTATAAGCTTACAGAAGGTTTTTTTGATGGTTTCCTGGTGTACCCTTTGATTCGCTGCGAACTGAACGCCAGTTTCGCGTTATCTTTCACCTGAATCTATGAAAATTTTCTCATGGGATATCACAGTACCTAATTTTTTACTGGTATCCTTTTGCCCGATCACAGTACCTAATTTTTTACTGGTATCCTTTTGTCCATCAGCATCCTAAATGTTTTCTACTACAGAATCACTGGTGGATATAAATCTTCCATTTTATTACAGAGTAGTTTTTCCAAAAGGCTTACAAAGTTTTTTGATCATGCCATCTTTGTCCACGTCAAATATTTAAGAACCAAAATAGTAATTAATATTGCTAGTTTTACACATTTGGACAACAAGACTAACACATAAGTACTAGCAAATAATACAGAGCACAGTCAGGCATAGATACTTGAGCACAAATGCTCGACTAGATTGAAGAAGTGGATGGTACCAAGACAAAGTTATCTGCTGGGAAGAAATGGCAAACAGGGAGATGTCCCTGGTTCAATTCCAAGCACGCGGAAGGAAACATGATTAGGGCTCCATTGAGAGGTATCCAAGTGACAAACAGCAATAGATTCAACCCTTTCACCATTTTCGCCATACAGTGAAATCCTATACACCCGACTCTCACTCTCTTGATAATGACAGTAAAAAACTGCATAGGGGTAAGGCATGGTATGACAGGCTACCATTTTTGGAGCTGAAATTTGCTTAGGAACTTGTATAATTGTGTATTCTCGTAATCCGGCAGCTGATCTTGTGAGATGAATAGTTGATAGAACTTCGATGTTGGTTTCATACCCCAAGATTTGTAGACTGAAATTAAACATTGACTCATAGGATGTAGCACAGAATTTGGTCTCTCCCCTGATCGGATCAATCTCGCATTGTCTCAGCGTATCTGCCATGGCTATGGCCTGGGGAGATCCTGGTGAGAATGAGAAGAGTTGCAGAAGGTTAGGGAGTTGTTGTAATGTGAAAGGGATGTTGTCTGCTTCTGTTTTAGATAACAAACGAGGAGAGGATGAAGAACTTAAATCCCTGTTGGGGAAATAGATGGGCATTGTTTTGCCTAACTTCAGATCATCTAACAGGAAGAACACAATTGTTGATGGGTCCATATGATTCATCATAATGGACGAGGAATGAGCATGTGCTTGAGCTTGGACATGCCTTGTCTGAGTTTCTTGTCCTTGATCTTGATATTCATCTTTCTTATTATTTTTTTGATGATGAACATCCATGCTGTGCAGTCGTAGAAAGTTAGTATCCTTGGGGATAGAATCAACCATGGAAAAACGGATATCCATCTGCTTGCGGGCACGGTTTTGGTCGTGCCCAACTGTTTTTTTGCTCCACATCTCCTCGTCTATTTCGCTAGCACCACCTTGGTGTGCTTCCTGAAAATAATGCAATTTAATGGGTTAAAGACACTAGTAGTTTCAAAGTTAAAAGGCAAAGGATTAGGAACTTGCCAGCAGAATCAATAGCTGAAAGAAGAAACCAAGTCTACAAACAAATTTTCCAACACCCATCTATGGTTCTTTTCTTCTTCTTGCACCTCCTCCTTGAGGTCTGTAAACTGAAGGAAAAAGTAATTGAGGAATAAAAGAGATACTAAATTATGCTTATTGGAGGTGCAATCATCACTAGTTAGCTACAGTTACATGTAAAATTAGGTGTCACATTGCATGAGAAATTTTATATAAAAAAGTTAAATGTCACGTGACCAGTTCAACACTCTACGGAGATGAAGTGTTTCTCGAGAATAGATAATCATGCACAAAACTTATTTTGACAACGTATCATTACTAGCAATGAATCTTGGCCTTGCCAAGGCAGAACAAATCAAATGCTCTGCGGCACTGATTCATTCGACCATGACTTTTTCCATTTGGCATTTTCTGATTCCAGCACAATTAAACAGTACAATTTTCTTTCTGTAGCCTTAATATCCTTACTGGCGTTGAAACCGAATTAGTTCTTCACAAACTACCAATTTGCGTACTGGATCATTTTTCTTTCTTCAGGTTTTCCTGTTTTAGAATTGAAAAGTCGAACGGATTCATTTCAGCCTGTTGATTGCCACCTATGGTTGCTCTTCTTGTTTTTTCAGCTTCCACCTGGCTATAAGTTTTGTAAGTAAAGCAAGTGATTAGCGAATGGAGAAGAAACAACATTGTGCTGATTCATGAGGTGCCAACATCGTTAGTTGTCATCACCACAGTCCAAATGCAATGTTAGTTGTCACAAATCATGAACACGAAATTTTTTTTTCCAAAGTCGAGAATCGAGTTACCATGTTAATGCCCCACAAAGATGCAATACATCCCGAGGATGGAGTACGGAAGCTGAATTATTTCGCCCAACATATTCTTCTGAAGAAATGGAGAAATTTAAGATAATTCTAGGCCTAAACTGGAGAAATATTTCCTATTCTTTAGCATTTTTCATTTGGTTTGAACAACTGAATTCGATTTTCATAAGATATCAATTTGCATTCTTCATCTTTTCCTTTTTCTTTTTCTATTTACAGTTGAATGAATTGGCTAACTACACGCAGTCTTTTGAGTGCTTTTGTATATACTTTCGGCCGAATCAGATTGAAGAATAAGATATCAATATGTGCAATCATCTTGCCCACATTATTTTGTCTGGTTGTCAGTAGAGATCCGATGGAATACCATTAGTGGATGGAACATCCACCTAACATATTAGAAAGGGAAAAAAAAAAAATCTACCAATTATAGTAGTAGGATATGTTTTCCCTTTTCTGTGTGGACAAGACGTACAAGCAATACTAGGATGAAAACAAATCTACAAATAATGGTAGTAGGATAATCTCGGATGTTATGAACAAACTATTAAGAAGGAACTGGACGTACATATACCCACTAAATTAATGGTGGATGATACTGAATCCATCTATTCCAAGCTCCCCATAAGATTAAAAACTTAACTTGTATACCTGAAGACACTGAACCTTCACCAAAATTGGCCAAAGAAATCAAATCAAATCCACTTGAAAACCACTTAAACCTGTCAATATGGTGCAATTTATCACTTAAAGGACTTAAAAATTATGCATGCGGTTGTCGTGCTACTGGTCCGTTTCATTATTTCTTAATAATGCAAAATGAACGATGAGAATATCAGTATACCCCAACCTATCAGCAATTCAGCATTCATCAGATGTACCTTCAGCCGAGCCAAGTTCAACAAATTCCTCCATCTGCATGGACTGTTCTTTCGCTAGTGGTATACTTGGTTAATTTACCTAGAAAACACCCTATGGTTAAGTGAAGCTCAAAGATTTAATCTTTTGAAAAATTATAAATGAATAAAAATGAAGAGATAAAGAGAGCAAAATCCTTAAGCCTGTGAACTGTAAATGAAAATCATTATAATTTTCATTTTAAATTTCATTTCTCTCATAATAAGACTAGATCAAGAAATAATGTGAGCAGTTTTGGCATATGGCTGCAAGAAAGAAGCGGATAATAATGGAGTAGCATGTAATCGTTATAATACATGCTCAATCAACGTTAAAAGTGTAAGAATGACGAGGCCATTCTCGTGTTTCATGTGCTAGACCGCATACATAACTGGATAATTAAATAATTATAACTCCCTCATGTGGTTAAATAAATGAGATTTCGAAACAGTAAGTACATAGTAAATACTATCAACTGGAATTATCAAATGGATGGATCGCTGAACAAGTCTCTTGGCCTCCATTGTTAATAGTGCTTGATTGACCCACAAACAAGACAACCTGACCCGTGCCAGCCTCCCCCACATGATAAGTGATGAAGCTTGTTCTTTAGACCTTGGGATAATTAAAGTCCATTCTGGCAGTTTCTCTCTTTATAAATAGCCAGTGGCTGCAAGACTCTGGGGATAATTAGTTTGAAAATAGTATTTGAAGACAAGACATGGCTTCATCTTTAGCTCTCATTGCTCTCTTCTCACTGTCCCTGGTAAGAAGCTTAGCTAATCAACCTTATTCTCTGATCCTCGTAAAAGCTAGAACAGTTGCACTTCTTGTGATTTGTGGGCTGTTCCTCCTTGTTTGGATTTCTATTTAATTCGTATAACAAATTCAACCATATTTATAGTGCAGACTGGTTTGTCAACAGCTCTCCGCGATTTCTGGAATGTTAAAGAAATTCGTTATGTGAATCCAATTTTGTTAATTCCTCAAGTTAATCCTAGATCGAGAATTAAAATTGTGAAGCTATAGTTGATTACTAACAATTGATCACTTTGAACCGATGATGATAGAACAATTGAGAATCTGAGATATATGCTACTAACATCATTACTTTGTCCTTTGAATCTTGCAGTTTTCAGGCATCATAGAAGCAAGAAAAGACCCCGGGGAGTATTGGCAAGGTGTTGCTGCTGGTAGAAATGAAGCTCTGATGGTGGAAGCAATCGAGCACCTTGCCCATCTAGATTTGTCCGTCCCCAACACGAAGAAAATCACCAGTGATTGTCATGCATCGAAGAAAGATTTTGTAGGAGCAACAAGTAATAAAAAGTCCTTTGTCACAGACTTTGAACCAAGGCCTAGTGCAACTGCCTATAGGGATACTGATACTCAACAAAAAGAGGACAAATCTTTCATGAAAGATTTTGAGCCAAGGCCTAATATTTCTGTCTACGATAATGATACTCGTTTGAAAGGAGAGAAAAAATTTGACAAAGATTTTGAACCCAGACCCAATGTTTCTGTCTACGATAATGATAGTGGTCTGAAAGTGGAGAAAAAATTTGACAATTATTTTGAGCCCAGGCCCAACATATCCGTTTATGAGGATTAGGCCGCAAGAAACGACAACTTCTTAGAAGTGGCAATAAACATGTTACAGAACGGTTGATGTGTGAATGTGAGTTGAATGTGTAAATGTATCAAGCACAATGCCTTGCTTGTTACTATGTACGAGCAATTATTAGGTGATAATTTTAATCTACAGTGTGGTTTGTACTTCAGTGATGCTAAGAAATAAAAGTCTATGTTGTTCTTGCAATTTTACTTGGTTTCTATTAGTATTTGGAACCTTATTTCAATCGTTGTTTAAAATTCGTGAGTAAAAAATGGTTATTCAGTTCAATCCTGTTAAAGAAAACAATGGGAAATAATAAAAAAAATTACTCATTTCAGTTTAAGTATATAGAGGCCTTAGTGTCGAATGGCAAGTCCCTTATGGAACTGCCCTAGGAACAAGGTTTTGCATTGTTAATTTTTCTTTGGAACAGCAAACGAGAGATAATTGTAGTATTAAATTCGAGCACATATCTAGCAGTGGATTACTTATTTAATTTAACAGCAATCAAATCTGACAAAAGGACCTTGTAGGACTGTACATTAGATGATCAAACTATACAATAATGATTTTATGATGAATATTTTACCATAAATCATATTCAATTCTTCATCGCTGCACTTGTCCACGTTCATATCATGTACATGTAAAATTCATATTCATAAGAGAAAAAGGTATAGCATATATATACATTTCGATTTATGGCATTTGTTCCTACAAAATAGTTACTCGCGTGAAGTAGTAATTTTTGGCTGATGGGCGCGAAAAAAGAAAAGGGATGGTGAATATTAATTTCCTCACCTGATTTGACATTACTACTAATAAAACTTTGAAGTTGATATGAATGATTCAAATCAATGTAAGTGATAGCTAAACTCAAGATTTTATTGTTTCCAATATTTCCTTAAAAACTTCATATCGTAATTTGTAAGTAATTTGTTAAGAACTTTATTCTCAAATTAACCAAACCTCAAAGGCACAAGCAAGATTCACTCAAATGAATGCTAACTGTATTTATGTTTTACCAACGAAAAAACTACATTTATATCATGTTTTTTTTTATGCAAACATAAAAGTGCAGCTAGGATAGAAAAAGAAGTGACTTCGAAAAAAAAAAAAAATAGCCTAAACAAATCTTTTTTGTCGATAATTTCAAACAAATCAATCAAATATAGATTGATACACAATTAATCAAACATTATTAGAAAACGGCTCTTCTACTCAACCATATTGAACATGATACTCAAAAATTAACCATCAAAAAATATCTAAAACAATCAGATAGAAATGAAAACTCGGCATGATCACGTTTTTACACATGAACCATGATCGTTTATCGTGAAGGAGAGAAGAGTACAAAATAGTACAATACACCATGCATGCAAGTAACAGGGACTTGTACTGTGGGCACGCCCAGCTAAACCCGGGCTGCTAATACACGTTAATAAAATCATGCAAGGAGAAAAAGGTAATTTCAATAAGTTTTTTTAATTTCTATTTTTTCACCTTTTCCTCCATTAAATATAAGCAAGCAAGCAGATGCTGCGTGGAAGACGACACCTCAGTTGTTGAAAAATGGAGGAAAAGCGCAACGGAACCCCACCGCCGGCGGCTCTATCGGCTGAGGCTCCCGTGACCGATGCGCTTACCAGTTCGAGGCGGAAAGGGGGAGGACAGAAGAGAAAAGCGAGCGCCACCGGCAGCGGCAACAGTTTGACTCCTCAAACAAGTTCCTCCAAGCGCCAGGCTCGTGAGAGGCCGCCGCCAGTACCTTTCCCTCCGATCCACAACGGTCCGTTAACCAGAGCTCGGCAGCATCCGAATAACAGCTCCGCTGCCGCCACTGTACCTTCGCCTTCTGGTGTGAAGAGTGAATTGGTGGAGGTGGCGAGGAGAGATGGTGGAGGAGGAGAACTTGTGAAGGCCGATGAACCAATTGAGACGGCGAAGGAGGATTTGCAAGCTCTGGAGGCGAAAATTGAAGCCGAATACGAAGCTATTAGATCACGAGACTCTAATGTTCATGCGGTGCCCAATCATGCTGGTGAGATGGAATTAACATTGCCAGATTTTCAGAACCTCTAAGTTTTGATTGCATTGTTGACATTTAGGTTTCGAAGTTTGAGTAATTTGTAAATTTAGTAAATGAAAATTCTCAGTTCTTTTACAGTTCCGAAGTTAATTGCTTTGATTCTGTATTGTAATCTACAGATAAAAAGGCTAGTATTTACTAGGATTCTAGTTAGAAAATAAAAATGCACAGAAGATTCGTATCTGTCCTACACACATGCACACATTTAAAAATTCTTCACTTTGCAGGAGTAAAACGAGATTTTTTTTTTTTTTTCTGTACGAAGAAAATGAAGTTCTTTATCCGGAATTTGTCTCTGATTGTCTTGTCTGTTGAATTTGCTTTGTATATCCCAGAAGTTAATACTATGATCTCTTGCTATTGTTTTAACTTATAGGGTGGTTTTCTTGGACAAAAACCCATCCTTTGGAAGAGAAAATATTGCCATCTTTCTTCAATGGGAAATCAGAAAGTAGGACTTCTGAAATATACATGGAGATACGTAATTGGATTATGAAAAAATTTCATGCAAACCCTAATGTGAATATTGAGTTGAAAGATTTGTCAGAGATATCTATTGGCGAGTTGGATGCAAGGCAGGAGGTGATGGAGTTTTTGGACTACTGGGGGCTGATCAATTATCACCCTTTCCCAGAAAATGATCTAGCCATTATGAGCATTATGGGTGATGCTCATAAAGATGGAAAGGCTGAATCTTTGTTGGAAAGTTTGTTTCGCTTTGAGTTAGATCAATCATGTGCCCCAGTTATTCCCAGGAACTGTGTAGCAACAACATCTGTGTCCTCTGGTTTGTTTCCGGAGTCTACTGTTGTTGAAGAATTGGTTAAGTCTGAGGAACCTGCATACCATTGTAATTCTTGCTCAGCTGATTGCTCTCACAAGCGTTATCATTGCCAGACGCAGGTTATGTTTCCCTTTTGTTTTATGATTTCACTTCCTTGCAGCATCTTGCTGGATGTCAACAATCTTTTTAGGCATAACTGTTATTTTTCCTAGTTCTTGATCACCTTGCAACCAAGATCTCAACTTTGAGTTTGCATAGTTTATAACTTGGGTGGGTTCAACTAACTGCCTAGCTAACTGAACAATGCTAGTGATCATGGGAAAGGTTTGTCTTGCTGATCCTGAAATTCATTCTCCTAGCTTGTTTGATCTAATTCCGAGACCTTTGAATCTTTTTCACAGTGACTCTAGAGTATGACCACTCCAGAACCACACAACTCTTGCATTTAAAGTAGATACTGAAAGTTACTATTTTGGTGTGGATAATTACTAGTTGGTCCTGTTATGGAGTTCCAAATGACAATTTCAAAGTCTTACACTGTTCTTCTGAGATGAATAATCCTATTATCACTTGGTTATTTCAAAGGAGTCTTTATTTTGCTATAATTTAATTTATGTCCTTCAGCGAGGTCTTCCTAACTTTGCATTTTTGGGGTTGTTTTTTTATTCTATGGCATAAGTTTGTTATGAGCATCCGAATAAGCCTACTATCACATAACTATTCCAGAGAAGTCTGTGTTTTTCTATAATTAAGTTTATGTCCTTCAATAAAGTTTCGCAAACGTTGTGTTTGATTTATTTTCTATTTTGTGGCATAAGTTTGCTATAAGCATCTGCTTAGCCTAAATTTTCTCTTTTATGCTTTTGATGCCACAAAAATTTATAATCACCTTGTGATGAAAGCATTATTTGACTCATCTTACGGGTCATCTTTGTGAAAAGATAGGCTTTATGGAATTCACACGGCAGTTATTCCTTGTACTGTCAGATTAAAGGTCTATGAGAAACAGTCTCTTAAAAAATCAACATTGAAGTGAGAGGTGCCAAAAGTATCTTTTTATAAGTGGTTAGATATTCTTCAATTATTTGTCAAGAGAAGATTAAAATTGGATTGGTTGCAATGTACGACTTGAAGGTAAAATGTGCCTCATTGTATTAGAAATGCATGCAAGGGCAAGACATTTAATGAGTTAATGATAGAAGATAGATATTTGGAATCCAGAACAGTGAGGAGGGTCAATTTTTTATGCCTTTGGGCTCATTGCAAATTTTTTCATGAACACTCACCCTAACTTGCCAAATAAACTCATCGCTTCCTCCATTTATCGTATAAGGTACAAAACTTAATTTGATTTCTCACCTATGTCCATTTTCTATTCAAGTTGCTGATCATCAATTACTCTATGCCATTTATGAGAATAAATCATTGTTGTACTTGCTTATTGATTGCATAAAAGTTGATTTTAGATGCAAAGTGCAATGATTAAATGAACATAATTATTAAATTTTGCATGGATTCTAAAACTAGAAGTCATTGAGTCCGTTTTTTATTTAAACCTAATTATAGGTCAAAATATGTGTCCCACAAATGATCTAAAGTTAAGCATTAGCCAAAATCTGCTGCATTTTTATTAAATGTGGACAAAGATGGAAAATTATGTTTCATATTTATTCCATAACTACTATGACAAACCTGAATTTAGATGTAAGATTGAGAATTGGAAAAATTTTAGATTGCAAAGTAATTTTATTCTTTCCAAAAAAACTATTAGTTTAGGTGAAGTTTCTGTAGTCAAAATGTTACCCAGAAAGGTTATTTATGTCTCTTGAGAAATACTGGGTTGTTTCTTTGTGTAATTTGAGAAATCACCTTCTCCAAGAATCAATTATACGCCTTGAGGATGTCTTAATGCCTTTATGAAAATTTTTTAATTTTTATTTTCCCATTTCAACATGTGTACTTCTGATAATGGATCACGCTAAAGGTGCTGTTTTTCCAGCTGAGTTGGACTAGGTTATTATAGCAGTGTTCCTTGAAAGTTTGCTTCTGCTGATTACATCTCTATTACAGGCAGATTTTGATTTATGCACCGAATGTTTTAACAATGGGAAGTTTGGTTCTGACAAGTCCCCATCCGATTTTATTGTAATGGAGCCTGCTGAGGTCAGTGGTGCTACTGGTGGAAATTGGACAGATCAGGAGACCCTCCTACTTCTTGAAGCTTTGGAACTTTTCAAGGAAAATTGGAATGAGATTGCTGAGCATGTCGCTACAAAAACAAAAGCTCAATGTATTTTGCATTTTGTCCAAATGCCAATCGAAGATACATTCTTGGATAGTTGTGATGAAATTGACGATACCGCTAAAGGAAATTCAGACGCAGTTCCAATAAATAATGACACTTCAGCTCTTAAATGTGGCCCTGAAACAACTGAGAGCAAGGACACTGAAACAACTGAGAGCAAGGACAAGGCAAACGGCAATCAGCCTTCATCTTCTCCAATGGAAGATTTAAAGCCTGAAGAAGCTGATGGTTTAACTGTCCATGAAGTCAATGAGAACTTTGTAGTGAACGCACTGACTGAAGCATTTGAAATTGTTGGTTCTCTCCCTTCACCGGGTGAACGACTTTCATTTGCTGAAGCTGGTAATCCTGTGATGACACTGGTATGTGGATTTTGTTTCCTTAATGTGGCCCAAATTACTTTTTTAAGTCTCTTCATGATAAAGTGAAATGAGATTGACTTAATTAAGTGATTAATTCAACTGTAACACTATCTCGAGTTTTTCCAGTCAGCAATGCAAGAGTTTGCTCGTAAGCCCATATGCTCCTTAATCCTCTTCTAAAATCTGGAAAGAGAAAAGCTGAATTCTGACAAAAAAACGATGTTTTGGAGAGAATCATGTCATTCCGTGCTCAAAATGTGCAGACTAGCACTAATTACTTTTAGGCCTGAAGGCAGTTCTTAAACTTTTGGTCTTCTTTCTAACTTTTTTCATAATTTCGCTTTGTCGTATTAGGTTGCATTTCTTGTAAGATTGTTGGAACCTGTTATTGCCACTGCCTCTGCACGTAGCTCTTTAAAATCCATTTCTGGCAATTCTTCTGGCAATCACCTGGCTTTAAGACACTGTTTTTGTTTGGAAGATCCACCTGATGCAAAAAGTTCTGCTCATTCTGAAAGGTCTGTGAGCTTGTTTGTGAACTAAGCTAACAGAATTCAATGAACATTGTTTCTGATTGTGAGATAAGATGTGCAGAACTGCAGCTGAAATGGTTGAGCAAGAAACTCCTAAAAGTGAGGAGCAAAATTCTGAAAAACTGGAGGAGAAATCTAGCCCAATTGTTGATGGTGCTGATATATCAAATGAGGAGGACAACAAAAGTAACAAGGATTGTGTTATGAAAGAAGAGAAACCATTGGCTTCTCCAAATCTTGCATCTGTAGATCAACCTGCATTTGCCAAGGAATCCAATGAGACAACAACTAATGAAGCATCGGAACCTATGCATATGAATGAATCAGATAATCCAGATTTCCCAAAGGAAGACATGCCAGCTATTTCAGAGAAATCAGATGAGTTAGCAATGGAGGTTGAGGTTCCTCCAGGTTTTGAGAAGGAGCCCGATGCTGCTACTCCATTGGGGAAATCTCATGAATTGATAGAGGTTTCAAAGGATATGGACATGATGCCTAATTTGGAAATGAAAGATCGGGTGGAACTAACTGCTTCAAATTCAGGGGTCGAGAATGAAGCAAATAAAGGTGTGTTTCGAGAATATTCTTGTGAATTAGGCTGCTTATAATGAGGTTCTTTCTTTTGGTTTCACATCATGATATCTCAGAGAGTAGTTTAGATTCCGGACTAGATTATAGGATACGTTAAGCAGAAGAACATGCTTAAAACTGCCTTTCAGATGTTGATAGGATTAAGTTACAAAGAAAGTTGCTGGACATTGAGGATGTGGGGAGGATCTAGTAATTACTGCTGTTATGTAACCTATGGTCTATGCACTGTCTGCATTTTTGTGGAAAAATTGACGCATGCAAATTCATGACCTATGATGTGTAATCATGAAGGCGAATGATGCATAAACATTCACCATTTGCCCTTTCTAAGGATTTTCTAATGACTTAGAACTATTATTACACTTGATAAAGTAGGTAGTAATTTTATTTGATTTTACTACTTGCTGGTGCAGAAGCAAAAGATATCATTAATGAGGAGAAATCTGCTTTAGAAACAAAATATGATCTTGCTACAGATAAGATAAAAAGAGCTGCGGTTACCGCTCTATCAGCTGCTGCGGTGAAGGCAAAGCTTCTCGCGAACAAAGAAGAACAACAAATTCATCAACTTGCTACTTTATTAATTGAAAAGCAGGTATGGTTATTACCAACCAGTTTCCCTTTCGTAATCTTTTGATGATGAGGCTCCAAATTACTTGAACCCTTCATCAGAGCTGATTACCAACTATTTATTGATGTTGCTTTAAAATAATGAGCAATAAATTGAGCAAGACAACGCCTAGCAAAAAATTAAGCCAGCTTAGCTGGTCCTCATTTCATTCCTTGGATGTTAAAAACAGTTTCATTATATAACATAAAAAAATTAAGTTCAATTTTGATGGAGGAACATAGCATTTGTTTCTCTCTTTTCCTGATAAGATTATTTGACCTTCAACCAATTATGTTTATGTCATTTGTTGGACTGATTGAAAGTGAGAATTGGCAAAGAAAGATGTAAATATGATACAGATTTAAATTGTCCTTGGTTGAAGTCATGTGGCATTTGACTTCTCTCAGTCTATCTAGAGTCTAAACCTCTTATTCTGCTTAGTGATCGAATGGCTAATAGTCAGGTAGCTAGCTTAGTCAATTTTAGTGACTTTTTAATTGTTGTCGCTATAAATAATCCTTATTTTGCAGTTGCAGAAGTTGGAAACCAAGCTGGCTTTTTTTAATGATATGGAGAATGTGGTGATGAGAGTTCGGGAACAGTTGGAGAGGTCAAAGCAGAGGCTTTTTCATGAACGGGCACAAATAATTGCAACGCGACTTGGGATGTCAGCTTCCCGGACAATGGCACAACAATTGCCTATCAACAAAGTGGCAATGGCTTTTGCAAACTCAGCACCTAGGCCCATTATTGGTATGATCTCTCCAAGACCGCTGGTTTCTAAACCCATAATAGCATCAAATGCAGCTTCAAGCTCATTTCTACCTGCAACTGTTGCAGGTAGTTCAGTGCAGCCTTCAAACCAGGATCACCGTTCTTCAGTTGGCACTAAGTAACCTCTGTTGGGATGCACATGAGTCGTCTTATTATTGCTAGTTCTGACCATTGCCATCATCTAACAAGTATGTACAACACTTAATATTTTGCTTTTGATTGTAAGTGCAAAAACTCAAGATCGCTGATTTCAAGGGAGATAAAAAAAAAAGTAAAAAAGAAAGGAATTCATTAATCTTGGAAATTCTACTAGTGGAGACACCAGCAGTTTTTCTATTTTTTCCCCTTTGCTGTTCATGAAAGTAAGTATCTAGTTCAAAATTTTTAGGGTTTTCTGCTTTATTGTCTTTGTAATTTTTCCCCTCATTTTTTTTTTTTTTTTGAGGAAAAAAGTGAATTTTCATTTAGATAAGTCAGAATTTACGGTAGAAACAACAGACAATGGGAAATTAGTGAGCCAGACAGATCTGATCATTGTTTGGAGGGCTAACTTTGCAGCTACATGAGCTGGTACATTGAATTTCCTATACACAAAATGCTAACTTACATCCGGAAATTGAAGCATTAGTCTCTTGATGTCATAAATGATAGGACCAGTCATAGAGAGATCTCCCTGCTTGCCTTTGATCCTATTTACAATTCCTTGAGCATCCCCTTCCAGCCCAAAGTGAGATATGCCAAAATCTCTGGCAAACTCCAGAGCCTTCGAAAAGGCCTATTTTTCCCCTCATTATGTTGTCTCTTTTCTTTTCTTCCTTGCTGGGATGGAAGATAAGGATCTATTCAATCTTGTAGATTTTCTTTTTGTTGTCTATGTTACTTTTCCTTCATGCCCCTCTCTCTCTCTCTCACACACACACACACACAGAGACAGAGACACAAGCCTCATTGCTAGACTGAATTTCATAGAAAGCATTAGAATTGCCTTGTGCGATGGTGGGCCAATATGGTTTGGTACTTGGGAAGTCATGGGTTTGGCGCACACTTCAAAAACAAATGTTGATGCACGGATCTGGCCGTCCCAAGCCTGTGGTAATGCAAACATTGTGCATCATGTGGGTTCGCCCTTTAATGTATTATGTTATCATGTTGTGTGCACTTAATCTGAATGAGTAGACTTTTGATATGATAGAGGAATTAAGCTGACAATTATTGCGCCAAGAATATAAAGGAATACAGATTTAAGGAAACTCATTAAATACAATTCTATTATTACAGGAGACTTTTCCCTATCTGATGATGTAAAAAGTTCATTGATGGTTATTGCCTTAGGCTGTGATCTTCTGTCCAATTATTCAGGACATACATCTTCGGCACGCGCTTAGTCTAGATTTGTTCTTTTTTGGCTGGGTGGATTTTGTGCGCAGTCTTGAATGCAGTACAACTTTGTCCCTGCAACATATACTTAGCATCAATCTCTGATTTTGTGCTGTATCATTATCGTGTGTTCAATGGGGTTCGTGTATTAATCAGGTTGGTGCTGGCATCCTTTGTTCAGCTTCATAATTTGAAGATAACTCGAGAGTTAAAAAGTACATATCTGTGCTTCTTTGATGGAGCAGCTGACAACTGAAGCTGGGTCGGGATGGAATTGGCTCATGTCATTTTTTTGCACTTCTGGAGAACTTAATATGAAGCCTCTCGATGGATGTAGAAATGGCATCTTGGGGTGGACAAATTGTTATAATATACAGCTTGCAGTTTCTAAGTCGTCATTGTGGTACTTGGCGTTGGCAAATAATTTTGTGAAGCTCTATTACTGGGTACTTTTCACCGTGCGTGTCATTCATATTTCTCTCACCTGGTAAACGATCAGTACTTCGATGAGAACCAACAAGTGACTCCTAACACACAGTAGCGTATCATTGTTCAAAATACACGGTAGTCTCCTTTAAAAGAGGAAAGGAAAGAGGGGAAAGAGAGGGAGGGGGGGGGGGGGGGGGAAACGTCCAAGTGCAAAATGGTACCATATAAATGTCCCAAGTTACAGCCTGCACACAGCAGTGAAGTTTATTGCTTGTAGGATGAGCATATATTATGTGTAGGTCTCGAAACAAAAGAATCTCCAACATTTTGAAAACCAATACATGGTACAATGTAAGCAAATAGAAAATGTCTGGAATAAACGGAATAGAGCATGAAATACTCGTAGGCAGCTCCATGAAAACAAGCAAGTGATGTAGTGAAAGGCGTAAACTCCTGATGTCAGTAAACATATAATGAACGAACTTTAAAGAACCTTTCTCATTCAAACATCAATGTATAGGATCGGCCTCATAAATCCAATAAATAAAAATGAGTCCAAACTGAAACGGTGCTTCCAAGGGCTTATTTCATAATCGGTCAAAAACGATGTACTATGATTTAACATTCACACCCAGATGACCCCTGCTGGCCGCTGCTTGCAACATCAATAGTGTCCGGCAAGTATCTGCATGGCATGGAATGCCCATAAGATAAAAGCAGGAAACATTTGTTAGTACATTCTCACAAATATTTTGGAAAACAGAATAAAGGATAACAAGCAGAGAAAAGATGGTAGTTGTATCAAAAGTACCACCAGAAATCATACTCAAAGATAATCGTGATTGAACTTGCGTAGAAAGTTCATATTGCCCGAGCATGAGTGCAATAATTTTCAAAGCTATTGACAGACCCTAAAAAAAAAAAATCCATTCCTTGAATTTATGTGGACCTTGGGAACAAAGTATATGCAGCAAATATATGATTGGTTTATTGTTATACAACAAACTTATTAAGATTTACAAGACAAACATAAGTTGGTGTCCTGAACGTATGTCCCATTTTTCCTGATTTCCTAAACGTATGTGAATTTGTCTACACCATATGAATCACAGCTGATCTCTTTTAAGAATTCCCCTTTTAGTGAGTTGTCATTGGAGAAAATTTATTTTGACTTACATTTCTTCTTCTTCTCCGCTTTTTAAGGCATTCTTGGCGATGCATTGGAAAGCTTCTTCCACATTTGTACCATCCTTTGCAGAAGTCTCAAAGTATGGGATGTTTCCTTTAGAGGCACACCATGCTCGGGCCTTTTTCTCAGACAGCTGTGGTTTGTACATTAAGATTTAAATTTCTGAACACTAAAGGTATAACTTTTAAGATGAACTTTATACCGATACAACCATTTTCAGACCTTTAAAGTTAGAAAGTATGCAAATCATATTTGGAAAATTAAGCTTACCACTCTACTATTTCCACCATCCACGTCAATCTTGTTTCCCAGCACAACAAATGGAAAATTTTCTGGATCTGATGGACTAGCCTGCAGTAAAAATCACTGTCATTCAGCAAAATTCAGTTTTTCAATATTAATTAAGAAAAATAAAAATCACCGATGCTGGAGCCTGGCCTCTGCTCATCATCACTCATGCCAAATTACCTGTATAAGGAACTCTTCCCTCCAATTATTTAGATCATCAAAAGACTTTGTCACATTCACATCGTAGACAAGGACACAGCAATCCGCACCACGGTAGAAAGCAACACCAAGGCTCTGAAACCTTTCCTGCCCTGCTGTATCCCAGAGCTATATAACACACAAACCATAATCTTAAGCCTTCAAATTAGAAGTCACAACCGACACACTAACCTTAAATATGTTGTCAAAAGGTTCCAATTCTTATCCGTAATCCATCTCACTCATTTACCCAAAAACCATGAAACTACAATTAAGACATTTTTTAACCAGGAGATTAATCATCACCACGTGATTCTCACTCAAAAATGACTTGTGTTTGTACCAAATCTTTTTGCAATATTCTCATAAATTCTACAAGGGAAGGGACAAAATGGGTCATCAGCGAACAGCATTTCAGCATAAGCATTGCTTAGCTTATTAAAAAAGCTAATAGATATTGTGCTAGCACTAACACCCATTATACTTGAATATAAAAACGCTTCTAAGTTAATCAAACCACTAACCACAAGAAAAACCAATAACACAAAACCTGCAAAGTAAAGAGCCTATCATCAAACTGCACTTCTTTTGTCAAGAAATCAGCTCCAATCGTTGCTTTGTATTGATTGCTGAACTTCTTGTTTACATAGCTAAAATCATCCATTCAAGGCAAACAACCAACCAACAAAACAAACTCAAACAAACAGACAGCAAATACAGAACCCTACCAAAAAATTTCAATCTTTTTTTTTTTTTTTTGTTAATACCCCACAAAACCAAATACCAATAAACAATTTAATGAAAAACATTTATACTAAAAAAAGAACACTAATAAGGATACTGATTCATCAATGAGGTCTTCCCCACTCTGCAATAAAAAATCAAATAAAGAAAAAATCGCCATCAAGAAACACGATTTTCTCGTCAGCAAAGAGCGATGTTGGATTCAGATCATCGTTTTTTTTTTTTTTTTTTTTGACATAATGGATTTAGATCATCATTGAGACAAAAAGATTGGGTGAATTATCTAACCCAAATAGCTGAGGAATTATGCAAGTATCAAAATTGGGTTGTACGTACATATGTACGTATATGTTCAGTAGTAAGTACTATATAATTAATTATGTATTTGTAGGTAAAAAGAGGTTGACTTGACTGAGAGACTGACCCGCTGTCACCGAGGATGATGACCTTCAAAAGCGTTCTTCTACGGGAAGACATCTTCGCACAATCAGAGGGTCTCCCGGATTTTATGACCCGAACCCGATCTCTATTACTACTTATATAGTAGTACTTACTTATCTGTCGGAGCGACCAAAAAAAGGTTTTGGAAAAAGAAAGAAAGAGAGGGAAAAGGGGCGAAAAATTAGAGATGGCCGTCTGTCATCGAGCAGTTGAATGCGGCCGACGTCGTTTTAAGAGGATGCGCGGACTCTGTGTTCCTCTTCTAATTTTACTTTCTTGGATACTGGTATGGTAGTGGTAGTTTCTTAGCTGGACGGACCTCGCTGTAGATTTTTAATTTATATATGAATCTAGTTTTTTTTTTTTTTTTTACACCTTTTCAATAGTAAATTTTTGGTTAAATGACTTCTTTTTCACCTTTTTAGTTTGATTACATGATATTGAGTGTTGCTAATGTTATCGAATAAGTGGTAACTCTTTACTATTTTGTCCCCAAAACTAACTTCTTTATAGAACAATTTTTTTACAGATACGTTTCTAATTTGAGACTTTTGTCTTATTGGAGATAAAAGTCTTCCATCTAGCGAAGGTGAAAGCTGCTTCTAATCCTCTGTTTTGAAAAAACTCTTCCGTTATTACTATCATGTGTACTAATTTGTATATGTATTTTATCAAAATAACATGTAAAATTTGTGAATTTTTGGAAAAATACTATGAGTCAATATACATATCAACTGCATAAGAGTGGGATAAAGAGAACATATTCGTTTTTTAGACAGAGAACTAAAAAGATAAATAGTGAAATTGAAACAAGAATTTCTTTTGTCGTAGAGTGCATGAAATTACAAAATATAAAATTAACAAAAGCTAAACTTTCACGTTGAGCAACTTGTGGTTGTAATTGTCACCTTAAGCAGAAAAGCGCGGATAATGGGAGGTTTGACATTTGTTGGGCAATTGCGAAACGAGTTACAATCAGATTGTCCCTTGTGATGGCTATCTCGAGCATAGAAATGGAAATCTTAGAGTAATTGAGTTTAACTAAAAAGCTGACTAGAATAAGGTTAATGGAGCGAATAACTAATCAAGCAAATTGATTTATGTCTCTAAAAATCTAGAGCCTAAAATTGTATAAAAAAAAAATAGACAGAAAATATAAAAAACTTTATGAACATGGGATGTTTATTGAATGGATGAGGTAATTTGTTGCAAGTGAAAATAACAACTGTAATTTCGTTCCCTTATTTTCGGGAGGATTATGGGGATGAAAAATATGGAATGCTAGTTTCTTTCTTGGTACTATTGCCATGCAACATCTATTTCCTCTGCTTTCTTTGAGAATCCTCCCTGCCCTTCTCCTAAAGGTATCTGTCTATCTCTCTGTCCCTCTCTCAGATCACATCTTTCTTTCTCCTTGGTGTTCTTTTAATTGTCTGTAAAGAAAGATTATAATATTGCATGTAAACTATTTTTTTTTGCACATGAAAAGAGATTGTGAAGCATTTTTATTTTTATTTTTTTGATTTCATGCAGTTTGTTCAATTGCAATATATTTGGTGATTTTCATGGTTGGTTTTCCTTATCTAATTTTCTTCAAATGTTTGGATATTAATTAATGATGTGGTTAATATGTAGGAAATTGAAGAAAATAAAACCTCATTTTTGCATGCATGTTGATTTGATTCAGGGTACATTATTTGGGAGACTGGCGGGGTTTACACGGTGTATCCTTCCATAGATTGTGATTAATTAAAAACTACATATATATACCTTGTTGAAAATGTCTTCGCCAAATGAATCTCCACCTTCACCTCCGCCTCCTCCATCCGAGGATTCGCCACCGCCGCCACCGTCTGATGATGCGTCACCGCCACCACCCTCTTCACCACCACCACCAGCAGCACCCCCACCATCAAATTCCAATAAATCTCCTCCTCCGCCAGCTTCCCCACCACCTCCTAGTGGTAGCAAGAGCAAATCTCCCCCGCCACCTTCTAATTCAAATGATGACTCATCACCACCTCCTCCACCACCACCCCCACCTCCTCCTCCTCCTCTTCCACCCCCACCGTCTCATTCTAGGCTGCCGGGTTCAAAGTCCAACTCATCACCACCAACATCAAATGATAGTGGCGATACCAACCAAAAGGCTCTAATCGCAGGAGTTGCAGCTGGGGCAGGACTGTTGCTCCTTATTATGATAGTCTTTTTGATGTCTTGCGGGAAAAGAAAGAAGCGAAAGCCCCATGATCACATGAACTACTATAGGGACAATTCCCATGGAGGCAGAAGTATGTATTGGTTCTCAACATTTCTGCATTATTTATCAACTGGTTTAGTCTACATTAATATTCGACATAATAATATCGCACCAATATTTAAAGCTATAATTTGCATAGATTTGGTTTGATGTATGGAGTAATAAATTTAATGCAATTCTTTATTCCAGAAGCAAAGTAACATTGGTTTTTTCATTTGATGTCTTGAGAAAAGATATCGATTTACTAATTTGCATTCTAGAACATGCTTGGTTAAGTCATTGGTTTTTTCATTTGATGTCTTGATAAAAAATAACTTCACTCCCTAATTTAATCCAATTTGATATGAATTTGGAATGGTTTATAATGAGCATTGAAAAGTAAACTTCAATTAATTAAAATGAGAAAAAAGAACCTAATAAGAAAATCAATAAGAGTAGTAAAATATTCTTGTAGTAGCACAACTGTTTTATAGCTAATCCAAGAGAACCACGATATGTATATTGCAGGTGACTATTACAGCGGGCCACATGGAAACTGGCAAAACCATTCCCAAGGCCACGACCATGCTCTTAAAATGCCCCCAAGTACACAAGTGAGTTCAGAGCATGGGTGGCCAATAGCACCACCTCCACCACCACCTATGATGAGTAGCAGTGAGATGAGCTCAGCAGCTTATTCCGGCCCACACAACCCCCCTTTGCCGCCTCCACACCCTGCCATTGCTCTCGGGTTTAATCAGAGCAGCTTTACTTATGAAGATCTGGCAGCCGCAACTGGAGGATTCTCCAATGTTAATCTATTAGGACAGGGTGGCTTTGGCTTTGTTCACAAGGGGGTGTTACCAAATGGGAAGGAAATAGCGGTGAAGAGTCTCAAAGCTAACAGTGGGCAAGGGGAGAGGGAATTCCAAGCTGAAGTCGACATTATTAGTCGTGTCCATCATCGCCATTTGGTCTCTCTTGTTGGATATTGTATTGCTGGATCACAAAGGATGCTGGTTTACGAATTTGTTCCCAATAATACACTTGAGTATCACCTGCATGGTGCGTGCATCTTTTATTTGCTATTTTCTTTGAATTTATATCGGTTGCAAAAGAATTGCAATGCTCTATCACGAAGTGAGCTCATGTACAAACAAATTCATTGTGTACTTCAATTATTAGTATGTGTGACAAGTTTAAATGCAAATTTTCTTGTGCCTACCAAGTATGCATACCTAATATTGATTAATGGTCAATATTTTGATTTACTTGATTGTAATATCTTCGTGAATATGCAGGACCAGGTCGCCCAGTCATGGACTGGCCAACAAGGCTCAAAATTGCACTTGGATCGGCCAAAGGATTTGCTTACCTGCATGAAGATTGTAAGTTGTCGTTCTTTTTCTCTCTTGCATTGTTGGATGACTGTGTGGCTAGTGAGATCAAATTTCTTCTTAAATTTTTGGCCATTTAACTTCGAGCCTCCAATGTTCAATTTGTCACTTTCAGGCCACCCTCGCATTATCCACAGAGATATTAAAGCTGCAAATATTTTACTTGACCATAACTTTGAAGCTAAGGTATCTTCTGTCTTAATGATTATACTTGATAGTATCTAGGGAGTCAATTAATTCAATGCCACATTTAAAGAAAGTTGATGACTCACTTATAAATGATACAATCTCAAAATTTAGGTGGCTGATTTTGGACTGGCTAAGCTCTCTTCAGATGAACTACACACATGTCTCAACACGCATCATGGGAACATTTGGGTAAGCAATTAACGACGTTTCTTTTACAAACTACAATGTTCAATTCAAAACTTTTTGTACACGTCTCATTTCATCATGTTATGGATGAGTCTAAAAGTTTAATTATGTGATTTGTTAGCGAACGTTAATGGATTTGAAAATGCAGGTACTTAGCACCTGAGTATGCCTCAAGTGGCAAGCTCACTGAGAAATCTGATGTCTACTCCTACGGAGTTATGCTGTTGGAGCTAATTACCGGAAGACGCCCCGTGGATGTTAGCAGTGATGATGATAGCTTAGTTGATTGGGTATAGATCACACTACTTTTAATCTTTGATTACATCTATATTGTAGAAGTTGGTACATTTGGGAATGCTAAGTTCAGTTTATGAATTTTGTACGCTTACCTAAATGAAGTTCCAAATGACAACAAAGAAAAAGTAAGAGCCTCCAAAATTCTATTCATACAAATATTCCAACTAATTTCTTGATTCACGCAGGCAAGACCTATTTTGGGACGAGTGGTAGATGGTGGAAGCTTTGAAGAATTGGTGGATCCAAAATTGGAAGACAAATATGATCCCACGGAGATGCTACGTATGGTAGCCTGTGCTGCTGCAAGCATCAGACATTCTGCTAGGAGACGTTCAAAAATGAGCCAGGTTATCAAACTTTGATTGCCCTTTTTTTTTTTTGATGAATTCATTTTTTTCCCAGTCATCAAGATATATAAACTCAATAATTAGCACTTGTAATTACAAACGGTCGCATAATTGGAATATTCCAATTGATGATCTTTATCAATATATGTATGTCCAGATTGTTCGCGCATTGGAAGGAGATGCATCACTGGAAGATCTAAATGAAGGAATGAAACCTGGGCACAGTGCAATGTTTAGCTCAACTAGCAGTTCTGAGTATGACAGTTCATACCAGACTGACTTGAAAAGGTTCATGAGGAAGACAGGATTGTCGAGCCAAGAATTCACAAGTGGTGAGACTGGGGAGTACCTTCATTCTAGTGGTGATCAATCACAAGAAATCCATCCTAAGAGCCGAGGCCAGACACCTTGAATCAATTAACCTGCTCCCAAATTCTCAGTTGAGAAGAAGAAGAAGGAGGAGAAGGAGATACTCAGTTATCACAAAAATACAAGCTTTACAACACAATGTATTTCCCCAGAAACAACGTTAATGCATCACGAAACATTTAGTTAATAGTCATTATCAATTCATCATCAACACCGCATGAACACATTTACACTGATGACCTGCCCAATATGTTCGGATGCTAGTGAAGGCATTGATCTGCTCAAATAATACTTAGCAGAAATAGTTTTGATTGAATGTTCACTGACATTTGTGGTAATCTTTGCATCATTGCATTTACACATACTGGGTTCTGGCTGATCAATATGGATTTGAATTATTTTCTTAATGTATAAACAATGTATTTGATATTTTTGTGGTGTACCATGACCACGGAGAAATGCAACCTTGGGGTTGCCTGGCGAAAAGACTAGGAAATATTATCCTGTCCAAGGAAGATTTTGTTACTTTGTGAATGCTATGCCAGTTCGTTTTATTTTTTGAGATGTCAATCAATTTGTATTCTTTAAACACCAAGAATTAAAACCATTCCTCAAATGCCTACAAATCCAATCTATGGCATGCTACATATTTTCGTGGTTGATTATTGATTTTAAGAAAAAAATTGCATTCTTCAGTTAAAAACACAATCTTATCTCTTTAAATCACCAATCTTCCAATAATAATTATGATCTTTGTCAATATGAAATAACCTTTTATTGTTTTTTGGCCAACAAGCTTCTACCTTGGGATCCTCAAAAAAATTATCATGTATCATTTAGAGATGGTATTTGTGTACTTATATAGGAGTTGGAGATTTATTTTTTCTCCTCTCTTTGATGAGCAATCTAAATATTGAATTTTGTTAATTGACTAATCTTATTGTATAACAATCAATCCTCCCTTAAAATTGAATCATAATTGTTCTTCACGTTAAAATTTTATCATCTTACTTGTTCCCATGTGCATTATATCTATCTTTTACTTTTTTTAACGAGAAAAATATACAACTTCAAAGGAAATTATGTCTACAAAATATAACACAAATTCAATATTAGTTCGACACTCAAGTCCTCTTTTTACCTTTTTTTTTAAGTTTTCGTTATATGGCTTGTAGTCCCCTCGCACCGAAAAGTAAAAATGACGGGTGTGTATATTGGTAATTGATTCGTATCATATGTAATTAATTGGACTCAGCTTCATTCAAGGCTTTCAATGAACGTACGGTGTGCATCAACATTTATACCCTTGTAAATTTGCTAACCTTCGAAACCAACAAAATAAACCTTCTGTTACCACTCCCTCTAAACAATTTCACCAATTTTTTGGGGCAAATGGTAATTTTACCTTTTCACGGAGAATTACTGCTAGCAAAAACCCAGTAACACGTTCAGAGAAAAATCCATTGTACGACGTCGTATGAGAGAGATCTGTAATCCTGCCTTCACTCTCCCACGCAACGCAACCGAATATATACTGAAAAGAGAAAGAAGGCAGAGAGATCTACAAAAGTCCTTTGATATATTAAAAAAAAAAAAACCCTTCCCTTTTATTTAACTGAATAAAAATTTTTACTCTCTCAATTGAATCTCCACAGATCTCACTTATCCCCAAATGGCTCAACCTCTCGTGAAGAAGGACGACGATCGCGATGACGAAGGTATCACTCCTTTTCAATTTTAGCTTTTTCCTTTAATTCATGTATCACCTTATATTTTATTTTCACTTTCTAGATCTGCATTTCCCTAGATTTGGCTGTTCCCCTCCCCCCTTCCCCAATTAATTGATAAACGAATTGCATCGCCAATTTACCCTAGTTTTGTTGATCCATTTTACAATTGATTATGTTATATTTCGGCATAGATTTTAGCATTGATCGTTTATTTGGGTATTTATAATTTTGGGAATTACCTAATTGGCGAAGTGAAAATGCTGGTGCTAGGGTAATTGTTGGTTGATTTAGTTGAGATCAGCGAATTTTGGCTTAGATCTGCCCTCGAATCGAACAATTTGTTTGGACCTTGGCTGAATTGAGTAGTGATTCAAGTGATTTTGTAATATGGATTTCATAATTTGCAGTGGAGTACTCCCCATTTTATGGGATCGAGAAGGGTGCGGTTCTGCAGGAAGCAAGGGTTTTTAATGATCCTCAATTGGATCCTAGGAGATGTTCACAGGTTTATTTTTCTACCAAATATTGTATTTTGTTTTCGTTTCTTTTGGTAGTAATTTTTTCAGCAATCAACCCAACTTGGTTCTATGGTCTGGTGTTTGTTTGTTTGTTATTCCAGGTTATTACGAAGCTTCTGTATTTACTGAATCAGGGCGAGACTTTTACGAAGGTTAATTCCAAAAGCTAATGCTTTTATGGCTCATCACATGTTATGCATGTGTGGCTGCTGAGCATACTTAGATGATCACATAGTATGCATGTATTGGCTACTGAGTATAAATAGATGCTGTTTGTGTATTAAGGTTAGGAAGTACCGTTTACATTTAATTCATTCTTAACATTAGTTCATGTGCTCTTTTACTACTAGGTATATAATTTTTATTCTGCTTATGTGTAAACATTTCTAGTTACAGTTAACAGGATCTTTATACTTGACACAATATGAGCTTTAATATCGTGGATCAATTAATTTATTGTGATGCTTCTGATTCTTTAAATGTAAATCATTATAGGCTAATTTATTTGAGAAAAAAGGTTTTAATTTTAGTAGCACTAGTGTAGCCAATGTTATCAGTGCTAATATTAACATCTTTTGGATGATAAAAATTTAGTCTCGAATGTGTAAATCATGTTCTATTAAGTCTTATAAAGACTTATGCTACTTTTTAATTACATAACTTCTACATGCTAATCTACTTAAATTGTTTCAAGCTGAATGTTTATCTTCCTGGTATTTCCCAGAAGTTAATACGATTTTATTTCTGATTGAAAATTCACATTTTACCTTCTATATGCAGATTGAAGCTACTGAAGTCTTCTTTGCTGTCACAAAGCTTTTTCAATCAAAGGATGTTGGTCTGAGGAGAATGGTTTACTTGATGATAAAAGAATTGTCCCCATCTGCTGATGAGGTCTTCTACAGTCTGACTTCAGTTCTTTTATTTTTAAGTGCATGCTTCTACTTTCTGAAAGATTGGAACTTGACATGCTGCTGTTTGGAATAAAAGGTTATCATTGTTACAAGCTCCCTCATGAAGGATATGAATAGCAGAACTGACATGTATAGAGCAAATGCCATTCGTGTCCTCTGCCGAATCACTGATGGAACACTCCTGACACAAATTGAGAGATACTTGAAACAGGCTATTGTGGACAAAAACCCTGTTGTTGCAAGTGCTGCCCTTGTTAGTGGAATTCATTTGCTACAGGTACGATTGAAACTTCTGAAATCAACTCTATTTGTGGCCACGATAATTTCAATTTACCAATTCATAACTTTTTTGACAGACAAACCCTGAGATTGTGAAAAGGTGGAGCAATGAGGTGCAAGAAGCTGTTCAATCAAGGGCTGCTTTAGTGCAATTCCATGCGCTTGGTTTGCTCCATCAGGTATCATTGCTTGTGATTTTGGTGACATGAGTTATGTTGTCATTGCTTTTTTTGCTAAGTGCAGGCCATTGGCAGAGCAAATATGATTCTGCAGTTTTGGCCTAGTATCTTAGTTTCAAAATAGATGAAATTTGCACTTTGGAGATCACGTTTATGTTGGAAAACTGAGAGCCTTGAAGTAGAGTGCAACCAACTGCAATTGCATATTATTTTGTTTGTACGGACAAATTTACTAATTTTTTAATCATTTTTCTGCTATATATTGCCTGAAAACTGTGGAAATTTTTTTTATCTTCTTTTCATATGTGAGCTTGGGGTATCTCTTGCCCCCAACTTATGAAGTCAAATTGTTTTGGAAAGAGAACACGCACATGGTTTTAACAGTTATAGTCCTAGTGTATTTTACCCCTCTGGATCATTCTCACACTGGTCTAGGACAAAAGAGTGAAAGACCCTTGTTATATTTGTACCAATAATATTCATTGAGTATTTATACTGAACTTGCAGATACGTCAAAATGACCGTTTAGCTGTTAGTAAACTAGTTACCAGCTTAACAAGGGGGACCGTTCGTTCTCCGTTGGCCCAGTGCCTTTTGATTCGCTATGCTAGTCAAGTAAGTTTTTGTTTTCCTTAAATTTATTAGTCTCAATTGCCAATCTGTTGGTTGTGGTTGTGGTTGTTGCTATCATTTTAGTTCCCCTCATGATTATTGATTGGGGTGTTTGTCATTGGCATGCTGTTTAGGTCATCAAGGAATCCGGCATGAATAACCAAACTGGGGAGCGTCCATTCTATGATTACCTTGAGGGTTGTCTGCGTCATAAAGCAGAAATGGTTATTTTTGAAGCAGCAAGGGCAATCACAGAGTTGAGTGGTGTGACCAGTCGAGAACTAAATCCTGCAATAACCGTTCTGCAACTCTTTTTAAGTTCTTCAAAGCCCGTTCTCCGATTTGCTGCTGTCCGTACTCTAAACAGGGTAAATTTTAAAATTAACTCTATTAGGACACCCGTATAATTTTGCCTATTAGGACACCTGTATAATTTTGCACTTTATATATGCGTTTCTATTAATTATTCTGTAATATCTTTTAAGTTAATCAGTATGATTTCAGTGTAGAAACTTTCTTTCCATAGAGAATATGAACATAAAAATTTTTAAATGTAGTATGGCAAATTTAGACATGTACAAGAGATTTGAAAAAGTGAATCTCTCTTCACTGACACACAGGCTAATGGGTATGAGCATTAAACAACATTTGGAAACAATGACATGAGGCTTTTACTAGTCATTTTGTTGTTCTAGATAATAACTCTTTTCTTGAGGGTTCTCTTGGGAGTCCAGCAATGGATTAGTGCAATTAGACTCTTTGACAGGTTTAACTATGTTGGTGCCTTTTGGCTGCCCCAGCCATTTCCAAAAGACAGCAAAGAGGGCAGTGGCTGTGATAGATATGTAGCAAATGCTTTAGTAGAGAATTCCTGTACTCATTTCAACATAAACAACCATGCAAATAGAAAGAACTCCCTAGGTTTTTACTACTTTGTTAATGACCCATTATTGATGTTGCTCATTTTGTATAGAAAACCACCGTCTTTTTTTTTTGGGTTTTTTTTTTTTTTTTTTTTGGGGGGGGGGGGGGGGGGGGGGTGATATCTAAAGAAAGAGTTTTGGTATTCTCTCAGTTCTTAAAGTACATTTATAGTAGTGTGAAGTTTTCTGCAACTCCTTTTTTGGTGTCTTATCTGAGCTTGGTTTACTTTTATGTTTGTAGCTTGCAGAGTGATATCAACATTTGCCAGTTGCTTTTTCTGTGTGACATGCCATGATCATTCTGTATAATGGTACATCATCTACTTTTGCTGTATGCAGGTAGCAATGACTCATCCAACAGCTGTAACAAATTGCAATATAGATATGGAGAGCTTGATTTCTGACCAAAACAGGAGCATAGCCACTTTAGCCATAACCACTCTACTAAAAACAGGGAATGAATCCAGTGTTGATCGCTTGATGAAACAAATCACAAATTTTATGTCTGACATTGCTGACGAGTTCAAGATTGTTGTAGTAGAGGCCATCAGATCATTGTGTTTAAAGTTCCCCCTCAAATATAGATCTCTGTGAGTGTATTATAAGTTATTGCGAAGAAATGTAGAGTGACATACATAGATGTTTCTTATTCTCCTTTTGACTTCAATAGTTGGTCTTTCTTTTCTACCTTTCATTTTTTTTTTTTCAATTTCCATTTTTCTTTTGATAAAACGTATCTCTTCTGTCTTTTTTCCAGGATGAACTTTTTAAGCAATATTTTGAGGGAAGAAGGTGGATTTGACTATAAGAAGGCTATTGTTGACTCAATTGTGATCCTCATTAGAGATATTCCGGATGCTAAAGAAAGTGGGCTGCTACACTTGTGTGAATTTATTGAAGATTGTGAATTTACGTATCTATCTACTCAGGTAGGCCATCTTTTCAATTGTGTTATTCATGCTGTTCACCACAATTGCTCCTTGTTCAAGTTACTGTCTATTATTTGCGGTCCTGAATACTGTTTTCTTTTGCCCTCAGATCCTTCATTTTCTTGGAAATGAAGGGCCAAAAACCTCAGATCCTAGCAAGTATATCCGCTACATATACAATCGGGTCATCTTGGAGAATGCAACTGTTCGGGCTGCTGCTGTTAGCACACTGGCAAAGTTTGGGGCTATGGTTGATTCGTTGAAGGTGGACATTGTTTCTTTTCCTTGTATTGCACGTTGTTTGAAGTGTTACATGTGACTAACATAGGTGCAACATCTTGGTTTTGTACTGCAGCCCCGTATTTTCATCTTGTTGAAACGCTGCCTCTTTGACAATGACGATGAGGCAAGCTATTTTATTTTGCCTCGTGTGTTAAGTGATGCTAATTACTCTCTGGAAAGATGTTATTTACTCTACTTATGTTTGCAGGTTCGTGATAGAGCAACTCTTTACTTGAATACTCTTGGAGGTGATGGTTCTGTTGTAGAAACTGATAGTGAAGTGAAGGAGTTCCTATTTGGCTCGTTTGACATCCCATTAACCAATATGGAGACAAGTTTGAAGAATTATGTGAGTCTGCTAGTTAGTTTCTTTTATGTTGCTGATTGATGGCTATCAGAAGTAATTGCCTTGTTATTTCCCAAACAGATCCAGGAGCCCTCTGAAGAACCTTTTGATATTAATTCTGTACCAAAAGAGGTTAAATCTCAGCCTCTTGCAGAGAAAAAAGCCCCAGGTAAAAAACCAGCAGGACTGGGTGCTCCTCCTAGTGCTCCCACTTCTGCAGCTGATGCTTACGAAAAGCTACTGCTCTCCATTCCTGAATTTGCAAGCTTTGGAAAGCTTTTCAAGGTCATAATATGTGATTTTTTTTTAATTTTGTATGTAATTGTGTACTATGACCAACTAATAGATTATGCTAATCAACTGCTTGCTCTTTATTTTGCAAAAGCAGTCATCAGCACCAGTGGAGCTTTCAGAAGCCGAAACTGAATATGCAGTTAATGTTGTCAAGCACATCTTTGATAACCACATCGTTTTTCAATACAACTGCACCAATACAATCCCTGAGCAGTTATTGGAAAATGTAATACAAATTTGCAGTGGTTCTTGTCTTTTGACCTTGGTCTGGATATTCTTTTTAATTCTTCTGTGCCTTTTGCCAGGTTATTGTAGTTGTGGATGCTTCAGATGCGGAGGATTTTACTGAAATTGCATCCAAACCTCTGAGGTCCCTTCCTTATGATTCTCCGGGGCAGACGTTTGTTGCCTATGAGAAACCTGAAGGAGTCCCTGCTGTTGGAAAATTCTCGAACATGTTGCGCTTTATTGTCAAAGAGGTAGAACCTCCTTAGGAAAGCTAAATACTTTTTTGTGATAACTTACATTTTGCTAGTATGATTTTTAGGGATATTCTTAGTTTTTAGATAAATACATGTCTTGAAATATTTTTTTCATGAATGGCAAACTGAATCCCAAGCTTGACATTTTGAAGTGCACTGTTATTGTTTGGATGTGTCCTGCATCTTTAACAATAAGGATTCTTTTCTTATATATATTTATTTTTTGTGAAATATGTCCATAAAAGCTTAAAAATATCTCTGCTGGGGTGATGTTGCCACTTTGTATACTGCGTTTGCAATTTGGTGCAGAATGACATGTTTTTTTGTTTATTAAAAATACTACAAGGTCACAGGTATTCTCATTTCTTGATCTTATTATATATACTACAAGGTCACAGGTATTCTCATTTCTTGATCTAAGTAATCAGCTAAAGATTCAGATATGTGATATTAATCAGTGTGTGGACATATTAGATCCATCAAACATCACTTCTCTGCGTTGATGCCATCTTTTTTGTGCTTTTGACTCCTGCTTGAGCACTTAAATTTTATCACAATACTGACTTTCAGAAGAGGCCTTTTCTAATCAATCAGTCCCTGATTATTGATTTTGATTACGTTACTAGGTTGATGCATCTACTGGTGAGGCGGAAGAAGATGGTGTAGAAGATGAATACCAGCTGGAGGATCTTGAAGTTGTCGCAGCAGATTATATGCTGAAAGTGGGTGTTTCCAATTTCAAAAATGCATGGGAAAGCATGGGTCCAGATTGTGAGCGGGTGGATGAATATGGTCTTGGCCCAAGGGAAAGCTTGACAGAAGCTGTGAATGCGGTCATTAATCTTCTCGGCATGCAGCCCTGCGAGGTGAGTCTTTTAGTGGTTGACTTATCTGCCAATAGTTGGCAGCTCTTCAACCAAGAAGTGTGCCGTTGGAAGTCTCTTGGAAATGCAAGCTAGTGATGCTTTTTTTTTTTAATTCTCAACAGTAGATCAAGAAGTCCTTAACATTCAAAATTCTTTTCTTTGATTGGTTCTAAAGCTAGAGTAGGAGTTCCTTAAACCGAAATTTGACAGTGTGGATGATTGAGCAGGCATCTTGTCTAGACACACTTTGATTCTGTATTGTCTTTTGCATAATTCATCCTTTTTGTTCCTCCATTTTGTGACTGCTGATAAAGCCCTTTGGGTGGTGGTAGTGGTACTCGGCTTCTTTGTTGGAGAGAGAGAGAGACAATTTAACTTCTGGACAAGTACTTACGGAGCTAATCATGAATTATTTCGTGGAAGCTAAAAGTATATTGTGCTTCTTTTTCTTGTTGCCAGGGTACCGAAGTAGTAGCAAACAATTCAAGGTCACACACATGTTTATTGTCTGGTGTGTACATCGGCAATGTGAAGGTGCTTGTTCGGTTATCTTTTGGAATTGATGGGCAGAAAGAGGTTGCCATGAAATTGGCTGTTAGATCTGAGGATGAATCCGTCAGTGATGCCATACATGAAATTGTTGCAAGCGGCTAGATAATTATATCGACTGGAAATGGTCTATGCATTCATGTTATATAGGTGGATTAGACTATTCAAATCATTCTTCAAGCATGAGAGCTATCCAACGCGCTGGCAGGGGGATTCAGCTTAAGTCACTTCTACAGGTAGTTTTCTTTTCAGTGAAGAGTCTCAAGAGTGGAAACGATCTCGCCCGCTTTCAAATGTAATGAAATACATATGAATTTTGAATTAATAGTCTTGCTTTTTCGTTGTACTTTTTGAATTTTGATATCCAGCTAGTTATATGGCTTCACTTTGCGTGGACATGCTGATATGCGAATTATACTTTGGAGATGGGGAAACAGACAATAATACAGAACGAAAGATATTTTTACCTGTTGGTTTAGCTGGCTTTTATTTGTCAGCTGAATTGCAAAGTTACGAATGACCTTTTGTTTATTCTGTTTTTACTGATATTTGGATAACCAGTAAATACACAAGGTAATTAAGTAATTATTATAAGGAGTATTAAATCTTAATATCTATTTCATCTCATCCTTTTTACTTTTTTATAAAGGAGTAGTATCCCAATAAAAAATAAATATAAGAGTGAGGAGCTAATTAAGTAATTGTATGGGTTATTAAATCTTAATATTTGTTTCGTCTCATTTTTCTATTTTTTTTGTGAAGGAGTTATATCCCAATTAAAAAATAAGCTTAATTTCCAAAATTTATGTAGACATAATTTGCAACTTATCACCAGTATTTATTAGTTTGGACGGTTGATCAGATCAAAAGGTATGATTCTTTGAGTACGATCTATTCAACATTTTATGTTATTAAAAGAAATAAAATTTAAGTAAAAATATATATTTTATTAAACATAAAAAGAATAATTCTTAAATAATTTTATATGAAATCGGCAAACAGATAAATGTCTACAATGCTACAGTAGCTTAAACAAATAAACCTAGGACTAAAACGAAAATTCAACACAAAATCTCACCTCCATTTTGAATAAAACTTCTGGTCATTCCACATCAACATTTTCTTCAAAGAAACATCCTCAACATTCCTTCTCTTCAGATGCATATGCCTTGGTTTAATCCTCTTCTCCAGACTGAAAGCGAAGTACTGAGGAAACCCCTTTATTTCATCAACACTCCTTTCCATCCCACCGACTAAATACTCAAACTTCGGCCACAAATTATTGTCAATACTATATCCAAACATGGCCGGCAACCTCCCACAAATTTGGCTCGACTCTTCTTGAGAAAAACCAATGTCTCGCAAAAACCAGACTGTCTCTTCCAATCTCTTGACGCGGGTATTCAGAAGATGAGCATTTAGATTGGTGGGCTTGTTCAAATTTTCTACACCTATGTCTCTTAGGTAACGAACAGTAGGCCTCAGACAAAACTGCACACTGGATTGAAGAATGCGAGGGCATAAGAGAATCAGATCACGGGATTCTTCCTCTGATGCGGATAAATCGTTGGTCAAGAAATCAAAGACAGGTTGTAAATCAGACGGGTTAAACTCAGGAGTGAATACTTGAGGAATAAGATAAGCAAGTCTAGCAAAATGGGATTCGGAAAAGCCTTTAGATTTTAGGAAATTTACAGTGGAGAGCACCTGGAGTAAGGTATCTGGGGATGGGTTTCGGTGAATTTTGGTGACCCGATCGATGATGCCGATGGAAGTGAGGTATCGTAGATTGTCCCGATAAGATGTCCGAAACTTTAGGAGGAGGGGAGGTTTCGGGGATGGGTTTGGGGATGATTGAGAGTAACAATTTGGACTTTTCTCTAAAGAGAATGAGCAGAGCGGCTGGAAAAAGAAACCAGACTGAAGCATTTTCTTTTTTTTTTTTTTTCCCTGGTGTTCTATCAGGTCTTGAGAACCAAGAAATCTTTGGCCTTCATGAAGTTATCATGAAGCCGGAATAGCTTCCGATGAACTTTCTAATCGACTGAAAACGACACGGTCGTTTAGTTATTAGTCTAATATTTTTTTTACATATGGTTACAAAACTTAAACCCAACGTGCTCACCTCAGTATCATTGATTCCGCTCAAATTGCAAAAAGATATTGAGCAATTGCTAATTCTAAATGAATTACCTTTTCTTTTTTTTTTTTGGGCACCGCAAATTTTAATTGAGAGAATCTGCCTCCGTTTCTCTTCAGATAATAGTTGATTTTCTTTTTTGCTGCTCCCACTGTCTATTCTATTATAACGAATATTGCCCTTTTCTCCTTCTACATGTTTAGCAAGTTCTAGCACACTACATGTGGATTGACAGATTCGAAAGTGGTGAAGCAACCACATATGATACATATGTATTTGTCCTCTCCTGTCTTTACTAAGAGTGGAGAGGAATTATATCCCATGACCATAACCGAGAACAAGTGTTACAGAATGGTCAGAATTATCGCTAAATAAAATGCATAGAGTTTTGCAGTGACCTCAGGTATCAACAAATTTGACAAATTGGCCTTTCATAATTAACAAGTCAGAATGCACAAGGGTTACAAGTAGCACGAGAATATGGTTATCGGCCCACAGCAGCTTACAGAGTACAAGAAATGTACACAACGGACGGGCGATCGGGAGCCTATTCGTTAGGCAATTTAATGTGGATTCTTAAATCACTTTCCTATGCCCTCCAAAAGCCCAGATCTGAGAGAAATGGGAGTGAAAAATGAGATTTGCAGTTGATCCTTGAATAAACTTGGAAAGAAAGCTCTGAGAGAGAGAGAGAGAAATTCTGTTAAGCAATTATATACCGATCAAGTCTAACCTTTAAGTTTGAATCCCAACTTCCTGTACATAAAGCACTGCCATCAGCTGACAATCCCAAACAAGTTATCCGACCCTCATGAGAAGTTTGAAGAGTTCCGAGATCCAAAACCACCTAACAACGTACAAGGCAAACATTGGAAAGTCAGGGACTGAACTCTTCCGAATATAAAATTAGTAATTAAATCACAGATGAGCATCTAGTTGCAAAATTTGCGAGATGAATTAAAAAGAACTTCCTTCCATCTCAAAGATGGTAAGTAGTTGTAAGTTTTTGCCTCAGTATAGAACATGAGGCCTCACTTGGTACCAACCCGGAGCTTTTTCATGAATTAGGAATTTATTACCATTAAGCAAGTGCAAAAATATTTGCCTTACACACGATGTGATACAACTCAAAATAGTAGTAGTACTATACGTCACAAATCATACACAAGCCCCTAAACATCGATAACAGGCTAAAATATACAAGTTCATATATTAGGTTTTTAGGGGGGAAAAAAAGAAAATAATCACGGAACAAAATTGCTTAATGAAAGTTTGTCCAAAAATTTCAACAACTTCAGAAACAGATGCATTATAACTAGTAAAACAAGATAAAAGTAGCATGTACCTGTCCCAATAAGGTATCCCACACATAGCAATCACCATTGTTGTAGCCAGCAAAAAGAAGCCTGCCAGAAATCGAAAATGCAATTGCAGTAACAGGCGGCACCTCATTATCTCCATGTTGCTGAGAGTACACTTGCAGCTGATGCCCAGTCCTAATATCAAATAATCTGCAAGTTCCATCCTCTGAACCAGTTCCAAACCTATTCCCATCTGGGAAAAATTTCACAGCATTAACATCTCCTCCATGACCATGAAATGTGCGGACAGCCCGACTAGCAACTCGAGTGTCCCAAAGACGGGCAGTTGAATCACAAGATCCAGACACAAACATTCTTGAGTTTGATCCATTGATGGAGACACTAAAACAAAAACAGAAGACGTAAGAATGGTTCCAAGAAAATGCATCATTGCCATGCCAAACACTACAAGCAGAAGAAGACAATAAGACAACAAAAAAAAAATACATATACATATATATATATATAGAAATTACAAATAAAACGTACCTTAGCACATCAGCAGTGTGCCCAGACTGAAATTCACCTCCAAAGACAGATGTCCTAAGACCGGTAGTTATGTCCCACAAAACACATGTTTGATCACCAGAGCCAGTTATTAAGTGTGTATCTTCATCAGGAACATACTGACATGATGACACGTAACCCTTATGCCCACTAAGCATTTTCGATACTGGAAGATTACTATCTTTGTCAGTGGGAGAATTTAGGTTAAAAATGGAGCACACACTGTCAAGTCCGCCACAGGCAACAGACTGGCCAGTTGGCGAAAAGGCACAAGTCATGACCCATGCACAGGGTAGCCTAATAGCATGTGTCTTTTGGCTTGTGAGAGCATTCCACACTATTAATCTGCCATCTTGGGATGCACTGACAATGCGATTCCTTTCTGGTGTCCAGTCAAGTGAATACACCTGAGAAATGTTAAATTACAGTATCAGTCATCACATAGATAATAGAGAGTGAACCTTGAAGCGGTAGTATTACACTGACGAACTAAATTTCTTTTACATCCAAATTAAGTAATTCGATTGAAAAAAACAAAAGAGCAAAGACTTTGTTCAGTTTGTTTAAAATCTCCATGTACTCTCAATTATCAGTTAGTCATCAGTTAGTCATCTCAAATTGATCATCAGACTTGTCTACAAATCCAAGAGGACCAAGGCTAACAGGAGGTATTCAAAAACCAAATAACTACAACAAAGGTACACTTACCTCTCTTCTCTATTATATTATTATGAAATAAGCAATGAATATATATATCTAGTAAAAAATTCACTGAATGCCATAAGAAAAGAAAAAGGAAACTCCAATCATTCAGCTTCGCTTTGTCTACTTGCAATTTATTTTACTGTATGGTAACAAGGTTCTTGCCAGTGCATGTATCACGGGAAAGAAGGAGAAACAATTGACAGTCATTCTACTCAAATCAAAATCGGGCAATTGCTCGGTCATTTTTATTTTTTATTTTTGAAATCCTATCTATTAGAAGGTGGGTATTGAAAGAAATGAAAGTCATCTGAAAGTTAAAGAAGCAATGTTTTCTCTTAAAACTGCGAATTAACCATACCAATTTCCAATTTTAAATTCCAATTCCAAATTTAGAACTTAACTGAAAGCTTCATAATCACTGTTGGGAGCCCTAGATGCATCAAAATCACTAACAATCAGTAAAATGTATGGAAAAATTCCTACCCAGAAGAAAATCAACCAAAATAGAAAAGAAATCAATTGTAAAATTATTAGGACACAAAATCAAGTAAAGTGAATAAATAATGAAATGCAAAGAAAAGATAAGGACAACCACAATTAAAAAAAAAAAAAAAAAAGACCTTGCCAGCATGACCCTGCAAAGTCCTACAGCAAACCAGATCCGTTTGGCCAAAGCTCACCGGAGTCTTCCCTTGCGATATCGCGTATCCCGCCACTGCAAAAAATATTCCACACAAATTAAAAAGGACAAAAAGATAACATCCAGATCTAATAGAAAACAACATATTTTCATAAACATCACAATTCAACTGAGTTTAAAAAATATATATTAAAGAAAAGGAAAAAGAAAAACACAAAAACAAAGAGGAGAACCCACAGTCGGTATCAAGAAGGACAAGGCGCCTCTGCTTCAATCGCTCCCGGAGAGTATTGACAGTCTGGGTGGCGGCCAGGTGCTTCTCTTTCAGCTCCGTAACTGACATTTCCCCCTTTTGTAACCCCAAAAATCAAGGAATATTCAAGTCCTGTGGAATTCTACTACTTCCATTTATAAAATAAAAAAGAAAAGAAAGCCCCCGATACAGAGTTGAGACAGCATGCGAAGAATTTTCATAGGTGGGTAGGCGTGATTAAGAACTCAACCCAGAAGAAGCAGAAGATAGAGAAGAAGAAGACCACATAGGCTTCGTTATACCACTGGGTTCTGGCGAGGACGCATATAATTCAGGTGACATTTATTAGTGATGAAAGTCAGAAACAGGTAGGGTGGTGGTCATGGTAGTCGGGGTGTGGACCCTGCCCGAGGGCCACCTTTTGACGGACTCGAGCCGCCGGCCCCACTTCTTCTGACGTGGCGCTGGCATGTCCCTACCACGTAGGTCTCATGTTCGGGCCCCACATCATGACACCAACCTTAAGGCTTAGTTTGGGAGTTGGGGTAGAAAAGAAAAGATGACATATGAAAGTGAGAGAAAAGAAAAGAAGGGAAAGAAATTTTCCTATCTTTTCTTTCATTTTCCTCTCAAATTTGAAAGGAAAATTTTTTTGTCAAAACAAGCCAACTTTTTCTTTCATTTTCTTTCTTTTCTTACCCTTTCCTTCCTCCCAAACAAAGGAAAATGATTAAGTAAATTTTCCCTTCTTTTCTTTCCTTACTCCCGAACAAAAGAACATCTTAAAATCCTTTCATTTCATTTCTTTTCTCTCCATTTCTTTCCTCCCAAACATAGTGTAAATAAAGTTGATTGTAATTATCGTCCTGTTACTGTGAAAGTTACAAAATTGTGAGAGTAAATTTTAAAAAAAATATGGAGACAAATATAAATAAGCGTAGATTTCAAAATAAAAAAAAAAAATATATATATATATATATATATATATATATATATATACACACACAAAAGCGTAAATAAAAGCTTATCCATTACCGTGTTAAATTAAACTCTTTAATACTTTTAGTATTCAATTGGACTTAGCCGTCGTCCGCGCCAGTAGCAGTACACTTTGTATTTGGTCGTTGTCGCGGCTCGACTAATGAAGAAACAAAGGATTGGAGAAACACAAGATTTGGATGCATGCAGTTCAACTCTTGGACCAACCAATGGACCGCGCTTATCCCTTACAACGTTAATTTTTAAAGTCATTGCTAAGGATTTCTTTCCTCTTCTAAACGACCCGACTTCTAACGGATAACAACTATATAAATGCACCATATAATGTTATGATGTTATTTTTCTGTCATAAAGCAAGTCCAAATGTGGAAAAAGAAAACATAAAATAATATCACAAGCGTTCTTCTTACGGGATATTCTGATTTGCTAGGAATAGATAGATAAAACAAAACAATCAATTTAGAACCTTCTTCAAATTCGTCACTAGTTTGTAGAGTTTAACTTGCCATTTTTGGCTAAGCAAAATAACTCAAGAGAAGTTGAAATTCGCTCAAGCTTGAGAAAGAAATTCATTTAATTCAAGATTTAAAGACACAAATGAGCTTTCTGTCAAGTTTTACAACATATTTGAGCCTTTTCTTTTCTTTCTGCCCATGTAGTTTCTTGAATATGGTCTATTAAGTACTCGTATTACGGTAAAAGGGGTTGGGTGTGTAGATGGGAGACAAAGAGCGAAAGCATGAAAACCAAATAAATGGGACAAAAAAGGCTTTCTGCCCTTTCATACATAAATACAATAGAATGAAAAATTGGCAAGCCTTTACAATTATTTAGCTCTACATCAGGAAATGATTACTTATGCTATAACTCTTTGATTGTCTACGCTATCCAAATAATATCTCTTTCTCTTCATGTATTGCCACCAGGATAACAGCATTGACCATAGCCTGCAACAGCAGAAACTTTCGCAGTGTTTAGAAAGCATTAATTTTATAACAATATGATGGAAAATACTACCCCGCCTCTTGCTCTCACAGAACTGCACAAGAAACTATAACGTGAAGAAGTGAATACCAAGCAAAATTATGCATCAAGTTGAGATACGAGATAGAGTTTGTTTCGATGATATACTAGTTTAAAAGGCTACTTTGACGAAACCAATTCTTAATCGATATGAAAGAGAACAGATTTCAATTGAAGAAATAAAATAACAGATTTCAATTGAAGAAATTGAAAGGTCATACTTGGATTAGTATCAGTAAGAGTGGCGGTCTGCAGGAAATCGCAGTTCCAATAATTCCTGCCAGCAGATTGATAGAGGATATTCATTGCATAAGCAGCATGCGATGCTACAGTATTTAATTCAAAACAAGTTCCACCAGCTTGAAATGGACTACAATCAATACCTTGGACACAAGCATAGTCAAGATTTGCCTGTAATTGAACATCAGAAACGCCAGCCTTGGGCACGCACCAACCTGCTGCTGGCTTTGGTACTGGTGTAACTGGGGATGTGGGAGTTGTGGGACTCACTGGAACAGGAGCCACAGGAGTTGTTGGAGCTGTTGAAGTCATAGGAGTCTAGCAGAAGATTGGCCAAGAAAATGTAAGGCGTAATTTGTTAGAAACTGCAATCCAGAACTAAATATGTGCTATAAAACCAAACTATGAAAATCAAGGAACTTTTTAGGGACTATTCAATTTATTAAAAAGATATATGAAAATCAAACTGTGTATTTTTTTTTTTTAGGCAGCAGCTTCTAAAGGTCTTCTTACCGTATGATCACAAATTTTCTTGGTATAAATGTTTCAATCTAGGTGCATATATAAACATAAGATATTTCCCGTATGAAGTCCAGGAACACTGACCATTGCGGAAACTTTTATCCTTCAATCAAAAGTCTAAGTAGGCTACTAGAAAATATTAATTCAGACTATCGCACAGACAATGATAGTTAATCTAGGCTTGACTTCAATCCTCTTTCAAGTGCCAACAGAAAGATTTCATCCAAAAAATTTGAGTCTAATTTTTGCTTTATCTATTATGCCACCAGCTTAGGTTCTGCAGGATATACTTTGCAGACATGCTTTATATGTAGACTCTAATCATTGCTTCTCTATTTTTCTGCTATGCATAGGACAGACACCATTATCAGAAGTTAATGAACTTACTCGTAAATATGAAAAATACCACCAAAGCACGTGCTAATGCCAAGATGTTAGCCAAATCCAATTAATTATTTATACTTTTAAATTCTAGAGGGAATTTGTTGATGAATTGTTGGTCCTGCATTGTTGGTTTACCTGACTGTCCTTCGAAAGATCGACTTCATAAGTCATAGACAGATCAGGCTTGAAGAGGCCAAATGACCGTTCTGAACCTGGCCCGGGTTTCAAATCCTCGTCAAAAAGAGCAAAAATATAGGTATCAACAGACTTTCCAGGCATCAGTGGAGTGCCAATCAATGATCTGAGGTAGCTTATCAAGTTCCCGTTGTAAGCTTTAGCATTGTCAAGACTTGGGCCAACTTCATTGGGATCTCCCTTGTATGGCCACCCTGTCTCTGCAACCACAATCTCAACGTCCTTGAATCCCATTGCATTCAAGGCAGAATGTACAGCATCCAACTGCATAACGCATAATATTGGGAACCAGTTAGAGCACATTTCAAGTTACATTCATTAATGACATTAATCCTCGTTGTCAATACTTGTTATCTATAATAAATTACAAGAAAAAATGTAGTAAACTGCTATAAAACATGAAGTTGACCAGCGGTCCCTGTTCAAGGAAATCTAACAAAGTTTTTCAAAACTTTACACCCATATTCATTAGATCAAACAAAATCTTACTGCTGATCAAGCTTCTATAAGTTTCTAATCTTTACAGTTATTAGAATGGCCAGCCTGTCATCTAAAAATTTGGAATCCGCAGAGGCAATGTACTTTCAAGCTGGACAACTTTCAAAAAAAGGCCACCGTAATTATACAGTTGCTAGCAAGACAAGGAGATGTTTGCCAGTTGTGGACTAGTGCAGTCCTGTGATATTCTTGCTCTTATAACTAAAGACAGTTGTACATATAAATGCAAATCAAAGCATTAGGTTAAAATAGAAGCAAAATATTGGCACCAAAATATTGATTACTGGCCAAGAAATCACATCCGGTTGCCCTTTTTTTAACAAGGTCATCAGATCCATCCATATGCCCGTTGAACTTAATTGTACCAACATACAAATACTCATTATGCGGAGCCGAGGCCTCACAAGTTTCATTTCGGACCAGTTGATGGTCAAGATTAGAAGTGTAATAAATAGATGGATTAGATACAACGAGAATGACCAATTTTTGAGCCAAAAAACGACATCGTTTTAGAGTGAAAAGTGATTACAAATTTTTACTGACCGGTTACATTTTTTCACTGACGAGTTACAAATCTTTACTAACCAATTATGCCGCTTTCAACTTGTTTGAACGGCACAAGCTAAATTGCGAGGCTCCAAGCCCCTCATTATGCAGTCCATGTGCTACTTGTGGTACTTCACAGCGCCACTTTTAATAATGTCTCCCACTAAGTAGAAGAAAATACCCTATCTGGAACCTCAATAATTTGAATGTATTTTACACCTTAATCTTATCATCCAAGTTTCATTACGAAAGTTTGAGGTGAAATTAAGTGTAATGTTGCTAATAAGTAACATGTGAAGCCCGTAAATAACTTAGGAACACTAATAGATAAAATAAGGGTTAATTACAATTGCCCCCTCGAGAGTTGGGCTAACCTACACTTTACCCCCTTTAATGCAAAAAATGTACACTTTGCACCAAAAGCTTTGGGTTAAATTTTTTTATTAATTTTATTTTATAAAAATTAATAAAAGTCAAAATTACCCTTATAACAAATATATCTATAGGTATTAAAACTTTTTTTTTTCCATTTTATCCATTGCATGTCTATCATACCCGTATAATACGCATTTATACATATGAGTTTAAAAAATTAATATTGAAAAATACTTGTACATGCTTTTTAACTAACCATATAAAATATATAAAGTTTTTTATTGTATTATACTTTATGAATAATAGTTCAAGTTGTGGCAAAATTTTAAAATTTGTATAATAGTAATAATACATCTTTTGCGTTATATACAAAACAACAAAGATTTATATCCAAATGTTTATACATGCATATATGTATATATATATATATATATATATATATATATATATATATATATAAGCCAATAAGATCATAGAATTTTAATTAATGTGATGTCTCGTACGCCAATAAATCAGTTAAAATTGATATTAATGTAACATAATGTAATAATATCTTATATACAAAAAAAAGAGTTAAAATTGATATTAATAAGCATATTATATTAAATGGAATGTAATATTCCATGCACAAAAAGAAAAAGCTAAATTGATATTGATGTAGCATAATATATTAAAAATATTAAATTAATAAAAATTCTATCATTTATTGGTTTTATATGTATACATGTGCAAAAATATAGATATAAGTCATTATTGCTTTGTATATAATGCAAAAAATATATCATTATTATGCAATTTTTAAAATGTTATGATAAATTGAAATAATATGACAAAATTTTTTATGTATTTTATATGATTAGTTAAAAAGCATATACAATTATTTTTTAAAATTATATATATGAGCATGATAGGCATATATGGAATAAAAAAAAAATCCAAGTAATTTTTAGTGCATACAGGTATATTTGTCAATACACATGTAGTTATAAGAGCAATTTAGACTTTTAATAATTTATGCAAAATTAAGTTAATAAAAAAAAATTTAACCCCAAAACATTGGTACAAAGTATATATTTTTCACATTCAAGAGGGCAGAGTGTAGGTTACCCCAACTTTTATGGGGCAAACTGTAATTAACCCTAAAAATAACCTAGAATTTAATTCATATATCAGAAACACTAATTAGGTAACCTTAAAATCTCTTATTAGACTTGTAAATTATCTCCGATCTTTCTTTTTCTTGTAAGATTTATAATATATTTTAAACAATAAATAACTAAATAAATAAATAAAAAACAGCCACCGACAAAAATTATTTTCAAGGCCACGTAAGACACATTCCACAATGTGTCCTAGCTGTAACTGGGACCAACTAATTAACTCACCTGAGCATCAAACATGTTCATGTACTTAATCCCGGTTCCTGAGTCGACTCGGCCAGCATTGGGTTGGAAGAGACAGAAAGCCAATGTCTCGGGCCGTGGATCACTCTGATATGCAAAGTAAGGGTATGGATTTATCATAAAAGGGGATCCATTAGCTTGGTGAAATTGCAATAACGCTTTCATTGTGTCCCCGAACCCCGGGTTAAACGTTCCGGATGATGGCGGTTCAGACTGAGTCAACACGGCCATTGAATGTACAGTTGATACCTTAATTTTCCCACCAAGCGAAGCTGCGTTTATCAACACATTTTTAACTTTTTTTTTTCAAAAAAAGAAAAAGAAAAACACAAAACAAATATTATTTAAGAGTTGAGGAGAAAAATATATATATGACCCGCATTGAGGGCGTTTTGGACATTTTGCATGGCAGGTAAGAGCTGAGAAATGAGGCTTTGATCGTCTGAGGTCATGACTTCATTACCGACCGTGATCACGAGAATTTTACTCGCTGGATAATAAGACAACACGTTAGTGCCGACCCACTGACCCGCGAAATTCGGGTCGGATGCAAGCGCCGGAATGTCTCCATTGGCTGCGCCGATAACAATGCCGATACCGGTATTCGCCAACGCTTTGATGATAGCTGGGTCGGCACCGTACAGTCTCACCTTCTCAAAGCTAGTCGACTGGAGGAGCTTCACCGTCGCACTCGGCGGCGGCAGGTTGTCGGCGACTTGTCCATAATTCACTCCAATGAAAGATTGCGAGCCTGATAAAAAAAAATGAATAAATTCACGAGAGAAGTCCGAGTCAGGTGAGTCGACTAAGTTGCTTGCTCGAGTCATACGATCCCAGCGAGTCAACTCAGTATTAAGTAAAATGAAAATGTAGTAGCAGCAGTAAATTAGTATTCAATTATATAAAAAATCTACCCAAAAAAAAAAAAAAGAAAATCTAGAGAGTCAACAAAGTCATTGTTTTCTTGAAAGCCGCGTAAAGGATAGAGAATACGTGCTTTCCAGGTCTAGTTCTTCTGTCCATGACTTGCAAAATTATACAAAAAAGTTTCTAGACGGGTGTGGAGTGGCGGTGGTGGAGTATTCTAGAATCTAGACAAATTACGAAATTAATTGATATTGTTGTTTGTTTTTTTTTTTTTTTTGTGGGGGGGGGGGGGGGCTCTTAATGCCATTCAAAATCGAAAAAAATGGAACTAATGAGAAAGCAAAAAAAGTATGTTCGTAGAACGGCTCTTGTTTTATGTTTCTTATTATTTTGATATATTGTATGATAAAAAAAAGAAATTATTAGTAAAAGAAGGAAGATTTAACTTACGGGCGAAGAGAAGGAAGTGCAGCTGCAGGAGAAGACAAAGGGGGATAAAAACTGGAGAGGGTGCCATGGATTTTAAGCTCTGTTGTTGTTGTTGTTGTTGTTGGAACTATTTCTTTTCTGTTAGATTTTAGGCAGGACAGGAAGGACTGAATATATAGAGAGAAATTGTGTTGTGTTGCTCGCAGAAGAATGCTAGTATGTCACGTAGTATAGTAGCCCGGTAAAATTAGACTTAGAAGACGGTTGTGTTGTGGGCTTTGTAACGGTAAAAATGGTGAAATCTATGTATGGTTTGTGGGGGATGAATCTGACGGTGAGCGGACAAGGAATAATTTGCGGGGGTGGGAAATGAACTGGGTATAGGAATACGAGGGATTTTATGGTGGTAGTCTTTCTTTCTTCAGTTTGCGGAAAAAGGAGAAGACTGACGTGGGAATGAGATCATTAATCTAGACCCCATGGTTTACTTTATTCCAGTTTCCAAGACTTTGACGGAGTAGGCTTTGGGTTTAGTTTTGGGACCGAACTGAAGCTGGGAAGTATTTCACTTTTAATAGCCTTCCCCACTGTTTGTCCTATGTCCAAACGTGGCTTAAACAAAACAATTTGTCGACCACCTTACAGATGTGAAAATACTAATTTATTCGTTCGACAAGGCGTATCTAATCTGGGTAAAGACTGAAAAATCCTGACTTCTCAGCATAAAAATGCGTGAAAAATTAGATTTTCATAGTGGAGTGACTATTGCGTGCACCACGCGCGCCACGTGGCGTGACACGTGGTGCACTAGAATCAATCACATATCGTCAAATAATATAAGGTATGGCCCACTATTATCACATGGCGATAAATTATTGATTCTAATACACCACGTGGCAATGCACGTGGTGTATTGTATACTTTTTCCTTCATAGTGCATCAGCTGCTTGGTTCCTTGTCAGCAGAACGTGGACCATAAACGTCATTTTCATTTTGCAAAAGCGGACATATTGGAAAACATGAACAACGCTCGGAGAAGTAAAACCACTTCGGGAAACCATGGCCGGAGGCCAGGGCGCTCACTGCCCCGGGCGCTCACTGCCCCGGGCACTCATGGAGTTTTAAAACGCTGGTAAAAATTGTAGCCCAAAAAAAAAAAAAAAAAAAAAAACGCTGGTCAAAACACAAAACTAATAATTGTAGCAAAAAATTAAAAAAAAAACGCTGGTAAAAAAACAAAATTAGGAAGCTATGGTCTACCTTTTGAGTTAAAGCATCCCATATTATATTGTATACCTATCATTAAGTAACACCAGCTGGATCATCATTCGGTGAATAAAAGAGAGAAGATATTTAGATATAGGTATTCCGTTTATGATCGACCCTGGCCGCCTGTTTCGAAATATCTTCTTACTCTTCCTATTACAGTCTTACTTCATTTCATTTTGATATGTTGGGCGTGATTAGATTTACAAGGTCGTTTGGTAAACTCGGACGATAAGCCGTCCCCAAATAATTACTCTCCACATAAGCCACATTGCTTTGGATATCCTGCCAAAACACAGAACAGCAGTCACCTCTTCTCAAGCCATCCCGCTAAATTGCAGGGTATATCATTTTCGTTTGTTCTCAAAGGTTGTTTCCGACCACAAAGATAAATACATATATACTTGACTAAAACAAAGTCTCAGATCTCTTATGTATGAGAAAAATACAGAACACAAAAATCTCATACCCAAGAAGCTAATTCACTCGACACAACGTCAAGCCAAATACAACAGCATCATAAACAGAATCACAACTGGGACAAAAGGCTTGGATACAAAAGTCTAAATGTCCCTCAACAAAATGAAATAAAAGAAATCTCAACCCTCAACCTTTAAATCAACCTATGGAAAAAGAAAAAGAAATTGTCGGAAAACCATCAGTAATTTAGTGCCAGAAGTTTCCTCAGTTACCCTCCAGAATGGGAAACCGGAGTAGTTAAAAATTGACCATCCTTGTATACATGAACAAACTGCTGTGGCAAAGCATGCTCTCCCTGCAAGAATCACCTAGCTTAGTAATATGGAACAAGCAGAATTATGAGGACCTATTTGTTAGTGACACTTAGAATTTGATTTCAAACAAGCATTTTCTCCATCAGAGCTTGCTTAGAAAGTTCCTATAATAAGAAGGGCAAGTGCCAGACATTTAACATACTTAGGTAACATTATTTTAGAATAAAAAGATAGCCACAAACTAGTCAAGGCGAAACATGACCAATACTGATTAATTCATTTTCTACAAATAATGCATATCCTATGACCGACACAGTTTTACAGAATTTCCAAGTCCCTCCACAAAAGCCAGAAACAAGTTATGGTGGAAACAGAGACTTTCGTTCATATATTTAAATAGTTAATACTCTTTGCAAATTGTGGCTAAGAATTAAGGACTTCTTTTCCTTTTCTTTTAAAATGATTCTCCACAATAGAATTTAAGGACCAACCAAACAATGAAGCATACCCAATCATCATCTGGCCCAGCACCAGGCACTAAGACATTTATTTCACTTGACTTAGCTGTTGTTATAGATGCTTCCAAAGAGTCTTTGCTCAAATATAACTGGCAACCACCTGTATTATCCACCGAAATTGTTGGTGCTGAACCCTGTAATGGCCAGACAACCAAAACAAAAGATGAATACAGGCTGTGGAAAGTAAATCAAGGTGCAGTAAATAATTTCCACTTACCGACAGCCATAGCACATAATAAAAATATTTCAACAACCAAATTTCCTAGTAAAAGAAGCGAGTTAAAACTGAAAATCCGGATATTCTTTAACTAACCAAAAATCATAAATACCTGGCACTGAACCTCAACTCCATTACAATTAACAATCTCACAAGCTGCCACGACATCCTGTTTACCACATTACGATCATAAAAATAAGTGAGATGGCCTCAACATGATGGGAAATCTGTGCATAACCCGATACCTAATGATACTGACCTTAAATACAACTCCCATCTTAGAGCATTTGTCTATTGTTATGTTGTTAACTTTTCCTGCACATAGTTTCACTCAAATCAAGCTTGTAATGACCAAACATGCCAAAACCAAATTCAAACTATGACAAATTGGTCGATTGATGACCTTTTACATATAGAAGGGGAAAGATTTATCAGTAAAATGAGGGGATTACCTTGGATCTGAAGGACAGAATCCTTGCACCCAAAGACATATACAGATTGCCTTGCATCACAATCCTCAATGACCAAGTTCTTTTTTCCAATTTGATTCTCTACTACCCATCTGCCGACAATAAAGCAGATATGTGAGCGCTTATGTAAGTAGCATCAATTAGATACAAATTAGGAAGTATCGCATTCACTTACTTACGACCCATTTGAAGCTCTAGTTTTGGAGGTCCTGATTTTGAGAAAGAGGGTGAACTAACACGGCTTTCTTTTTCAACAGCACTGATGACACCAGTTCTATCCACACGATTCTTCGTCTTCATATCAGCTGTAACCTTTCTCAATCCTATAAACCAGATAACATCAGAATTGTCCAATTTAACCCCATTAAACGAACCAAAAGCAGGGGTGTAATATTACCAGCAGTCACTGGCTTTCCAGAACTAATTTCTTGAAAAACAGCAGCCATCCCTTCCTTAGGCTGTGATGATGACGGCTTAGGAGATTCAGAACTAAAAAGAGAAGCTGGCGGGGGAGGAGGGGCTGGTGCACCAGTTGTGGGAGCTTTTGTAGCGGCAGAAACAATAGTTTTCCCTGTGGCACTCCACACAGGGCCTAATGGATAATGACACTTCACATAATCCCTCAATCCTGGTATGTAAAGCTCCTTCAAAGCTTTGGCCCATTCAACATGATTGGCATCCTTGTTTCTGTACTCCACGAGGATCTGAAGTACCATAGAAAAATTAGACTCTAACCAAAAAAAAAAAAAGAAAAATGTTGCAGGAAAAACCCTAGGATAACTTAAGGACACAAAGAAACATAATTTGACATGATTCCAACAGAATAAATCACACAGCAGTTACTTATCCCCAGTTGCATGACAACAGAAGCATAACATATATTGTGAACAGAACAACATAACTCCAACAGCGAAATGCAGAAAGAAGTGAAGGATGAAAGGTGCAATAGGAAACAAGATTGCACCTTGTTACTATAGAATTCGGCCATCTGCCAACTTTCTTCAACATGTGCAATAGGCATGCTCATACCTACATAGGGAAAATTAAAAACAAGTAAATTGAAGCGCAAAAAAGCATCACAATGCAAGCAATTTTTGTCAACTAAAAGAAAAATCATCTGACCACAATCTTTTCCAGAGTATGCAATCCATGCTAGAGCAGTTAGACTGTCAGCAGCAGCCTTCAAGTGGTTGAAGAAATCAGATCGTTTTCCTTCAGTCATTTTTGTTGCTTTCACAATCACCTCATTCAATGGCTTGAGAAATTCAACCAAACCTGCCATGTCAGGTTTCTGCACAACCAGAAACGTGTACCGACAGTCATGAAGACAGCATTCAAAAAAGGTCACAAATGATGAACAAGATGACAAAAAGAAGGGGGGCACTTTAACAAGAAATGAATATCAGGCTTGTACGGATAATAATGCCTAATCTACGTGAGAGGATTTCCCCGGATGAAATGATTTCAATCCATGAAAGTGACTAGCTATGATATCCTGATTGCATTGCAACAGATTAAGCAAAATCAGGGCACTGTCGTAATTACTTGGCTTCACATTTAAGTTCATTGTTTAATCAATCAATTCACGCTCATTTAATTCCTCGAAAACGACAGAGGAATATCAAATCTTAATCTCACTACATTAAATTCGTCCAACGTACCTACTTTAATTAAATCAAAATATATTAATGTATAATTCAAGCACGAGGGCGAGAACTTCAAATCTATCTATCTCCAAAGATGGACTACCAGCTTAATTTAATTCCTTATCAATAAATAAATAAATAAATAATTCATGCTAATTTTAATGTAATTAAAAATATTAAGTAGAACACAAAAAACTACTGACTTGAGATTGCTTGACTTTAATTAGAAGCTCTTTCTGCGTGGAAAACGCCTGTTCAATAATCTTAGTAACATCCAGAACCTGTCCTCCAATCTTCGCCGCAGCACTCGAAACCCTACCGACGAATTGCGAAATGAGATCCTCATATGCAACAATGGACGGATCCGTGGAAGCCGAATCTCCACCAATATCCGCGGAACCTCCTCCTTGTCGATACGACAGCGCTTCAAGCCGCGCCACCGCCGACTCCAATCTCTCTATTAATTTCTCCTCCATTGTCCCCCACAAACCCTCACCACTTGCCCTCCCTACCTCTATCCGTGTATAATTCTCTCTCGTTTTTAACTGTGTGAGAGAGAGTGTGTATGGGTGTGTCTTTTTTCAGATAGAGCAGATCTGGTAGCGGTTTAATTGTTGTTTTGTGTGAGAGAGTAATGGCTTGCTCTTAAACTGTCGTCCGCCGAAAGGCCAAAAATGGAATAAAATTGATGAAATTAGACAAATGCGATTGCGGGGAGTGGTGTAGTGGGAAAGATTACTGGTGGAGACACGTGTCGGTGGAATAGGAAATTTTGCCGTTTATTAGCGTTGGGGAACACCTGTAGATTCTTTTCCTGCTCCCCACTTGTTTGAGGTTTTGGCAATTGTTTTTTATGATAATTTAGAAAGGTACAAATAGTTGATGCAAGAATATGTACATGTCCAAAATTTATGCAGTGTGTTCATATATTCTATTAAATATAAATTTTCAAGCTTCATTCTTTATGCAATGTGGCCGTAGTATATGATCCGTTTTAGTTCGTTTTTTCCACATAGATTATTATTGCCTATGAATATTACTCAAAAGGGAAAGAAAATCAATGATTAAACTAATGAAGGAAACACAGAATTGTATGAGAAGCGAATTTTATTTTTATAGTAAAAATTCGTGCAATCTCTTCACCTTAAACAGGAATTTGCTTCTCTTCATCTTTTCATTTCCTTGAAAAAAATGCTTTGATTAATAAACTTAAAATTCATTTTGATTTTGATTTTTCAAATTAGAACTACAAATCATTATTGGCAGTATTCTCAAGTAGAATTTGCACAAAGGCAACGGCTTCTAGCCTGGTTATAAGCTTTCCTCCTTTTTTGCCCTTTGGTGTCTTGAAGTTGAATATTTATGTGATTGTGTCTGTCGTCTGAATTCCCATTTGCTAAGTTGAATTGATTTCTTTGGAATAAAGAAAAGAAAAAGAAAAGAAAGCTCAAATGACTAAATTTATGTTAGATCATAAGGTAAAATGACGCGAAGGATGGCCAAAATTGCTCAAATGTACCGAAGGTGTTGGTCAAAAAGTAAAAGTGAACTTTGAGAGCAACTGCAATAACACAGTCTACCTGGTGTTGGTTGAAAAAAATTTGGTTTACACCTTACACAACACTGGTCCATCTAAATCAAAACGACTGGGTGTTATTCAGCCATAAGACTAAGCTGCATGGACCATTTCGCTACAGGCTTACCACAGAAATTTGAAATGAAAAAAAGAAGTTTATGGGGTTTCAGGGCCTTCATGAGTTTGGGCCCATTTTCAGTTATATTAGAAGTCGGACCCCATCTCAACAGCAACATGAAACTGAATCATTACACACACCCAACAAAGTGAAAATTTTGAACACTGATAGATACTACAGCATGCGTTTTGAACACTGACAGATACTACAGCATGCCGAGTAGCTTTCTTTGGGCCATAGGCTGAGCCCTGAAAAACTAGAGCACGTGTTGCTGACGACTGCGTCATGCTTGGTTGGAAAAGCCCATTTTCTAACCTTCCTCTCATTTTTCAATTTCAGACTGGCGATCGTCAATTACAGAGTGCACTATACAGCAAACAATGCTTAAAAGACTTCGCTAGACTAAACATAACAGTCTCTATCTGTATGACTTGAAACAAAAGATAACCTTTGAACTCCATTTTTGTTTACAGATATTTAGAGTACATCAATGCATACCATTTTATATAACCAGAGACGTACATTTAAAGTGGAAGTAATCATATATTTATATATACATTGGCTCATCCATAACAAACGCAAAAGAATAATTATCTGACAACGTCAAACAATGCTATTTCTGCTGTAATTAACCATAAAATTTACACAACAAAACTAGTATACCTTCGGGTGTACCATCAACTCTTAAGATCATCTCCTCCCAGATATTTGTTCCTCACCATCCCCCACATCCTTTGTTGCTAATTGACCTCTAAAGCTATCCCCCGTATATGGGCGGACAGGAGCTGTTTCTTGGGTTGGCCGCAGATCCTGTACGCATGAAACAACAAACTAAATGAAACATGTCAAGAAATGGAAGTCGTAGGAGACAATAATTCTGAACCTCCAGTTTTTTCAGGTTTTCCAAGCACCTGAAATTTGATGTTCTCAAAGGCAAGGGGAATCTATGACCGAGAAGACAATAGCACCAGCACATAAATGATTGAATACCCCTTGGATTAGTTTGTTAGGAGGTAAATTATAGTCCCTTTCAAGCAAAAAACAAGTTGTAACCCATATTTTCATGTTATATGCTCACAAAACAAAAGAAAACTTTCATGTCATGCATATGTCAACATTTCGGTGAACCAGCTGGCAACATCTAGCATACGTGCTACTTCTTAATTTTGGCATCCAAACTTCAAACAATAACACATTGAAGTATGGATGATGCATCAGTGCAACGGTTAAGAGCCATTTCAGGAAAAGCAGAAAAGAGAATTAAATGCTAAGATTGCAGAAAACTAGAGGACTTACAGCACGTAAATGAAATTCTTCAGCTTCAAGCATATGTACAATTTGCCCCATCTTTGGTCGCTTGTTGGCATCCAAATCTATACAGCGAAGGCAAACCAATAGCACTCGCTTTAGAGCCCTCGAGGGAGGATGAATCTCAATCAGGGGATCTAACAGCTCTTCACCACGACGATTTGCAACCATTCCTTTGAACCAATCAACCAAATTCATCTGCAATTTGAGTAATTTTATCACAAAATAAGAAGGGATTTTGATATCAGATTTAATGCACTGTTTGAGAAAGCCTTATGTCTGTATGTATGTAGCTTTTCTCTTTCTTTTTGACATTGGTCAGGTGAGGAATGACAGTTTGAACATGAAAAAAGAACTTTCAGTCACCTCTGCAGGTGGCCTGGAATAATCAACTGGACTTCTTCCTGTAATAATTTCCATAAGCATAACTCCAAAACTATATACATCACTTCCCTCGTTAAGCATACCAGTACTCGCATAATCAGGGGAAACGTATCTGCATGAATATGCACAGGAACAATCAGAATCAAGCACAAGAGAAGTACAACTATGACTTAAATTTTACAACCACTTAGCATCATAAACTCGTAATAGCTAGAATTTAAAGACAAACCCAAACGTTCCCATCACTCTTGTAGTCACGTAGCTTTTCTCAGATCCTAATAACTTGGCAAGGCCAAAGTCCGATACTTTGGGGTTCCATTTTCTATCCAGAAGAATGTTGCTGGATTTCACATCACGATGCACAACTTTGGGTTCTAAACCTTCATGCAAGTAGGCAAGTCTGTCCCAGAGGGAAAAATTACAGATTCAGTTACAAGAAACAACATACAGAAAAGACAAGACAAGACTAATAAAGTCAAAGCAAAATTAGTTGAGATGACCGCTACTCAGAGAAGAACAGGTTTAGACTTGCATTGCGTTGCACTTGTAAAATTCAAACCATCAGAGTTACAGTAAAATTGAGTTAGACTATAAGGCTTGTCAATGCAAATGTGTAGGGAAATAAATGATTTGCTTGTTAGATCAAACAGCAGCAAAGTAAAAAAATTATGATGGACATCCATATGCTAATCTCAGCAAACTGGGGGAGAACTTCTGTATGATATTTGCAAAACATAGCAGAAGAGAAGTAGTAACATAATGGCAATTGCCCAAAAAGAAGATTCAGTAAATAACAGACAAAAGACGGGCAAGGTTGCTGTGCAATTGAAGTATGATAATCTCACCCTCTTGCAGTACCAATTGCAATCTTCATTCGGATCTCCCAAGTTAGTGGGCTAACAGGGCCAACATCACCATGTAACCATTGCTCCAAATTGCCATTATCAACAAATTCATACACAAGCATCCTAAATAGACATTAATAAGTCCATTATTTAACAAGTATAACATGTTTAAATAACTGAAGAGACAAATTGATGAAATTACCTTTGAGCACCTTCTATGCAGTAGCCAATAAGGCCGACAAGGTTCTTGTGTCTCACTTTGCCTATAGCCTCAACTTCCACCTTAAATTCCTTTTCTGCCTGGCCCCTATCAACAAGAACAACAAACACAAACGATCATTTCAACTTTCAAGTTTTAGAAGTATAATATAGTACAACAGATGAAATCTTCAATATCACATCAATAATCCATACACCTTTTTCAGAAATATTGAGAGTGCTTAAATGTAGGATAATTGTAGGACCAATAATAGACTGCTAATCTAATCGCACATAATCTCAAGCACTGAATAATGACAAGAAATAAAACCTCCCAAAAGGTCTCTATGATCATTCTGAAAGCAACTATTAGTCAAATTAGAGATATTTCACAATAACATGATTATGTTACCCCGTAAAAGCTGGTAATGAACATCACCCTCTTTCTACCTTTTATACCCAGCAAAATAAGTAGAAATAGGAAGAACCTCAGATTACGACCGAACAAAAGTTGAATGGAGGGCCTAACATTCAAGTCCACATCATGCCACCCACTTTCCTTCCTATGTGCACAGTGAACCACATCAATTCATCCACTCAAAACTTATCTACTAGAAACTATCCCACTTTATCTCTGTACTAAGAATTAGGAATAACCCTTGTCCCTCATAGTACAAGAGAAGCTGATCATCCTTGAAATAATTCAAATTCACCTCCAAAGATCATAGCAAAGCTGACATTAGAATGCAACCGTACAAAATCAACTGGAGATAAAGATCAGAAGAAAAAAAGAAATAAAGGATGAAGAAAGTAGAAAATAGTGCAGAGAACAAGAGGGAATAAAGAAGAAAGCAACCGTTTACTTTTTGTATTTTTTTAATGGTTTGGTGACTTTGGTCAAAAGAGACAAATTAAGCCACCAGGCACAAGTTTAGTTAGTTGTAGTAGTAGAACCCTACACTACAATCATCCAGATCTATGAAGCTTTCATACTCTTCCTTCTCCTGAAATGACCAAACTAAAAAATAGGCAAATAACTACCCCAGTTAATCAACAACATTATCAAAATGCTTGACAGCTCAAAAATGATAGAAAGGAAAAGGGGGAAGAAAAAAGAACAAATTTGCAAGAACTCAAAATCTGCACTAAATTGTACAACTAGTATGCAATAGAATTGAAATGTGACTGACTTGTTGTTAAGAAGATTCTTCACAGCCACTACAGAACCGTCCTGCAAAACACCTCTGTAAACAATGCCATAGCCTCCTTCTCCGATCACATTCTCATCGGCAAATCTGTTGGTGGCAATTTCAAGCTCCTTCAAGCTGTACCATCGTCCCCACCCAAGGTTCATCCCTTCCGTCGACGTAGAAGTCGACGCCGTCACCGCAGACGACGACTCGCTCCTGCTCGTACTCGACTCATTGCTCTCCGAACTTCCTTTTTTACCCTCAGATTCGATAACCTCAATATATTTCTCAACATCCTTACTCAAAACCGGTTTGCCGGTTTCTTTCTCCGTCCGGCCAGATTCATTACCACCTTTACAAATCTCGGTTCGATCCACATTTTTCACCTCGGGAGTCTCAAGTTGTTTGCGAACTAAAGGCAAGAGTCCGGAGCTCTGTCTGAGGCACATCCGACGCCGTTTCGAGCGGATGAACAGAAAGATCACAACGAAAACGGCGATGGTGATGAGAGTAGTTGCAATAACGACGACGTAGAGTTTGAGACCGAGAATTGGAGTTCTAGAGGTGAAAATGTTGGTTGGAGAATCAGATTCTCCGGAAGCGCTCTGATTGTTGCCGGAAACAGTCATATTCTTAACTTCTCACCAACGAACGGTGGGGGAGCTGAGACAGCGTGGTGTGTGTAGGTGTAGCTGCTACACTGAATTCTTTCTCGTACTAAGAGAGGAGCGACTAAAGTGGGCCCCGCGTTTTGATTTGCATAATGGAGGATTCAAGCATTTTGGGGACTGCTATTCTACGCTGCCTACCTTGCTTGAGAGACTGATGACTGATGAGACTTCTCAACGGATACTAAGTAAAAAGGCGTTACTTATCAGTTTGGGCTCTGTCTTCAATCATTATTACCAGAGAGCCACTGAAATTCGGACCCGTAGACTAAGTGCTTGGCCCGTTTGTCCGACCCGTTGTTGTTCGTCGAATGACACAATTACCCCTAATAGAGCCGCGTATACTAGCTGTCGGTGCCTCGCCTGCCCGCCCTTTCTCTTGCTCCTTTGACCATAAAATTCTCGTTTGTCAAATTAGTGGCTTAGCGGATTGGGAGTACATGATTAGAAAACAAACACATTTTAGTTTTACTTTCTTTTTTTTTTTTTATAATAACAGACTAGAATATTCTAAAATTTTGAACTGTGATTGGCTTAATATCTTACTAACATAAAGATATCTCAATGGTGAATTTTTATATTGTTAAAAATATAAGACAAGTAATCAGGCGATACAGGTCTTGTACTATCAAATTTAAAAAAATTCATTACCCCGTATTCATTGTAAGTATAATTAAAGTTGCAAGTTTCCAAAAAATTGAGCATATAGTGAATGATGACCAAGGTCAAACCGACAATAAGCTTGAGTTTCAATTCATTAATACTCTAAATTGTTACTATCGTCATCATATGTATGTGCTAGAAGTAAATTCAAATTGTAAATCCGGGATGAAAATATAAAAGAAATAATTTTCTTTTTAAAAAATAACTGAATATCTCTCAGGATTAAAGAGTATGTAAAACTATTTTATATGCACCTCGTATTTTAGCTGATACTCGTATTTATCAATTTAGTTGGAGTGCTTAATAAACAAATCACAAATGATGCTGGAGTTGACTAATTTTTTTTTTTAACAAGATAAAACGATAACCTCATCAAGCCAAAAAATTAATACTCAGCTAACCAATAAAATCGATTACTTAGGTAGTAATTGATTAACAGGTACATGAACTAGTAAGATCGATTTCTTTGTCTGTCGATGTATGGGTGAAGGAAGAGGGAGGGGTAAATATGAAGGATTTGGTGCACTGTGACAACGGCAAAACCTACCGCCAGAATTGACAGATAAAGATCATAATGACCAAAATACTGCAAAAAGAAACATTCGACCCTAGTGCTCCTGCATTTCAACAACTCTTAGAAGTGTATATACTCAAGACTCCACAGATTCCATTACACTTAATGCCAAAAGCAATTGAATGAAAGATATTAGACAGCATATATTGTACCCAAAAAAAAAAAAAAAAAAAAAAAGGCAGACTGCCGTAGACCAATTTGATGAATGACTTTTATATCACGTACAAGACAATCCACCTCAAAATTTGTCCTAACCTATAAGAAGTTTCGCATCTCATGTTCATTTGTCTTCCAGCCCTACCCTTGTGGCCTCCTAACGTTAACTACTCACCTAACGCATTTCAAGGATTTTGCGTACACAAGAAATAATTTATATCAGAAACTGTCCATAAGATTTGGACAGCAAATATGGATGCGTGGATTTTTGCTAGCAAGAAAATCTATGCCGAATAAAGAACTATAAAAGAGATGATAGTAGGTGAGAAGCACTTATTCGTGTACCTCATTCGGTCGTTTTGTAATATAATTTGGGAATGCAATGCAATTATTTTTAACTGACAACCAGACTCGGCATACTAATCAGTAGTATTTGTTTCCAGCAATGTACATCATCGAACAGAATGAAGCAAAATAAAGAAGTATGGAAATATATATATAGAAGTCATATCAATGAACTATTTTGCCATTTAAACTAATAAATTGTACTCTACTAATTACAACAGAAAAAGAAGAACTGCAAAATGCTGACGCTAGATGATGTAGAAGAATTGCAATGGACGGAACGAAGTCCATCACAAAGGAAGAATATACATTGTTCATTTATACATATGTTACTTGGACTTTACTCAATTCGCGTAGACATGATTGTAATAGATAGAATTTATCAAGAAAAGAAAATAAAGTCAACAACCATTGAATTTATATTTTATGTGTATTCCACAATAGGAAGCAACATACTAATTAATCCTATCCTAATAAATAAAAGTGTCTGTACTTCTTCTAAATAACTTTGAAGTTTGTATTCCTTCTTGATGGAATAATTTTTGTCGCTTCCCTGAATATTTATGACCTAGCTGTAATAATGAACGTACAATCTGTGCTTGTCTCAGAAAAAGAAAAACAAAGTAAAAGAGTTGTGCAGCCACGCAAGATTTTCCTTCTCCTGTGGTCCATCCATTAGACTTCGAGTATTTCGGAGGTGGTATCCAGGCGAGGTTAGTTTAGTAAATTTAGCAACACTCAAGGACATATCTGACTGTGAACCAGAAGAACAGTGGCGGGGTTTGTGGGTAGGGGTGGTAATTTCTGACACGACTCAAAAACTCGACACGAAACTAACCTGAAAATAGCGGGTTTGGATTAGAGGTTCGCTGGTCGGACCCGACTGACACGCGAAGAAAAACAGGTCGGGTTCGGGTCGACCCGCGAATCCCAAAAAAAAAAAAAAGAAGGAGGAGAAGAAGAAGAAAAGAGGAAAGAAAAAAGATTAAAACACACGAAAAAAAATAATTAAACACGTTTTTTGCAAATAGTAATATCAAAGTCGCTCATTAACATACAACTTAATTCCTCTTACAATTTACTTTCATAAAACTAAGTAAAATTCTTAATTTTTCCTACAATTTACTTGATTAATTATCCAATGAATGAAATTTGTATTTGAATGTGAATAAGTGGAACAAGGTAATAATTATCCAATGAATGAAATTTGTGTTTGAATGTGAATAAGTGAAACAAAGTTACAAAATGTTAGTAGTGGTTTTTTGTTTTTTTTTTTTTTTTGAAGAAAAGAGGAAAGAAAAGACATTAAAACACACACACACAAAATGATCAAACACATTTTTTGCACATACTAATATCGAAATCACTTACTAAAATACACTTAATTTCTCTTATAATTTACTTTGATAAACCTAAGTATAATTCTTAATTTTTCTTACAATTTACTTGATTAATTATCCAGTGAATGAAATTTGTGTTTGAATGTGAATAAGTGAAACAAAGCTATAAAATGTTAGTAGCAGTTTTAGGTTTTTTTTTTCGAGTCGGCGGGTCGACCTGCCAGTCCGCCAACCCATTTCAGATCGTGTTCGGGTTGAACATTTTCAGGTTGACAGATTGACGGGTCGGGTTCGAATTGACATGTTGACTGTTATACTCAAGTCTCAACCCGACCCGTTACCACCCCTATTTGTGGGTAACCGTCCATAAGACATTTAAGAGAGAGAGAGAGTTTAAAATATTTGAGGGTTCCATACCTCATTGGTTTGTGCGTCTATTTGAAACGTGTCGGATCATCCTCATTTATGATGGGAGCCACCCCAGGAGCAGGAGGAGAGAGAGGAGTGGGAGAGGCAAATACAATTATAACTGCGCTTGTGGGTCACGTTCGGTGTGTGATGCCAAAAATTGAATTGGGCAGTTAAGTTAAGAGCAATTTTACAGCGTCTGGCCCAGCTCATGCGGGTGTCAGGGGATGGAATGGGAGGGAGAGGGACAGCGTGTTTCAATTATCAATTGAATTTTTACGAGTCTGACAAGCTCCAATTCCATCAATTTGAAATCTATGAATTTCTATCACCAAATTCGGTTTGTCAGTGCTCTGGTAATCGGACACTTCGCTGATTTTAACTTCACTTGTTTCAAACACATGTTCAAACTTGCAAAAAAATATTAAGTTTAGTCGGTCCACTAAATAATCGACTGTACAATTTTGGCCCAATCTCACTCACACCTTTTAATGCTAGGACCAACTCAGCCCAATGGACAGTATTAGTTTCAACTGTCAATTAGTAGGTCTATGTTGGACTACTCGATTGCAGTCCTGAATTGCCCGGAGGAAATGAGGATCCTTGAAGAAGGATTTATATTGTTTCCAAAACCCGAATCCCTTTTTGAGGTCCAAGATATAGAATGATAAATTGTGAAGCTACAATGCCCTCGCTCTGTGTCCCAGAATAAACTACCATGAAGATTTTGGCTTCTATTTTAAACACAAATCTCAATATGCAGTTGCATCTTAAAACCTTTTCATCTTAAAATTGAGATACGGGTATTCATATAAAACAAGAGCGTTAAAGCCACAACTAATTCCCCGCCCTTTCATTCATATGAATCTTGTTGAGAAAATTACTATGTTTGTACATTTCTATAACAAACAAAAGTGAAGATACTGGGAGGGTGAAATAATGCAGGAGCAGGAAGAATGGAGGAGATCTAAAAAGGATGAAAAAATGCAGGAGCAGGAATGATGGAGGAGATCTAAAATGCTCGCATGTTTAATTATATCCAAGACAGATACATGTGCAAGAAATATGTGTCTTTTCCAATTTAAATGCATTTCTTACAGACACAAAAGTGCAATTTATTAGCTATGTAATGATCTAGACCAATAAACAAGGCATGTGATTCTGCATTATGCAGAAGAACATTTGCAGGAGACTCTGGGAAACACTCCTGCATACATAAAAGGTACCACTGGACAAAATTATTACCGTTATTTTGAGACCTATACAGTTGAACTACCCCAAAGAGCTGGCCAGTTTACATCAACAGAACTCTAACAAGGAAACAAGATTTTGTCATGATGAGGTCAGTTGGTCGTTAAAAAACTCAGCAACCATTATTGAATTGCATAACAAGAAAAGAATATATCAGAATAGCCTCTTGCTGAAGTTTCTGGTGGTTCCTTGATAGGTTTTGACAAGCAATCCCACTCCTATTCCTACTCCAACACAAATACTGAGGCCAATCCCAACACCTACTCTTACTCCAGCATTAAACCATGATAGTTCTCCTTCCTCTCCTTTTAAGTACTCCATCACTGGATAATGGTGATTATATTCTTCAGTTTCAGGTTTATTATTCTGCTGCTCAGCAACCTGCAATAATGAAAAGGTTAAAAAGGCCTATTGTATTTTCCCTGATCATGGAAACATGTGCCAGCCTCATGCTGTCCAGTACAACCAGGATAAGTTTTTATATCCCTGTCAAAGATTGCTTGAACCAAGAGACGGGTTGCACTATAATCAAAGGTTGGAAAAACAATTTCAGCAATGATCAGAAATCCTGGTAAAAATTATGGAGAGCCAAATTATAGATGGAACGATATCACTAATTAGACACCAAAATCCAAATTATTGTAGTAGCTAATATATTTTATGTACCTGCATTCCAAGGGCAGATAATAAGTTATCTTTCTGGCTTTCAACTGCCTTGTATTCTGGTATTGAATCCAGCATTGTGTTCCTTATTTGCTTCCTCATATGACCAAGCTGCAGAGTCTTGGTCAGTACAATCGGACTACCTGAAAAACAACCGGCTACATAAACTTCGATTGATGGTGATCCTGACTCAAGGTTCATAAACTGATTTCCTTTGAGGAGGCCAGATCCCGCTAATACATCTGACTCGAAATTCATACTCCAACATTGGAAATGATTTCTTGAATCTGCCCCAATAATGCCATTATTACTATTACGCATTCCTAATGCTCCCGAAAGCACAAGAACTTCCCTATCAAAAAGCTCAAACTTCACATTCCCGGTCATCCTAATACTGTCAGTACTCACAAAGGTAATTTCTTCAGATTTCTTATCTATCCTATCTCTTCTTAAAAGGGTTGATACACCATCTGAATAGATGCTAGTTCTAATACCATTTGCTTCCAGAAGGGTATTGCGGTCCAGTGGAACATGATTTAAGGTAAGATACTGGGGAGTTGAATGATGGATCTCACATTTGCTAACTCTAACATAAAAAACTCTCAAATCCAGCCAAGATAAAGAAGTCTTGATGCTGCCGGACTGGTAATTGTAGTTCGTTGGACTTGAAATGTGGTTGTCATTCTCAGCCGCACCATTTCCATTCGCTTTCTCGTAAAAGTTCTCCATATTCCTCAAAGAAATTGAGTCTGTGTCTTAGTGAAATCCATCAAGACTTTGATGGCTTGACATCCTCAACAAGAAACAGAATGACAAGAAAAGACAACCTATACAAATGTCAAGAACGGAATATGAAAGCCACTCATGACCAAGAATCAAACACATTTCAAAGAGCACCGAGAAATGTATAGAATAAAACAACAGACAATAACCAAGAAAGAAAGGAGGGAGAAAAGAAGAGGACGGAGAAACTTCCAGTTGAAAAGTCGTGGACTTTACCAAATTTAAGAATCTAAATGCAACAAGCTCCTCTGGAAATAAAAATGCATGAAATAAGAGAACCAACAAAGAGGAATAGAGCTTTTCCTGTAAGGAGGTAAAGCCTGAGAGTATGTACGAGTATATAGAAACTTGAACAGGACGTCACAGAAAGATGCGTCCAAATTTTCTTTCCTCTATTATATTTTGAGCAGCAGAAGACAAGCAAACCATAACGGAAGCAGAGAAACAGGAAAAGAAAAGGCAAGAAGCAACTTGACAGGTGTGAGAAACTGAAAGCACCAGATGAAATACAGAGATAAGAGTATAGCAAGACTGTTGTTGCAATTCCCCCTTGAGGGATAAATTGCAAACAGAGAGTTGAACCACGAGAATTTAAAAGCTGCAAAAAACAAAGCCTGCAAAATGTTCTTGCCGAAGTAAAAGAAGCCAACCTATTTTCTACTAATTTTTAGTACTTAAGAACAAGCTACCAAAATCAAGTTTAACATAAATCCCATGGATAAAGTGAACAGAGAACAATTGATTGAAATTTTAGGAACAAACAAAACTCTCAGAGATTAGAAAGAGTAATTAAAGCTCAGAATTTTGCTAGTATATTAAAGCACTATCAGACATCATAAACTAGAGGCCAGATGAGAGAACAGAGCAACAAATAAATTACAAGCAACACATATTTCAACAAACTTGACGGCAGTAAACGACGGAAGCATGCTAGTCATACAAAAATCAATAAACAAACAAAACTCTAGCAGGTACGTAGCATTTCAGATGCGTGCGTGTATAAACACCATCTGATCAAACAAAGCAAGAACATTCCCAAGAATACGCAGCTTCTTGATTACATTTTGCAAACATATGGCACACTCACCAGCTCAGGCTGCCACCACAAATATCTCCCTTCTAATTCAACACTATGCTTCATAAATCATAATCATAGGCCTCTGTTTTTGTGGCCATCAATTTCCAAACATCAATAAATAGTGGTAACAGACTATTCCCAAACTTAAAGCCTCTTGTGAATTATATAATCAATTCTCCGGCATGAAAAATACAAAATACGCTTCCAAAGAACGTATCTTTTCTCACAGTGGAGAGAGTGAGAGAGAGACCTCAAACAATCAGAAAAATGAGACAACCCAAGTGCTCAAATTTTACGTTGAGAAATGGATTGTCCGCTATCCCTGCCTTCCCGCTGTTAAAAGATGAAAAGATCATAAGAAAACTTTCACGGAAGTAGGTGGGTTAAACATAAATGAAGACGTAACAGCATTTGATTATTTGATTATTATGTTTACATACATTGCTTACTATTTACTTTTCTCATAAAGAGGTGGGGTTGAGTACTTGAATTTTAATCTTCCGATTAATCAAGGTAGTGAGGAATAAATGACATAAATTGCATGGTTGTTAATGAAAATACTGTTGGAAGGACTGGGGTCAAGTAGTCCTATCAATCGGGCTTTATAAATTAAATTTTAACAAGTTCAGGTTTAGTTTACTTAATTAATTGGGTTATGAACTTCGCGCTATGAGTTTCGGGTCTATAAATGTGAAGCTCAGGCTTAGCTCACAAAATATTTGGGTTGTGAACTTAAGCTTACAAGCCAAAACCTATTGAAATATTCCTATAATTTAACATCCCCATAGAAATGATGAGGTATACTTTAAGTACTATAAGTAAGTTTAATACAAATGATTTCACATGTTGTACAAATCTATTATAAGATGTAAAGTCTATATTCATTATTAAGAGAAAAGTTAAACTCCATGTCCAAAGGGAGTAATAACTTGACAAGAAAATCTTACACTATTCTTTAGTTAGAGTCAATAATCACGTTGTTATTTATATTATACAACTTTTTGTTCAAAAAGCAATGAAATAACTTTATGTTTTATGTACAAATTACATGTTAAGATTTTTTTTTTTTTTGTATATTATACATACTAGGATTTAATGATATCATTAGTTAATATATTATACATAATTTTATCTTATATATGTGTGTGTGGAAAAATTTATATTTGGTCATATATATATGTATGTATAACAAATCCACTGCAAGATGTAAAATCTACATTTATTATTAAGAGAAAAATTAAACTCCATGTCCACGCGGAGTACTAATTTGACAAGAAAATCTTGCACTATTTTTTAGTTAGAGTTAATAATCATATTATTATTTATATTATACAATTGTTTGTTCAAAAGGCAATGAAATAGCTTTATGTTTTATATACAAATTACATACTAAGATTTTTTTTTTATATATTATACATACTAAGATTTAATGATATAATTAGTTAATATATTATACATAATTTTATTTTATGTGTGTGTGTGTGCAATTTTATATTTTGGTTGGGATACACACACACACATATATATATGTTTTATGAGCAGGGTTTTATACGGGATGAACCTATTAAGGTCCGAACTCGACTCAAAAATATTTCGAGCCTAGTAATTAAGTCAAAGTTTGAATTGATCCGATAAAAGATTAGATTCACGGACTTTTTTTGCGGACCAACCGAACCGAGTTTGGACTGACTCGGCCACATTGACAGTCCGAGGGTCATGCGCATCTAACATTGCTGAGATCTTATCCAGCAGAGAAAGAAAATCTGAAATAGATAGGAAAGGGTCGATGTATTTTGAGAAGGATTGCTAGGACCGCTATCATGTGGATTGGGTTGAGGTGTTTAAGATTGGACTAGTTGTATGTATCACTTTACTTCAGAACTTGTAATGAAGCGCACTTGAGGCCGAACAAATTGTAAATCGTCCCTACCACGCAACCCGCAAAACTGACATTTTGCTTTATGGAATTAGTAACATCAAGTAGTCTTTGTACGACATTTACGAAATTAAGCACAACAACATGAAGCCTTTTTTTTTTTTTTTTTAATAAATCCTACACTATTATAATGGGATGAAAAATTAGTATTGATGGGATGCGAACTCTCGACCTCTGGAGTGAAATCATAAAATTTTAACTGTTCGACTTTCTATTCGTTTCTAATACGAAGTCTTTGTATGACAAGAAAATGTGCAACTTTAGTTGTAACACCTCTGGATTAGGATGGTCCAATAATTTTTTAACCTATGCTACAGGTTCAATATCAATAATTTTTCGTACGGCATTTATGAAATTGGAGCCTAACATGCAGAAAGGATTAAGCTGGTCCAATCACTTTTGAATATTAACTACGTGTTCAACATTAGAAAGTCTTCGTACGACATTTATGGAATTAAAGCGTAACATCAAGAAGTCCTCAATTGGTCCAATAATTTCCGAACATAAATTACACAAATTATAAAGTAATGTCCAGAGGTCTTTGTATGATAAGAAAATGTGTAACTTTAATCTATTCATGTAACATCAAAAAGGGACTAGGATGCTTCAATAACATTTGAACGTAAGCTGTGAATTTAACGTCGAGAAGTCTTTGTAACATTAAGAAAGGATTAGGTTGATCCAATAAATTTTGAGCGTAAATTATAATTCAAAGTCAGAAAGTGTTATAACATAAAGAAGGTTTTGTATTATTCCGATCCAATAACTTTTTAGCATGAATTACAGGTTCAACGTCAAGAACTCTTCGTAGGACATATATGGCATTGGAGCTTAACATCAAGAAGACTTTGTATGACAAGGAAATGTGCAACTTTTTGCAATCTGTTATATACTACCCAGTAAGGAAAGACTAGGCTAGTCCAATAATTTTTTAGTACAAATTACGAGTTCAACTTCAAGAAGTGACGTAATATCAAGAAATCTTCATGATTGGTTGGTCCAATAATTTTTATAAGCTTAAACTACAGGTTCAACGTCAAGAAGTCTTCTTACGACATTTTTAGAATTGGAGCATAACTCAAGAAATTTTCATACTAAACTGGTTCAATAACTTTTATGGTGAACTATGGGAATTGAAGCATAAAATCAAGAAGTTTTCGTACGACAAGAAAAATGTGCAACTTTTAGCATAAACTACGAGTTTAAAATATTTGAACCAAGTTATTAATAGTCCATAACTTAGAATATTACATAGTATCAAGTATCATTCAATTCTCTCATCAATGTTGGATAAAGACAGATAGAGTATCACATTTACCCTCCTTTCGGCCTTTGCTGCTCGTAAAACCTAATAGAAATTTCACAGTACATCAGTAATTATGGCCCAATACCACTAGCACAGACATAATAAAAATTTCGCACTACATTATGTAATCGTGCCCAATACTACTGGGTCAATCTCACATGACGCCGAAATCACATGAAATTCGCTCTAATACCAACTGTAACACCCAGTATTAGATTAGCCCAATAACTTTCGAGCGCAAATCATGAATTGAATATATTTAAACCAGGTTATTAGTAGTCTATAAATTAAGGTATTATATAAAACATTATTCAATTATCTCAATGATGTGGGACAACGACAGACAGCTATCACAATTCAAGTAAACTCGATCTCACCTCCACCCTCAATGTGAAAATGCACATATTTTCCTTACTGATCACCCCAGAAAAGAAAAAAAAATTAAGGATTTATTAATTGAACCACCAAAGCAGTGTTATTAATTTGAAGGTGCATACAGCTTCGAGCCAGTAGGATTGTCGTCATCTTCAAATTTGGGCAGGCCGCAAGGTTGAGCGGCCTGGATGGTGTATACGTGGAGCCTTGAGGCATTTAGTCCTATTGGGCTCTGCTCAGATATCGCATAGGACAAGCCTAGCAAGAATGACTGGAACTGAAGGAGCACATGACAAGCTCCACGTATTCACCTTCTACCTGGGCACAACCCGAGAAGAGACTTGCAATTCTTTTTTTTGAAATGAAACTTGCAATTCTTGTTTTTGAGTTTGTCTCATGCACTTATATAGTGGCTAACGAAATACAAGGCTCATCTAAAATTATTTTTGAAACATTATTTAAAAATAATATTGTAATACTTTTTTAAGATTTATAATATTATATATATATTAAAATTATAAAAGAATAATTAAAAAATATGTACAAATGATGTTTTCAAATATTATTGTGAATAATACCATTTTCTTCAACTTTTAGAGAGGGTTACGTTATTTAAAACTCGTAACAATCTGTACGGTAGTAAATTTTTGAAACTTAAATGAAAGCATTCGCATCAAAAAGAAAAAAGCGAAAAAAATAAATTATGAACATTAGTTACATTTAAAAACAAGGGATAATTACACATACCTCCCTTGAAGTTTATCGTAATTACACCTAACTCCTCTCAGGTTTCAAAAAATTACACTAACCTCCCTTGGGCACTTGAAATTACTAAAATACCCTTGCATGTCACTATAATTACCTTAGAAAAAATTATAGGAAAAAGAAAAGGTAAAAAGACATGAAAAAAGGAAAATAAAAAGGAAAAAAAAACTTAATATTTACTTTAATTTATTCTTGAGAGTGAAAGTTCACATAGTACAAATTTTTCAAATTATTTTGATCATCTCATTTTGCTTGATAGTTATCTTATATATTTATGGCATATTTTAGATAATAAAAAAGATGATAAAGATGTAAAAATTAGAACACTAAGTAAGAGAGGCATATTAAACTATATAATTGCTAAGCATTGGTGATAATATTAGACAATATTATGATTTATTTTTTACTTTATGTTAAATTAGTTAGTTTGTTATTTTTCAAGAATTGTTTTCTTGTTTTAGTAAAAAAAAATTCTAAGGGCATTTTAAGATATTTAATTAATTTTTTTGCTAACATCAGCAAAATGAATTTTTTTTTGTTACCAAAACTATTGAAATAAGGGAGTCAAGTGTAATTTTTAAAACTTGAGGGGAGCTAAATGTAATTACGATAAACCTCAGGAGAGGTATGCATAATTATCCCTTTAAACAATTGCCATGCCCATGTTCCCTTGAGCCCTCTTGGGCCCTTAACAACTAAGTGCGTCATTTCATTCACAGGAGAGTCCGACAAGACATATGAACCCATCAGAGACGTACAAGCGTGATCAGCAACACCGGAATAACTCAAAAAATTCTCAAATCTTCCCTTAACCTACATATAGCAATGATTCACTTTCCTGGCATCAAGCAAAGCATATGACTGAAAATTTACCAAAGCATAAAACCAAAACTAGACGTCATAACGGAAGATAGTTGCACAAAATAATAAAATCAATGAACTCGGTCTATAAGCAAAGCCAAATCAAACAATGAATGACTAGTCCAAGAGGTGAAGTCTTCAGTTAGGCTTCTCAACGGAGTAAATGACTTCGCTTTTCTTCTCAAACCGCCCCCCCCCCCCCCCCTCTCCTTTCCCCCCCTTCTCCCTCTCTTCTCTCTCTCCCCTTTTCTCCTTCTTTCCTCCTTCCCCGTTTTCATCTTTATTTTTTTGCTTGTGTCACGTTCGTGCTTGACCAAATTTAGAATGTTTTACCATCCTAACAATACAATACACAAGTTCTCAAAGTGTCGTCTACGTCAACAACTCCAAAGGAGATAGGAAGTTAAAAATTAACAGAAAGTTACACTTTCAAATTTGCAGTGAAAACACTTGCTCAAGAATTCATGGAAAGGATATGGCTAGAGGGTGTGGGACTGGACAGAAGTAGAGGAGAAACTGGTCGAAGGCAAGAACATTTGGTCTGAAAGAACTGCGACTGGGAGGACCTTTGTCACCGCGGAACAGCAAAATCTAAGGCATGTCGAGAAAGATAAAAATGAAGGCAAATCAGTGAAAAGTTTTTCTAATAGTGTTCTCAAAGAAGTAGATTCAGCTGAACAATAATAACTCCCAGAGCTGATTGAATTCCTATATTTCTGTTGCTCAGCAGTAAGACCACCATAAGCATTAAATGAGTTTTGGTTGCCAAGTCTATTTGAATAATACAATGTATTTCATGATTCACAAAAATAAGCTTAAAATGAAAAAAAATAAGCATTTCTCAAGCCAAGTGTAGAAGCCAAAAAACTTCCCCAGCAATTCAAAGGAATGACATCAGGAAAATTTGCACAGGAGACAATGAAGGGTAAGCAGAACTAGCATCTATAAATGTCTATCTGTGTACAGGGAGATGATTGACGTAAAATTGGAGATAATTTAGTATGACCGGTAAACAGAGGAGGAACAACCATGCTAGTGCAAAACTACGGTGCCATTCCAGTTCCTCAGTAAAGGAAGGGTAATGGTGGGTAAAACCAATATATTTCGCATTGCTAGTGTTTTATTCAGATTTTCGAAAATGAAACACCCTGTATCAGTGGTTTCCAACAATCATTTCATTCCTAACCTAGGTTTATATCCAATACAAGACCATCAAATGCAAGCTTGAAACAATAGCCACCTTGAAACTCAACATTCAGCAGATTTTGAACAAAGAAAAGGTTAAAAAATAAATATTCTCTCTTGTTCTTCCAAAAAAATACCTATTCAAGCCTGTTAATAGAAAAGCCAAGAAGAATAGATGGATGAAATTATACAGAAAAGGTTGTACTTCAGCCTAGCCCAAAGAGAATTGGAGACAGAATTCCTCCATATCCAAATCAAGTGGCATAAAATTCGTGATAATCACAGGGGCAAATGGGAAGTATAAAACATCACTTGTAATCAGCAAAGGTGTTTACCAAGAAAATTCAAGCAAGTTATTGTAATCAAACTATAATTTCAACATCAAAAGAGGTACAGGAACTTAAAAAAAAATGAAAAAGGAACAGAATTATTCAATTGTCCTCAAGTGTACCCCAGCGAAACCTTGTCACAATGGTATTGCAAGTCCTATACCACCATCAAATACAACAACTCATCAGAACATTATACCGAATCTGCAAAATAATGTTATATAACTGCAATTATGGTGACCATTTCGACCCTAATAAATTTTAAAATGAACACATTAAACAGCTTCATTCCTTAGACAATCAGAAAGAAAGTTCCACAAGAAGAAGAAGAAGTAATAAGTAATAAGTAGTATAATTAAAGAGAAAGAAGAGGCAAAGAACGAAAACCTTGAGAGAGGAAGCTCCAGCAAGAGGAATCAAGGGCAATACAGGACCTCAGACGAGCTGAAGCTATGGCGCTATGAAGCGGCATCATTGACTCCACTCCACCCATTACCGCAACAACCCTTTCATTTTTTTTCATCCCACATAAAAAAAAAAAGAAAAAACATAAGTAACGCGATTTTATGATCAAATTAAGACAGTTACTTAAACAAAAAAAGAAAAAAGAAAAAAAAGGAGCAGAGAAAAGGGTACCTTGAAGCAGCGCGAGGGAGGGATGAGGAGGAAGGAGAGAAAGGAGAAGTTGGGATTGGTTTAGGAGCAGATAGTGTTGTTCTGAGTAATGAGTTGGGACGAGAGGCCAAGGACCTCGCACTTGCCATTACTGCCGTTGCTGCCGATCTGTACGCCGTTGCCATTATCGTTTATTTCTGACGGAGGTTTCTCTTTCTACTTCAAGCTCTGTTCTCAAGGGTTTTGCTATATGGTGACCTGCCGAGGATACGGCGACGTTTAGCGCTTGTTCCTTTTTACAATGACAATTTCCCTTTGTTTAAAATCCTCCCATGACATCTTGGGTTGCAAAATGGGCCTACTTGGCTCAAAGCTCGGTTCTAACTCGATTTAAGCCTACCTTGAGTTGAGTTTGGAGTACATGAGTATCCAATCCAATAATGATACACTTCGACCTTACAAACGAGGGACCGTTGTTACAATACAAGTATATAATTGGATTAGTGGCCATATTACAAAATACGATCATTTTGGAAACAAATCAATTCCCAAGGCTAAGCCCAATTTAAGATTTCATAATAGATTTGCTGGGAAGTGTCCCAAAGTTGAATCAAGGTCATGCAATCTACCAGTCATGTCAAGATTGAGCTAGATTTTAAACAGTAAGAAATGGGTTTGACAATTATCATAATAACGTCGCTAGATTCACATCAACATAGTCATGCATACAGATTAAGAATTGGGCTTGACAATTATCATGACAAAGTGCAAGAAGCTGGTATCTGCCATCTAAAGATCACAAAAAAAGTTCATAAACAAAGCGTGGCATTCGTTTAGAATTGATTCCAATATATACACACCTGCATTCTACTACTACAACATGCCTGCGAGCACTATAAAGACAGCCGTACTTGCGAATGATGTCTGTTGTAAAATTAAAAAAAAAAAAAAAAAACCTAAAATGTACCCTTCAGAATGTTATCCGTCGTTTCAGGTCAACTAGAAAATGCTACTAAGGAGCCAACATCAGTTTGAGAATCAGATGGTGCTTCTTCAAATGTAACACCAGCTTCGAATCTTTGACGCCTTTTTACTGCAGCCTGGACCCTCTTATCGAACTCTTCATCTGTGTCTCCCAACATATATCGCAGCTTAAAATTTACCCAGTTTTCCACCATAATCTTATGCCTAGGAATTATTCGATCTTCCAGAGAATAGCTAAAAAACCTGCAAATTGTTTGGGCATGTGAGTTTCTCATGGATAACAAGTAATACTTAAAAATGAACATCAGAGTATCAAATGTGCATGTGAACAGAATTTCAGAAAGATGTTCTTCTTCTTCAATGTGTATACCTTGGATATTCGATGAGATCCTGCAAAGGTCGAACCATGGTCCTCCGTAGATACCGGTATTTGGGACGAAGGATTTCTATGTTGTACCGTAGTAGCATGGGAAAATCAGCAATCATCTCACCCAATTCTCGGAGAGATATGCCAAGCGACAAAAAGTATTTGACATTATGATCCAGTTTATTTGCTATGCTGCACCCCAATAGCTCTGGCCCCAAGGCTATTACCTTGCCAATATCCTTCTGGGACACTCCAGCTTTAGTCAACAGAAATATGACCTGAAAGAAGGTAAAAGCTGATGCTATAATCCACAAGCAAATTTAATGTGAATATTGAACGAGAAATGATTATTTTGGCTAGAATATAAAAGAAAATCACAGGCTGCAGTTTAATTACAGCAAAACAAAACAATTTCTCTTACCAACAGGAACATCAGTTTCGCTTTAAGCAAATATAGTCCAGATTTTCAATTACTATATCTTTCATCTAATTGTCTATAATCATAGTATGAATTTGACATGCATGTCTTCCAAAGAGAAGATGCTATGCAAAACAAAAACAGGGATATACTGTTTGAATTTGCATGCACTTTACCCATGATACCATATTATTTTTGTGTTTTTGGGAAAATGACCCCATTTCTTACAAGGAAAAGGCACTACTGGAAGATCAGAAAAAAGAAGAACCAAAAAAAACAAAAAAGAAAAACATTCTCATTCCACGGATGAATTTTTTGTGCACAAGTAGGGAGGGTTCAATCTGATCAATTGTATCACATATGAGTCCAAGTGTCTTCAATGTAGAATTCATTCAACAGCTCAGAAACAAATTTTCATGCTCATGATTCTACATACCAAATAAATCAAAGGGTATCATATCCAAGCATAAATTACTTGAAATATTTTTATGATTATTGCAGCCCCATGGTATGAAGCATACAAAAAGGAAAAATTGAGAAGAAAAGACGTTTAAAGTGAAGAGAGAACAACACACCACCGGGCGGATCTTCTTGTTAAGGCTGTATGTCAGCAAAGGGGGAAACTTGGCAACCATATTGCCAATGGCATTTTCTTGAACACCTATGTCCCGTAACAATTGAACCTTCATATTGACAAAACATTTAATGGATTAATGATCAAAAGCTATGTCAAAACTGTCTAATACTTTGTGATTATCATATACATAAAACAAACAAAAAATGAGAAGATAAGGGGAAGGAAAAGATAGCCAAAGGGGCGATCCAAGCCCATAATAAAGCTAATATCTTCCACCAGCTAGACAGGCTAGGTAAAACAACATCACTAGAAACTCAATCCGTCCCAACCTTACTCTAAGAATGATAATAAAGGCAAATTTCCCTTTCTCTCCTTTTAGCCATTTAATTTTATTTTGAACTGAGAATGTGAAAAAGTTCTACTACCACATAATTTCAATATTCGAAAGCCAGACCTGTTCTGTTGTTTGTCATGTGTGACCAAATGATATGGCATACCTTTGGCACAATAATTGTTTCCAAATCAACACAGAATACCATTGGCTTGATAGTAAGAATTCTTTTCATGCTGTCTCTGGACATTCCAAGGTAGTAAAAGTACTTAACAAGAGGCTTCCATCTCTCCTCAATACTGCATGCCATCAATTGTGGCTTAAATGCTAGTAATCTCCCAACTTCTTCATCACTAAGACCAAACTCTTTCAGGAAAGCAACCTGGATGAACAAAGAGATGCAACTCACTTAGTTAATGGAAAGTATTGCTGGCCCTTAAGCCAAAAGATATTTCAGCCAATGGAAACTTAGTTTTATAGCTAGGGCTGTATAAGTGATTTTGTAATATCAAATAGGAAAATATTTAAGTACAGTACCATGTTTATGCTTCCACTGCCAATATTACTCAAGTTTATGCTATCGCTTCAACCATCAAATTCAATATGGAAGTGCACTGATCATTACCAGTGCAAAATACAGGTGAAAAACTCCTAAGCTCGGAATTTCAGGAAAGCATGCAAGGGAAAAGTGTTTATAATGTACCTTTTGGTTCATCTCTTCCGTTGAAAAATATCCAAGCACCTTGGGAAAGTCAAAAACCATTGTCCCAAAATCCTTCTTATCCATTCCCATATTAGAGTAAAATTCCACACGGGCCTTGAGTTCCACCATGCTAAAAGACAATATCTCAGGGCACCGACTCACAACATAACCCATCCAATCCCTCCTAACTCCAGAGGCCTCCAAGTAGCCAACAACCTCATCCAATTCCTCTAGGCTGCGCTCCAATATATTTCCGCCAGATCTCGTCAATGCAACCCCAATATATCTCCCTCTCACATATATCGTCTTCAACCACTCAGCCAATCCTCTTATAGAATTAAGATTTCCTCTTGACATGCAAATGAGCTTCGCAATTTGAGGATAGGATAATGAATTGTGTTTCAACCATCTACAAGATAGAGTAATCAAAATCACTATAGGAATCCAAATTTTATCAGCGATCTTCTTCTCTTGCTCGTGTTATGGAAACTTAACTAGATATTCTTTTTTTTTTCAGTCCTTTCTTCTACATAACCATATTGATTGGGAAAATTAACAATTGATCCATTAAATCCAGATGATACGTTAAAGATCAAAACTTTAGTGGGTAAAATTCTAGTACCTTATAAGAGGCACAACACCAGAGTCGTCTATGAAGTTTCTGGCGCGAACATTGAACGATGCTGATGAAAATTCAGGCAATTGCTTCATGGAAGCAGCTTGAACCATCACGTAATCAATAAAATCAGATAATTTTGAGATCAGATTCGTAGAGTAAGTGATCCCAAACTTGCCCTTTCTCATCGCCTCCTTAAAAATCTCCACCGTCACTTTCCTTCGTATCTCAAGGGCTCTCATCAGCATCTCATCATCATCATTGTTATCATCAATAACATCATTGCCTTTTTGCCCTTTGAAAAGGGTCTGAATTGGTGGCAAAGCGTTGAAATCTGGGCCGCTAGGGGATTGAACATAAATAGAGCCTGGAAATTGTGGGGTTCTTTTTCTTACTAATGACATTTCCAGAAGCTTCACTCTATCTTCTTGAGGGATTAGCTTTTCTTGATTTTCCGGTGGCGGTGGTGATGGGGGTATTGAGTTTCCTTCTTGCTGGGCAGAAAGGTGGCGAAGGAGGAGGGCCGAGGATTTAGCATTGTGTGTTCGGCGGAAATTGTCTTCACTGCTTGAGGTGGAGGTGGTGGTGGTGGAGGCAGTGGTCTGTGGGCTTTGTTGGTGGTGGTTGAGGGAGGAGGATATGGGGAGGTGACGGGTGCGTTTGGAGGTAGAGTTGGTGGTAGAAGGTAGGTGCAGAGTGCAAGAATTAGTGGCATGGCAGCGGTCTTGGAGGCGAAGGATATCGATTATGTAGAACGGATGACGCTGGGATTGACAAGCAAACATCTTTCATCAGCCGAGCGAGGGAAACGAAAATGGATAGAGGGGCAGATATTTATAGGTTGAAACAAGAAATCAAGGTTTTAATTTAAGTCCTTGGGAGGTTTAAAGTCAAGCTACGCAGGATTCTATTTTTTCCCCCTATTTTAGGGTTATTGAAAGTCTAGGATGAAAGAAAACTCAAGTTGTATTGTCTGTGTGAAATATGAGCGTTAATTTTAATCAGTTGAAAATTTATCACTTCACGTTTTAATCACAAAATTGGTTTTTTGTTTTCTGACAAATATGAACATTAAAATAACCTTAAAGCTTATTTTACATGAAATGTATGAAACTGCAAATTTGGTCAAACAAAATTTGTCCAATTGCTACTTGTCCTCCAATGAATATATACTAAACGTTGAGACAAATAACTTTTTGTTTACAGTTTACTTTCTAAGATGATTCATAGAATAATTGACAATCAATTTTAATATATGAGAGAGCATCTCAAACTTCGTTTCTCAGTTACAAATTCATTTTCTTTTTCCTCCTCAAATCAAAGAAAGCCGGCTCTGTCTGTTCGACACTGTTTTTAAAAAATATATTTTTTAGAAATTTCATATATGTTTTATAACTACCTTTTTATCTCACATTCACATTTATCAAGGAAAATTTTTAAAACAACTATAATAATATTTTTTTAAAAATACTCAAAAAATACTCATCCAAACACAACCATGTCCAAAGTCCAAATAATACATTACAATTTGAAAATGTGATACTTTGGTGACAGCATTGAATATTGACACAATTTTCACAACTCTCTCTCTCTCTCTCTCTCTCTCTCTCTCTCTCACACACACACACACACACACACATACACACACAAAGGTTTTTTTTTTTCTATTAAGCAATTTATCTGCAGGATGGAGAAAAATATAAATTCCTTTATGTCAGTTCCATCAATTTCTGGCTGGAGCAATAGATAGCATTTGTTTTGCTCTAGTGAACTATTCACAGCTATGCAATTGAAAGAGTTACAAGGACCCGCTTAACTCAGTGTCAAACAATACTCAATTTGCATAAATTCAGTGAGATGTTCTTTCCATGAACTCATGGAAAGTCACGTTGTAGTCTTGTATTCTCTATTATAGCGTGTGAGACCCCTCAAAAGTTCTATATCAGTGAAAAGAAAAGAAATTGATTAATATATAACATCTTACGTTTGGACTACTAAATAAGTTAACTTAAACATTTTGAGTCCGTGATTTAAAATTCAAAAGTTATTAGGCCAGTCTAAACCCGGAATGTTACAAATGGTATCAGAGCGAACCTCGTGTGGTCTCTGCACGGGGTGAGACTAGGCCTATGGTATTAGGCCGGATTACGCAAGAAAGTGGAGGAACTAAGTGTTGTGCGGCGCTAAGTGCTACGTCGACTTAAGGGTGGGAGCCACCTCTAGAGCCCGTACAAGCCACCTCTAAAATCCGATACAACTGAATGGACAGTTCGAATTATAATATAGATTGGGATTTGCGAGGACGCAAAGCCTGATAAAGAAGGGTGAATGTGAGTGTCGCGCCCCATTTTTCGAAGAAAGGGAAAAATAATAAAAATGATAATAATAGTGATTTTGAAAAAAAAGAAAAGGAAGAATTAAATGTGATTGTTAAAAAAAATGCTTTATTTTAAAATAAAAGAAAAAGGGCCTAAAATGGGACTTTTTGAAATGCGACGGTTTTTTGGCCCAAAAAAATAGAGTCTAAAAGGGTTTCTTTAATGAAAAAGGAGTCGCCACTTGGTATTGAGTTTTGGTGTACCAAGTCACCAAAAATATTTTGTGAGAGGTAAAAATTTTGGGAATGATTTATTTTAAAAAATGATTTTTGGAAAAATATAGGAAAAACAAGAAAAAAACCCTTTTAGACGACTCCAGGTCTTTGAAAAACAAGAGAAAAAGGTTCGGGAGTCACAGTTGAAGAAAGGGAAGGCAAAGGCTTGCGCCTAAGGCACCCTTTCAACCTAGCCGAAACTAGTTGCGAGGTTTAGTCTAAATTTTCCTAATATAACCCTAAGATTTTATCACACTTGGATGCAACTATATGAATGCAAACCTAATCCTAAAAATGGATATCGATAAGGGACGAAATGTTCCACTGAGGTTTGGTCGGAATTATCGCATTAATTGCGAAACCCGGATCTAGACCTCGATGGAGTCACGAGTATGAATGCAAAATGGAATGCAAAAGAAAGAAAAATAGTAATATAGGTAGTACGTGAACAAAGAAAGTGGGAATGCAAACATAACGGGTACGGGGGACTAATGGACTCGTGACTAACTGTTTCTCCTCACGGAGGGGGGAACGACATGTACGCCATCGCTTCCCACGTGAGTAGATGACTATTTCTTAGTCGAAATCACGCAAATGACCTAAAATTCTATGTGTAGTGGAATCTAAAAGTTATGCGCCAAATAGTTGTTAAAATAAGTAATAAGTTATAAAGTATGTATAAAAAAAAACTCATAGAAAATGGGAAAAGCCTAAAAAGATAAAATGTGTGTGAAATGTCATGAAATGCATACGAAAAATGTTCCTAATGCTAAAATGACCTAAAGGCTTAGCATTGGACTAGCCTATTTTCTATAAGTTCTCTGCTAGCGTTGGACTAGCGAAGAAAACGAAATTAGCCACAACTAGCTTTGGACTAGTGTGGCGACGATACACATATATAATTAAAGCAAGTAAATAAATAAAGCATGTATTAAAGCAATAATCACATAAAAGCAAATAATAGCACATAGGAGCACATAACACATAAACATGATATTCTAGATGCAAAGTCCTAAAGAAAGCTAATAAAACACATAAGCACATAGCACACATAGCACACAAAGCCCTAACTATTACACCGGAGAATAACCTAATTACAATCTAAAAAATGGAAAGAGAATAAAAGATATCCTATCTAACCTATCTATTACACTTTCTATCTAAAATACATAGGCTTTAATTAAATAGATAAAACATAAACTATCTATTACATTAACTATCTAAATACAAAATTTTTAGCTAAATAGAATATATTACCTATCTATTACATTTCTTGAATAATCAACAATTAAATTCGAGTAAATAATACGACATAAATAAATAAACACTCACACATGGATAAAAATTATAAGCACAAAGATACATGAAAACACATAGAAAAAAAAACACATAGGAGCACGTAAAAGCACATAAAAAAATATTGGAAGGGTAATAGGGGTACCTCCTATTCGAAGATCCCGGTACAAATTGCTATCAACATGAACAAACTTAATCAAGGCATCATTATTTAAATAAATAAACCATTAATTAAATTATTCTAGAGCAATCACTATAAACATGCTAATGAATAATTCAAACAATTGTAGCAATAATAAACAAAAATAAATAAATAAATAATAATGACAATAATAATTAATTATTTAGGAAGAAAAAGGAAAATTATTTAAGTAAAAATAAATAAGTAAATAAATAAATACAACAAAACAACAAAAATAAGGAAATAATAATAGAAGATAAAATACAATAATACATACTTTTAACATCCCAAATAATGATTATTAAAATAACTAAAAGGAAAATAAAGAAGCTAATTTGAACATTAATTAGACTAACAAGACTCAATTTTAGAACATTAATTATAAATTTGATAAAATAAATAAAGAAAAAAATGAAAAGAAATAATTTAAAGTTTTGAGAACTTAACTAATTTTAATTTAATTTAAATTTTTTTTAAAGAAAAATAAAACATTATAAGATTTGGATTAAAAATGGAAATTTAGGCAACATTCTAAAGTAAAAAATGTGATTTTCAACAAACAAAAGAGTAAAATTATAATTTTAAACCCTAATTAAGGTAATGACATAGTTTACAACAAATTTAAAAACTAAAATGCAATTTTCAGCAAGTATAATGCCCAAAAATAAAAATTTATAGCAATACTTAAAGCTAAGAATATAATTCCAGCAAACTTGGAGAGTAAAGAATACAACTCCAGCAAACATTCAAGGCTAAAATTCAAGTTCTAGCTACTTGAGGGGTGAAAATGTAAAATTCCAGCAATATCCTAGGGCAAAATAGAATTTCCAGCTATGTATAAGGGCCAAGATGCAATTTTCAGCAACATTTAAAGCCTAAAGTACAATAACAGCAAGCTTGGGAGGTAAAATTGCAATTTCCATAAATATCAGAGGGTAAAAATACAATTCCAGCAAAATCTAGGGGTCAAAATGTAATTATCGAGAAATATAGGGGTCAAAAATGGAAATTGAAAAATACAGGGGCCGAAATTATAATTAGATAAAAGTTGGGGGACCTAAATGCAATTAATTGGGACCTAATTGCAAAGAAAATTAAATTATGGGGGTCAATCTATAAAAAACAGAAACTTAAATGCACAAATCAAACATTTTCAGGGCCACAGTAGCATTAATGAAAATATAAGGACTATAAAATAAATACCTATTATTAATTAAAATAAATTAAAAAAACTAATTAACCAAAACGACAGTAGTTTTGAGTGAAACTACGTCAAAACGACGTAGTTTCACTAAAACTTTTTTTTTTTTTTTTTTTTTTACTTCTACCCGATTTTCTTTTTCTTTTTCTTTTTTTTTGTTTTTTTTTTTTTTATACTCTTCCAGATTTTCTTTTTTTTCTCTTTTTTTTTTCTTTTCTTTCTTTCTTTCTTCTTTTCTTCTTTTCTTCTTTCTTTGCCCTCTTTTCTTTTTCCCTCTTCTTCCTCCCCGATTCCCTCTGCTTTCTCTCTTCTCCTCTCTCTGTCCGGCTTCTTATCCGGCCTCCTATCTCTTTCTCGCCGGCCGTCTGGTGTCACTCTCTCTCCTCGCGCATCTCTCCTCTTCCGGTCTCTCTCTCTCTCGAATTGATCCCCCCAAATCATGCCAAAATCCCCAAATACTCCATAAATCCACAAAACCTACATTTTTACCAAATTTAATAAGCTAAATCGAAAGAGAAAGAAAAAGAAATTGTACCTGGATAACATGGGCAGATTAAGTAGTGGATGATGTTTGTTGATGGCAGTTGGCGCGATGAAGTGCTGGTGTGGTGGAGCTTCAAACGGTTGTTGTTGGATTCTGTTTTTCTGTTTCTCTTTTTTTTTTTTTTTTTTTTTTGCAGGTAGTGTGCGTGCTGGTGCGTGTGTGTATGTGTTTGTGCAGGTTGAATTGAAAATGTGATTCTGGACGTTTGTGTGTGAGTGAGTGAACTGGTATGATGTGTGTGTTTGCAGGTTGTAAGAGTGTGCAATGTGTGCGATTGGCTGTGTGTGCGTTTCTGTGCGTTTGAATGTGTGTGCAGGATGTGTGTGTATGTGTTTTTGCAGGTGTGTGCCGTGTGTGTGAGTGGCCCTGTGATCTGTGTGCAGGCTTGTGTATGTGTGTGTGGTGTGTGTTTAACAGGTGCAGGGGTGAGTTGTGTATGTGAGAGCCGAGAGTGCAAGTGTGTATGTTGTGCTTGTGTCTGAATTGGCTTTGTGCGTATGTGATGTGTGTGCTTATGCAGCTGAAACTGAATGGGAAATGTGTTCGTTTGAAGCTGTGAAGCTGGTATGAGGAAAGCCAGGAGAAGAGTGAATTGTGAGAGAATTGTGCCTGTGTGCAGGTGAGCCGAGAGAGTGGAATGGGAGGGAGAGGGAAGGGGAGGTGGAGATGAGGTGCAGGCGAGTGTGTGTAGTGAGTGTAGTTTCTGTGTGTGTGTGTGTGTTTGTCTGCAGGGGAGGGGAGTGAGGGAGTGCAGAGAAGTGAGGGAAAACTGAGGATGATGGAGAGGTGTGTGTCTGTGGTGTGATCAAAAAAGGCAGGGGAAGAAAATCAATCTCTCCAAATCCCCTCAAATCTGCTGAAATGCAGGGGAGTTGGAGAGAATTGTGATGATGGCATGGGGCTGCTCTGAAGGCAGCTCCCATGCTGCTACAGTAGCAGCAGGCTGCAAACGCAGCCTGCTCTCTTCTTTTTTTTTTTTTTATAATGGAAATAAAGGAGAAAAGAAAAGAAGAAAATGAAATGATAAATAAATAAAAAAATAAAATAAAAGATATTTGTATTTCTTAAAATTAAAAAAAAATACTAAAATTTTAGAGTTATAAGAATGAGTAAATAAAAATTTACTTTACTGTAAAAATTTAAAAATTAAAATATCATTAAAATGTGTGATTAATAGAAAAATAATAATAACAAATAATAATAATAAAGTATTAAAATAAATATTAAAAATTTTCTAAAAATTATGAAATTTATACGGAAAATTCATGAATATATGAGCTATGCATAAATAAATTCACTTGAAAAAATTCTCATAAAAAGAATGCATTGGGAAACGTGCCATTAATAAACAAAAAGATAAAAATTAAATAAATACTAAACGACCTCTAAAAATTATGAGATTTTTACAGAAAATTTACGAGTATTCAAAAAATGCATATATAAAATTTTTTCACTTGAAAATTCCCATACAAATAGCGCATTGGAAAACGTGCCGTTGAATTGAATTAAAAATACTAAAATTTTAAATAAATGATGAATGACTCCTAAAAATCATTAAAATCATAAATAATGATAAAAATAGTAAAATAAATGTATTTAAGAAATAAAATAAAATAAACTAATATTTACATAGTGAAATTACCATTTTGCCCCTGACACGACAAATTAGACGTAATATATACAAAAATTATAATTAGTCCCTGAAAATCATAATAACCCCTAAATAAAGTAATACGCATATTTTTATAAAATGTGTGTCAAAATTTGGTGTCTACAGTGAGACCCGTCAAAAGTCCCACATCAGTGGGAAGATAAGAAATTGATTAGTATATAACATCCTACGTTTGGACTACTAAATAACTTGACTTAAGCATTTTGAACCATGGTTTAAAGCTAAAAGGTTATTGAGCCAGTCCTCGCAAAGCCTAATAAGGAGACGCAAAGCCTGATAAGGAGGGGTGAACGTGAGATCCCTCAAAAGTCCCATATCGGTGGGAAGAAAAGAAATTGATTAGTATATAACATCCTATGTTTTGGTTACTAAATAACTTAGATTAAGCATTTTGAACCCGTGATTTAAATCTCAAAAGTTATTGGGCCAATTCAGACCCGAGATATTATACAGAGTTTCCAGTGGCATTTGAAAATCATCCATGGTTATCATGGTTTATGACGCCACTTTTGAACGTAGATTTGTTATAAGAGTGCGGTAAAATGATTGGCAAGCTCTGGTGTTTGTAACACAAAAATCGAGTGAATATACGTCCGATGCCTTTTTGACTGAATTCAAACATGGTTTTTCTTCATACTAATTTTACCAATTAATAATACATGTTTAGAAATATTTATTATGTCCAAAAAAAAAATTAAGTGTTTTTGAGAAATATGTGTTAAGACAGTAACTTTCAATCGTTTGATAAAAAGGAAATACTTAGATAAATACTCGTGTGAGCCTAAACCAGAAAAGGTAATCGGAACTGGGCTCATAGTATCCCGGTCAAGCAGTGGAATAAGAGTTGGCTTAACTGAGGTTGAATGACCAGCAAGTCTTATTCTTGGCTGCTTTTGTAACATCCCACGTCTGAGATGACCCAATAACTTTTGAACTTTAAATCACGGGTTCAAAAGGCTTAAGTCAAATTATTTAGTAGCCCAAACGCAGGATATTATATATCATTTCTTTTCTTTTTTTCTCACCGATGTGGGATATCACATTCACTCCTCCTTTAGGCTTTTGCGTCCTCATAAAGCCCAATTCATATCCGGACTGTCCACTCGATTGTGTCGGATTCTAGAGGTGGCTTGTACGGGCTCTAGAGGTGCTTCCGCCCTTAGGTCAACGTAAGCACTTAGCCTCGCATAAGCACTTAGTTTCTTCACTTTCTTGCGTAGTCCGACCCAAATACCATAGATTCAGTCTCACCCCGTGCAGAGACCACATGAAATTCGCTCTGATACCATTCTGTCACGTCTCAGGCCCGCACGCCCAGCGCGCGACCAGAGTTTGAGCAACCAAGTCCAACTTTTGGGCTCCGTCCTCGCTAGCCCAAAATGGATATCCCAAATTGGATTTGAATATTTAGACTCAACTTATATATTGGTTCATGTTACTTCACTTTTCCAATGTGAGACGGGGTATCACATTTACCTCTCCTTTAGGCCTTTGCGTTCTCGCAAAATTCAATTCATATCCGAACTGTCCATTCGGTTGTGTGGGATTTTAGAGGTGGCTCGTACGGATTCTAGAGGTGGCTCCTACCCTTAGGTTGACATAGCACTTAACCCTGCACTAGCACTTAGTTCCTTCACTTCCTTGCGTAGTTCGGCCCAAATACCATAGGTCCAGTCTCACCCTGTGCAGAGACCACATGAAGTTCACTCTGATACCATTCTGTCACGTCCTGGGCCCGCAGGCTCAGCGCGCGACTAGAGTCTGAGCAGCCAAGTCTAACTTTTGGGCTCCGTCTTCGCTAGCCTAAAATGGATATCCCAAGTTGAACTTGAGTACTTAGACTCAATTTATACATTGATTCATGTTATTTTACTTTTCTGATGTGGGACGGGGTATCACAACTTTTACCAAAAATTACTTTCTAAGTTTTATTTGAGAATGTCAAAAAGACTATAACTCTTTGATTTTTTAAATTAGTCTATTATAAAAATGATATAATAATTTGTAAGGCAGCAAAAGAGACAAGCAAATGTTTAATGCAAAGTTTAGAATTCTTCAACTCCATATCTTAAATTTAGAACTTGCTGGTTCTAAAAAAGTTTTATAAGATTTAGTTGTTGTCGTTATCTCAAGATAAAAATTGATTTTTTTTTTCGGTTCAAAAGTGTCTCTAAACATCACAAGAGGAAACGGTAAGAGAAGGAGTTCGAAAGACAAATTAAGAATCTCTCAATTACTTGACTAATGACTATACTAGGGAATTTTTAATTTTCATAAATACTTAGCACCTGTGTTATTTGGGGCCTCAGGGATGGTTTGGGATTGAGACAAGCTCGGGCAACGAAGGCAACATCATTTACTTCCTTGAAATGATCCTCTCCAAGGATTAAAGACGGGTCCAAAGTCTTCGGAAGAAGCTACTTATCGTAGAATTGCCGTTTTAAATCTTTCCAAGTCCTGGCTCATTTAATTTTAGGGATGGGGTCTGGGAAATCAGTAGCATCCAAACGGAGCTTGCCTGTGATCAGCTGAAGCAAGAGCTTCCCTAGGCAATAAACATCATGGGCACGCATCCTATTAGATTCACCTGACAACTTAAGATCAGTTTTCTTGCCAACATTGTCAAATTTCCTAGTAGGTCAGAGAATCCGACCTCCTATTTTTTGAGGTGTAGGTGCCCTTAATACATTTTTTTTTAATGCAGATTCAAATTTAAAGTATTCAATTGAGTACAGTATGACGAGATTACAAGGATAAATACTTACTCTGCGACCAAAGGAACCTGGCAATCCTTTTTTCATTACCGACATTTTCTATAGCTGTACAAACCTCACCAAGACTTCCGAGCCGGACTTTAAAGTTATTATCTAGGAGGATGCTGCTAGCTTGAAAGTCTCTATAAGAATCAATAGATAGATGCATGGCATGTCAATGACTTCAGATAATACGTAGGGATTAGGCATTGATTGAAGTGATCAAGACTCTACTTTTTTTTTAGGGGGGGCAGTTTGTTGAGATACCTATGAACAAATGGGGGGACACTGTCATGGTGCAAGTAACACAGACCCTCAGCCGCACCAATTGCAATCTTGAGTCTTGTAATCCAATCTAAGGATCGTAATTGGCCGTGGTCATCTTCATAAACAGTTTTGCTATGCAAATAACTCAACAAGTCCATCTTAGGCATATACTTGTAAACAAAAAACTTGTAATTCGGTTTCTCCAAGCAATGACCCAGAAATGGGACAATTCTAGAATGTGATAACTTGTGGAGAGGTCCTGACTCTGATATGAAATAGTTTGGTTCTCCCTTGACAGATAACAAATTAATTTTCTTAACTACCACTTGAACCCTGTCTTCTAAAACACCGTAAAAGAGATCCCCTGAGTGGCCAGACTTGATTAGATTGGATTTACTTAAGTTACCTGTGGCTTGAAGAATTTGATGATATGCAAATGAATTCGACACTAAGAAGCTGGAGAAGTTGAAAGATGAACGCTGGCGAGGGAAAGAACTGAAACTGAAGGAAGAGGAGGACGAGGAAGAGAACGATGATGCCAGGGAGAGGTCACTCAGAGTTAGGGCCCTCAGACCGCTGAGCCGAAGATCCTCTCTCCTCAAGGTGGCTCTGATCAACCTTTCCCAGTTGTCATAAACTCTAGACATGTATGATGTTATCTATCAGTAATTAGTTTGTTAGTTGAAATCTTGTAATGAATATTTAGAAATGGCCAAATCAGGAAACCAGGGGTGTGTTTTGATGGGTTGTTTTTTAAGAAATGTGTTTATCTGACACAAAAAACACTGAAAGAGTGTTTTTGGCACATTTTTTGATTTTGCATACACATTCACATTTTTACACGCACTAAAATTCTACACACCAAGAATATCAAGAACATACATTCACTTTTACACGCACACACACACACACACATATATTATACGTACATAGATACGTATGTACACGCATGCATGTACATACGTATGTATGTACATATAATATATACAAATATATTATATATAAATATGTATTATATATAATATATTTATATATAAATATATGTATGTATGTATGCATGCATGCATGTACATATGCATGTATGTACATATAATATATTTATTACCAATATATGTTATATATAATACATATTATATATATTATATGTATTATATTATAGGTAATACATATACATACATATATTGATATATATTATATTATATGTATGTATGTATGTATGTATGTACATGCATGTACATAGGTATGTATGTACGTACAATATATATAAATATGTTATATATAAATATACATTATGTATTATTTATATTTATATATAAATACGTATGTACGTATGTATACGTGAATGTACATACGCATTATGTACGTATAACATATTTATTATCTATAATATACATTATATATATTTTATGTATTATAATACATATAATATATAATATATATAGATATATAGATAATATCTATACATACATATATTTATATATATTATATTATATATATGTACATTGTATGTATGTATATACGTACGTACGTTTGTATGTACGTATCATATATATAAATATATTATATATAAATATATGTATATTATATTATATATATTTATATATAAATATATGTATGTACGTATGTATGCATGCACGTACATACGCATTTATGTACGTATAAAATATTTATTATCTATATATATTACATATATATTGTATATTATATATTACATTTATATTATATGTATTATAATATATATAATATATAATATATATACATATATTTATATATATTATATATTATATTATATATACGTATGTTTGTATATATGTATGCATGTATGTACATACGTATGTATAGACGTATAATATGTATAAATATATTATATATAAATATATATGTACATTATATATATTTATGTATTATATATATTATGTGCATTATAATATATATAACATGTAATATACATATATAGATAACATATATGCATACATATATTTATATATTTTTTATTATATACATGTATGTATGTATAATATATTTATTATATATATGTTATATATATATTGTATTATATATGTATGTATGTATGCATACATGCAGGTACATGCATATGTATGTACGTGTAATATATATTATATATAATATATACGTATAGGTATGTATGTATGTATATATTATATTATATATATAATGTAAATACATGTTATATGTGTGTGTATGTATATGTGTGTGCGTGCGTACATGTGTATATGTGTGTGTTTACAAATTTAGATATTGGATAAAAATTCTTTAAGTGTTTTTAGAAAACAATATTGTCCAAACGCTAATTGTTTTTAAAAAATATTTATAGTAAAATTTCTTAAAAAAAATTTTAAAAAATACCTATTCAAACGCAGCCCAGATGTATTGAGCATTCGGGACTACTTCTGTGTATCGGATAACGTGTCCTAAATTAGTATTAGATTCTATAATATGATAATGAGACGTATACGTATTTATTTATTATGTGTGTGTTTTTCTATTTGACATCTTGGATACACCTACGCGGTATAGGCAAGTTGGACAGTTAGCCAGTCGTTGACAAGGTAAAGAATGTTTTAATTTTTCAAATTCAACACTTCTATGCAAGAGGGGAGAGTTGTGCCTCTGGAAGTTGGAGCCTTCTGGTCATTTCTGTCTTAGTCTTATTTAATCTCGTTTCAAGATTTGATGGATGAGATCATCTAGGATGGTATAGTTTTTGACACAAATTATTCGGATGGTTGTGAAGTCAATTCATGAAGACGTGTAAATTGATGTCATCCAGTTAATGCGGCAGGACGTTTGAACAGTAAATACCAGTTCCGGAACACGAGTGAATATTGAGTGCACCACGCGCGTCACGTGGCGTGCCACGTGGTACACTAGAACCAATCACACATCGCCAAATAATACAAGTTATGACTCACCTTTGTCACATGGCGATAAATTATTAATTCTAATACACCACGTGACATTGCACACAGTGTATTGTATACTTTTCCCTGGAACACTCCATTGCACTAGGTAGTAGCATCGAAACTGTAATAAACTAGTGTTTTACCTTTCGAAGTGCATGGAATCAATTTTTTAGTCATCTAAAATCACTCGAAATCTATTTCTATATGAGAGATTAAAGGAACAAAAATGACTTTGGGTAGCAAACTTCATTCCCCAGTTCGTCAATCCAGAGGAAGAATTCACGGCTTGGAGAGTACTAATTTAAGGGTAATGGTGATGATATCACCATTTGACGATTGGCCTTCAGGTTTTTGCCACTGTGAACTAATTTGGCAGCAATTATGAGGAGAAGTTTCATCTATTAACGACAATGGAATTCAAGCTGGCATTCAAATAGAAGAGAAAATTCACAATTGAAAGCTCCCATCCAGTTCTTTTTGCTGTATGTTCACGAATGGACAGAAATCAGTAGTCATTCCAAAATTCAGACTAGTATTATTTTCTCCTTGTTGATTCCAAATATAAAGTATATCTGGAACTCAGTAGCGTAAAAGCCAGCTCGAGAGGTATACAGAAGGTGAAGAAAATTAGAATTTAGGTCTCGGGTGGAAGTTTGATGATCGTAGCGTTTTCTTGTTGATGGCGATTGTAAAGTTGACTTCTTACTGTCTTGCCCTGTAGATTTTATGCATACAGAAACCAATTGTAATTTGTAAACAACCTTGAAAGATAAAATATCAGTATCTTTCAAGCTGAAATTCATATAGAATGCTAATGATCATTACACAAAGTAAGGGAAGGCTTTTTGATAGACAGAGTACAAAATCAGTCCACTAGTTGGATCCCTTTTTACTATGGAGCTTTCAAAGGACTTGGTTCACGAAAGATTAACTCTGCGCCGTGACTTGATTTGATTGCTTTAGTAACCTGGACGACATAAAAAAGAAATACTTGGTCAGTTTCATAGACATGATTTCCCACACCTAAATGTGAGACAAATATTTGTAAAAATGTAAAAGACGAAGTTAATTGTGCATGAAACTCTAAAATAAAATTTGAATTTGAATTCGAGGTGTATGCGTGTGTGTGTGCGTGTTTCCAAAAAATGAAGTCTCTAATTGTAAGCTCATGCATGGTTGGTCCAAGCTTAGAAAGCGAAAGAGTCTCAGTTTCTACCTACGTATTTTCCCGCAGGTACTGATTTTGCTGGAGCTAGGCCAACTGAGCCAGGCAGGCTAAGGGGGGGTGCAGGATTATCTGAAGTTTTAAACTTTGTTGAATCAGTGTTTTCTTCAGTAACCACCAATAAAGGATTTTCTAATGCCTTGAGTACATACTTCATTTTTGGGCGCTTCAGAGGTCTGGGATTGAGACAGGACTTGGCAACCACAGCCATAGCCCATACTTCCATCAAAAGATCCTCGTCTATGATTAAATATGGATCCACAATATTCACCAGACGTTCCCTATCATGTGGAGTGATGTATGTCAGTGTGTTGTACATCCAGTCTTCCATACTAGAATCCTTGGCAGCACTGAAACCTAGCTTCCCTGTGACCAGCTCAAGCAGAACCTTTCCGAAGCAAAATACATCATCTGCCCGTGTTGCATTAGATTTAACTGGCCATTTCAGATAAGATTTTCTTTCAGACAAGAACATTCCCAGAGTTTAAGAGAATTTATAATGGCAATCTTAATAGTCTTAAGTGCTTAAGCCAAAATCCTCTGCTATGTGGCGATCAGGAAAGTTTCGATTTGTTACAGGAACGAAGTCAGTTTCCAAACAGTTTGTGAAACAGGTGATACGATCATCAACTCTCCATTTAAAAGAATTTTACCAGCAATTTGTTGGATACTAAAGATGATTTTGGTGGATTGAAGATAAAATGACACATCAAGATGAATCTACACATTCTACAGTGTTGGCATGAGACGTGGAGAAGAAGTGGAGCTCTATGCAACACCTCTCTAGTTCTTGTTAGGCCTCAAAATGTAAACCACGAAATCAAATCTGTGTTATAATTTGAAAAGTTCAAACCATAAATTTCAAATATGTTTAGTGCTCCATGTTTTCAGGCGGCTCTAAAAGCAGCAATGATATCCACCTTGTGTATATAAGCACATGCATTCTTAAAAGCATCGTCCTAATAGAGCAGAGGATATAGAAGTTAGAAATGACCATATTTAAAATCAAAGTCACATACATACCGGAAGTGCCTTGTTCAGTCCACCTGAGCATAAAGAAGAAAGATGGTCAGTAACTCCACCAACAATGACTACAAGCAAAAGTAAGCAAGCGTAGGTAATTGGATAAGCATTAGGGAGGACATTTTTCAGTTGCGCAGGTGATCCTGTAGACAAACAAGGCAACCCCACGAATTCATTACTTAATTACTTGAGCAAGGATCATTGTTAGGTCGGGTTTAAAGAAGTCATTTCGCCAATGCATTTCATGTCACTGCAGGCTGATGCTTACAATAAGTTATTGTTGAAGAAGTTATTAGTTCTAAACATGCTTTTAGCAAGTTCTGACACATGAACCATCATCCCTACCTCTAGAAATACAGACTAATGTAATACAGCAGATAGAGAATTTATTGAACTAGTGGAATATGAAAATTATGATAAAATACTTGCTTACTTTGGCAACCGCAGGAACCTGGCAATTCTATTTTGATTGCCACTTTTTTCTTCAGCTGTACAAACATTAGTAAGGCTTCCTAACCGCACTTCAAAGTGGTCATCAAGAAATATGCTGCTAGCTTGAATGTCTCTTTTTCACCAAAAAAAAGGGGAAAATCACCATAAAACACATAAACATGCCAGTTGAACACCATAAGCAAAAAATCGAGATATAAAATTAAAAATGACGAACAAACATAATTAGGAAACTAACTAATGCAGGCATGCTGGTTTCGAGCTAACCTATGGACAAGGGGCGGAACACATTCATGATGTAGGTAGCAGAGACCTTCGGCAGCTCCAATTGCAATCTTCAACCTTGTTATCCAATCCAGCGACTTCAAGTCGTACTCATCTTTCCAGACATCTTTAAAAAAAGAATTCGACAAGTCCTTGTGTGGCGTGTACTTATAAACCAAAAATTTCTCACTCGTATTTTCCAAGCAATGCCCCAACAAAGGCACCAATCTAGGATGTGAAACCTTACCAAAGATTTCCAATTCTGATACCAAGTCCAACTCCTTCTTGGCTGAGGAAATATCTATTTTCTTGATCACTACTTGAATCCCATCTTCTATAACACCGTAAAAAAGGTGCCCAGAATGGCCCCGCTTGATGAGATTGGATTTACTCAGGTAGTTTGTAGCTTGTAGAATCTGGTGATAAGTGAATGAATCCCCCACCAATAAGCCGGGGAAATTGAAAGACGAGCCTCTGTTAAAGGAAGAAGTGAAATTAAAGGAGGAAGATGCTGATAATGATGCTAAGGATAGTTCGCTGGGGTCCCGTAGACCGCTGAGCTTGAGCTGCTCCCTGCGGAGAGTGGCCTCAACTAACCTTTCCCAGTTTTCATAAGCTCTAGCCATCTGTCATCTTCTCATTACTTAATAATAATAGTATGAAGTATTTGCTAATCCTTGAAAACAACAGAGAAGATCGAATCCAGAGATTTGTTACAATTGGATTCTCCAATACCGTAATTAGATATATGAATGATGGTTTGAAATGTGAGACGTGATATGATTTAGTTGATAACCAAAGAATAATACGTGTGCTATATTTGTTCTTTTCATCTACTGGTTCAACGCGTTATGTAATTTGTTATTCATGCATTGCCGGGTTGACTTTGGAGATGACTGGAAATTCTAGAAGGTGTTGTTGCTGGCTTTGGAAGGTTGCTCATTTTTATATTCTGTGTCTTTAAAGTTTTCAAATTTGATTGTTACTCCAAAAAAAAAAAAAAAGACCATTTTGAGCTCTCCAATTAGACGTTTAAGGAAGGGAAAAGAAATAACGTTAAAAAGAAGAAGAAGAAAATGTCAAGGAATCCTCGCAACTAGCCAAGAAGACATTATCAGAGAAAGCGTTGAATCTGAAAAAGGAAAAGGAAAAAAAAAAAAATTGGCACCGGTTGGATAACATTATTTATAGTGTTTTTTTTTAAATTATTTGAAAATATTATTAGGAGTATTTTTTTTGATTTTTTTGAAAAAAGTGAATAAGTGTTTATATTGTGAAAAAGTTTCTGGTTTGTTTAAAAATTTTGTAATAACTTTAGGAACTTTTTACACAACTAGGAATGGGGCACGTACTCTGCACGTTTATAAGTTCTGTTAACAAATGATGTTGCTTATTTATTGTAAAATCTCAAAATACAACAAATTGAATAATTTTATTAATGCAGGATATCTCATTCCCTTTATTTTATTTCCAACTTCAAAATTCTAAATAAATTTTCTTGAATGAAATAACCTTTTTTGGACAATGCGTATTTATATTTAGTAACATATTTATAGACAAAACAATACACAAAGATCTAAGCTACAAATTCTCATTAATTGAAACCTTTGATGTGCATATCGTAAGTAATATTTATCAAGAACCCTAGGTTTTTCTTAACTTCACATATTTTTTTTTTCTTAAAAGAATTTGAATAGAATAGATAAATGTCTCCAATAGCAAAGAAAGTTTTTGGCATAATGATGGTTTTTTTTTTTTAACATACCCTTGCAAAAGTAATGATGAAATCTTGTGAAATTTTTAAATTGTTATCATATAAAAGATATTTTGCTATTATATAAAAAGATGTAATTGTACTTGAGATCCCTAAGCTTTTGATAAATTGACTAATTGACTAATAATTATACATATTTCTATTATATCTATAAAGTATCAAATGAGACTCTTATATAATTGTATCAAAATTAATATTTCCAAATGACTTATTTTAAAAAAAATTTGATACTTTTACACAGTTTAAATTGGTTTATTATGATTTCTTGTTTTAACAAATTTAACATGTATATAAGAATAATGATAACTTTATCATATCAGCATATCAACTAAGGACAATTTACAAGTCAAATTGGTAATATAAATACTTTGTAAAAACACGCATAAATCTAATGATCCCAACTTTTGGATAATGAATTATTTCAAAAGTAGCAATTACTTGTTGCATACAAACATATTGCTACTATTGTGTAAAATTAATAAGTTAACTAAGCATTTGTTTGGATTGATTATGCAATCAAAATATACATTATTTTTTTTACATATCATTTGCAATCTTGTGATAACTTATCTTATTTTGCTAGTTTCTTTCTTTCTTTTTTTTACTATTTTATATCTATCTTTATCATAATTTTTATCTTATTTTCACATAGTTGGTAATATTCTCCCCTTTCATCTATGCTTTACGCATAAAAAAAATTGTGCACCTAAACATTTTAAAATATATGCTATGTTTTATTTTCTTTTTCCAAAATAAAGATAATTATATAAAAGAAACTACATTTCTGTGTATAGCATGTTCTTAAATATTAATATCATTTTGTGTTATATTTTTTACATACACACATACATACATATACATATATATATATATATTAAAAACTAATAGCTCAATTATTTCTTTCAAATATTTGAATGATACACTTTCAATATATTTATAACCAAGTACTCTTTAATATATGATTTCCTTAAATTCGACTCATTTTAATGATCTTAAGCAATTGATAGATACGTTTTATGAAATTCTTATTTTATGAATTAATATTATTGATCATTTGGCTTTTTTATAGACACTGACATAATTGATCACTTGGTAGAATCACTTAGTGTTATTCGTCAAACTCACAAATTAATGTAATAAGTATATATAAATTTTTAGTGTCAATTAGAATATCATATATTATGAGAATGATGAGTTTTGAAATTTGTTAATAACTATATCCTTATGAGACTTAAAAAAAAATCCTTATGAGACTTGCAAAACCTTATATTTTATATTTATTGTAAAAATAAATGCATTTGCATGTGTTAAACTTTTCATCTCTACTTTTTGTTAGTTTGGTTTTTCCTTTTTCTCTCCGAGTCCAAGAAATAAGACATGCTTTGATTTTGTGTTATATGAAAATTTAAAACTAAAATTTTTTTCATTTATAGTGCATAAGCTCATATTTATGACAACCTTATATTTAGATACTTTCTTCTATTTAGATACTTTTTTTAATTAACTTCATTTTTTGAATAAGTAATGCTTGAGAGTTTACTTAACCAGCACATTAATGCATTCATTAGCTAAATTACATATTTTTATTTGATCAAACCCTTTCATAATCAATTAGTTACTTTGTGTATTATCAAAACATAAGCATTTTAATACTAAATAGAATCTGAACACTAATTAACTTTCAGATTAAAAAATGATAAATATTTGTCCAACTACCTTGATTGAATTGTTCAAAAAATTGACTCGAACTCAAAATGCCCTCATGCTATATTAAATAAAAAATAATATATTTCTAACATAAAGAAGTTTTAATGATTAAAGATGTTATGAAACCCTGTTATACATAGCTACCTTTTTGCAAGAATAAGGTTTTACATTTTTAAAATTTTAATTTTTGATGACTCTTTATAGTTGGAGTATATTCTTAAAATTTAATTCTAAGTCTCTTGAAACATTGACTTATTTATTTTTAAAAATGTTTTTAGGTTTGAAAGTAATTTCCTATGACACTTTCTGTTTAGGTTTCTAATATACACTTTTTATGTTAATGTACTAATGTGATTACAAAATAAAAAATATGAAAAATTCTTAAATAATAATTATCATAATCAAGCAATTCACCTAAATTCTAAATCCATCCATTATGGACTGTCTTCTGTATTCAGTTTAGGTATTGTTCAGATTTTTTCAATCATGATTAATTAAAAAAACTTTCTTACCTCTCGGTCCATGGGATATATTACTTCAATATTTTGGTAAGATAGTGTAACAATAGTTAGTTTTTGTATTGGATTTAATATGCTAAAGTTGTTAGTTTCAATTTTTATAAATGAAAGCATAGTAAAGCAAAGCAACAAAGTAGCAGTGTTAAATGAATTCAAGTTATAATAGTGTAGAATTTTTAAAAATTATTTTTAGTTCAATTCAGAATTTTAAACATAGGGTTGACATTTTATATTTCTCTAAAAAGGTTTTTTTTTATAAATTCATGTTGATCAATGCATAATATAATGATTTTATTCTTATCTTTATGATTTTAAATTTAATCTACACACTAAACACTACATCTTTTAAATTTAAATTTTAATAAGATTCAAAAGTTTAGAATTTTGATTAACTAATTTTGCATTATGATTTTCAAGTTAGTGTGGGTGAATTAAACGTAATATTTTTCTTTTTTCCTGGCACTATGCTATATACTTTTATGGCATTTTAAAGCAAGGTAACATAACGTCCATTCTTAATAATATGTGAGCGATAGTTTCAAGATGATAATTTAATTGATTTATTATATAATGACTGAGAATAATTTTTGAATAAAAAATTTAAAATTAAGATATTATTTTTATTTTAATATGAAAGACAAATTAAAGAAATTGGTCCCACCTAATCAAGAAAGTATCCATTAAATCAAAAATAAAAAATTAGATAGGAAAATTTTAAGTATTCCCTTCTTGTGTTTTCTAATAATTTCGATTTAACAAGGGTGTGGATACCTCTATCTAATTTCATACTCCTAGCATGTAATTTGCTTTCTTTTTTATTTGTGTGCGAAAAGCAGGCTTTTTTTTTTGGTGAATTTAAAGCGAAATATGTGTAAAGTTTAATCATGTATATGTAAATAATGATTGAGATAACAATAAAAATAATTTCATAAAAGAACAAAAAAAAAAGTTTTCATGTTTTAACCTACTATATATCAGGTTGGCTCCTACTCCTATAACTTTTAAAAATTCTGGATTAGCCATGGTATAATTATTACTATATGTAAATATAATATTTCTTTAGACGATGTAAAATTTTATTATTATAGTAATGATATTTAAATTGATGCATAATAGGTAGTTTTCCAATTTTGCATTAGATTCCTTTCCAATTTTACTCATGAAAAGGACTTTTATTCCTTTTACTATTTTGTGTATTTTTTTGTATTTTTATTAATTTAAATTTAAATTAAATTTATTGTAAAAGACTTGAAAAACAGTTAAAAGTGAATGTTGAATTTCATTAGAATCTTATTAATCTAACACTTTGTGTTTTTGTAAATATCCATTCTTAATATGATTAGACTTAAAAAAAGGATATTTAAAGAAATAGACTAACTGCTAAAATATTGAACATAAAGTTAAATTTAAAAAATATTAAAATTAATTATATTTCAAAATATTTAAAAAATGATTTCTTTTTCATTGTTTGGCCTATTTATTTATTTTTTGCTAAAATACTTTTTTGTTTTAATTTTTTGTAGATTAAGAAATTTAAATTTATATACAGATTAATTAAAAACATTTTATTAAAGAGGAAAATATAAATTTTTATACTGAACAATAAATATATACTTTGAAAAAATTAATTTAAATTTGCACTTGTAAAAGGTTTGTAAGACTTTTAAAAGAAGATTGAGTTTGATTAGGATTTTAATCAATCTACTTTTTGTAGTTCCATTAATATCTTTTTTTAATGTAACTATAACTCAAAAAATAAGGGTATTTTAAGAAATATATTAATTGTTAAATCACTTAAGATCATATATGCTTATATATATATATATATATATATATATTATTCACAAAAGCAAGCACGTTTATGTTCAAGATATGTTTAAAAAATTAAAAAATCGCAAGTAACAAACTGGGATCTATTGTCGGTGGGTTTTTGTGGAACGAACACTGGCATCAGATGCTCGTGTTTATGTTCAAGCGTCTAAAACCAGTGCTTGTTTCATAAAACAATCACAAAACCCACCGACAATAGATCTCATTTTGTTATTTGCAATTTTTCTAATTTTTCTAAGCATATATTGAACATAAACGTGCTTGTTTTTTATGAATAATTGTGTGAAAGGTCCTAAAGTTGTTACAAAGTTTGAAAAAATATTTGAAATTTAAGCAAACACTTGGTGGGAAAATTTGAACCATTGTTTTTGAAAAAGTTGCAAAATTTTTTTAATCAAACCAACTTCAAAAAAATTAAACAATTTTTTGAACAATTCAAACATGAACAGTGAAAATTTTTTGGCAATAATGCCAAAAATATCCAAACGGAGCAATTGTTAAGTTTGTCAACTCCCTGTTATTAGTTATTACAGGAGGAATGATTCATCTTAAGTGGTTGGTGTAGCTCTTGAATTGGATCATTTGAAACTCATCATCCTTAATACAAACTTATTAGTAGAGATGCTACAGTACTAGACTACTGGTAGTCGTAGATTAATCATATATGGCTCAAATTTATGACAACTGGGAAAGGCTGGTTCAATCCATGCTGCGCAGGGAGGAGCTCAGGTTTGGTGATCAAAGTGCTCCCAACGACCTTTCTCTAGCCTCATCCTCTCCTTTTAGTTTTAGTGGATCCTCCCGCCATTTTTCATCTTTAAACGTCAAAAAAATTTTTTTTTCTTTTGGTGACCAAACCTACACTGATACAATAGGGAATAAATCAAGTTTCTTGTTGGTAGAGGAAGCATTTAGATATGATCATATTCTTTGACCACATATCATTTCAATGATAAAATCAGCCACAATAGAACACATATGATGTAATACTTTAGGTTTGAGCTAATCCAATAATCTTTGTATATAAGCAACGGAATCAAAATGCTTAAACCAACCTATTAGTAGCTCATGATCTAAGATATGATATATTAATCATCAATTAATTCTTCCATCAACGTGAGATAGATGGGTTATCATATGTAATAAGAACAATTTAAATCTAAAAGCTACTCATAGTTAGATAAGAATTATCTTTAGTTGCCAAATAAATAGTTTTATCATTTTTATTGCAGTACCAGCCAGCTTATGTGGTCTCATTATTCTGATCAATTTTGTCCTTTTGCTTTTCTTTATTTTTAAATTTGAAGCATCAAACTTCATGTGGCTCTTCCTCTTACGATAACTATAAACCAAATTCTTATACTCAGAATTAGATTTACCACTGTCTGCTGTAAACACCAAATTTTGACACACCTTTTAAAATATGTGTATTACTTTATTTTAGGGGACATTTTTTTATTTTTCGGGGGTCGAGTACAATTTTCGCGTATCATAACTAATTCGTCGTACTAGGGGCAAAATGGTAATTTCACCATGTAAATATTAATTTATTTTACTTCATTTTTCTAAATACATAATTTTACTATTTTTATCATTCTTTATGATTTTAATGATTTTTAGGAGTCATTTATTATTTATTTAAAATTTTAGTATTTTTAATTCAACGGCACGTTTTTCAATGTGCTATTTTTATGAGGATTTTCAAGTGAAAAATTTTATATATGCATTTTGAATACTCATAAATTTTCTGTAAAAATCTCACAATTTTTAGATGTTAGTATATATTTAATTTTGATTTTTTATCAAAAGGCATGATTCCCAAGAATGCGTTAATCTTAAAAATTTTGAGTGAAAATTATAATATATGTGCTTTATGTGATAATATATGTTGTGTAAAATTTTTGCGATGTTATTTATTAATTTTCATAAATTTTATAATTTTGCCATATTTAGGTCACATTTTCCAATGCACTTTTTTTTATTTAATTTAAAAATTTGTTCTTTATGAGAATTATGTGTGTGTGCATTTTATAAATTTTATGTAAAGAAAATTTTCACGGTTAATTTGTTTATTTATTTATTTTAAAGACCATTCGTTGTTTATTTTAAATTGTATTTTTTTTCTAACTTAGAATTAACTTCTTTACACTGAATTTTCTTTTTTCCTTATTATAATGTCATATTTCAGTTTTAACATATAATTTAAAAGGGGTTCAAGTAGTTTTTACTTTGTTTTATTTTATTTTATTTTTTTATTTTTCTTTGTTCTTCAAAAAAAAAAAAAAAAAAGATAATGAACAGCAGCAGCAGCGTTGCTGCTGCTGTTTGTTTTCTGGAGCCATGCCTCTTCCCATCATCAACACCATCCCTAACCCATATCTTCTATTACCAACTCCACATTTTCTCCCATTCTACACTCAATTCACCAGATTTTCAGGATTTTGGGCAGACTTCTCTGCAAAACACAGGCATCACAACACACTTCACCTCAACTCTCTTCTCTCTCGACTTCCCCTGCAAACGCCTACATCCCAATCAAAAAATACACAGATTCACAAGCTCACCGTACAACACTACTCCAGATTCACACAAACACTTTCACACACAATACATACACTGCACACACAAACTCAGATTCACACAAACACTTTCACACACAATACACACACTGCACACACAAACTCAGATTCACACAGGCACAGAACACACACATCACACACACCTGCATTTTCTTTCCCCTCCCTCTCTGCAAAACACAAACACACGCACAACAAATACACACACACATCAGTTCAAACACACATTCACACAACCAAAAGCACACAGCCACAACACACACAGATCACACACAAACAACTCACTCCACCATCTTCCTGGCACACAATTACACAGACAAGCAAACATACACACACTTGCACACATCTCAACTCTCTTCTCTCTCGACTTCCCCTGCATACACATTACACACACTACAGACACACACACACACACATCAGTCCATACACACTTGCACACAACCTGCATCCATAATTCACACACACAAACACACGCACAACATACACACTTGCACACAACCTGCAAAACACACACACACCTGCACGAGATCAGCATTATAAAAAAAAAAAGGCAACAACAACAACAAACAACAACAACAGCAACAGCAATAGCACCACCACCGCCCCTATTCCAGGTAATTTTCCTACTCTTGCTTTCAAATTTGTTTTTTTGTTTTGTTTTGTATAAATCATAAAAAAAAAGAAGCCGAGAGGAATCCGGCCGAGAGAGAGAGAGAGAGAGAGAGAGAGAGAGAGAGAGAGAGAGAGAGAGAGAGAGAGAGAGAGAGAGAGAGAGAGAGAGAGACCTGTGTGAGAGAGGGCTGGAAAACGAGTTGGACGGTGAGAGAGGGAAGAAAGAGAGAACCGAAAAAAAAAAGAAAAAGAAAAAAGGGAAAGAACAAATCGGGTAGGGGAAAGAAGAAAAGGGGAGAGGAGAGAAAGAAGGAGGAAGAAAAGAAGAAAAGAAAGGAAGAAGAAAGAAAAAAAAAAGGGTAAATCTGGAGAGCAGATCGGGAGAAAGAAGAAGAGAAGAAGAAGAAGGAAGAAAGAAGAAGGAAGAAAGAGAGAAAGAGAGAAAAGAAAGAAAGGAAAAGAGAAAGAAGAAAGAAAAGTAAAAAAGAAAAAAGGAAATCTGGGGGGGGGGGGGGGAGAAAACGTCTGAAAAAAAAAAAAAACAAAACAAAAAAAAACTAAGTCAAGGCGAAAAAAAAAAAAAGTTTTAGTGAAACTACGTCGTTTTGACGTAGTTTCACTCAAAACTACGTCGTTTTGATTAGTTAGTTTTTTTAATTTATTTTTAATTAATAATAGGTATTTATTTTATAGTCCTTATGCTTTCATTAATGCTACTGTGGCCCCGAGATTTTCTGATTTGTGCATTTAAGTTTCTGTTTTTTATAGATTGACCCCCATAATTTTATTTTCTTTGCAATCAGGTCCTAATTAATTGCATTTAGGTCCCTCAACTTGTAGATAATTGTAATTTTGCCCCTATATTTTTCAATTTTCTATTTTTGACCCCTACATTTCTCGATAATTATATTTTGACCCCTCTATTTTTCTAAAATTGCATTTTTACCCCTGATATTTATGGAAATTGCAATTTTTACCTCTCAAGCTTGCTGTTATTGTGTTTTAGGCTTTAAATGTCGCTGGAATTCTGTTTTAGTCCTTGAATGTGGCTGGAATTTGTAATTTGGTCCTCACATTGCTGAAATTTTTGCATTTTTGTCCCCAAACTTGCTGAAATTTTATTTTTGGCCATTTATTGTTGCTGGAATTTACATTTTGGTCCTTTATGTTGCTGGAATTTGTTTTAAGATCTCCATTAATTGTTAGAATTATATTTTAGCTTTTATTTGTTGCTGAAATTTACATTTTGGTCCTTTATGTTGCTGGAATTTGTTTTAAGATCTCCATTAATTGTTAAAATTATATTTTAGCCTTTATTTGTTGCTGGAATTTGTATTTTTATACTTGTAGTTGCTGGAATTTTTATTTTGGCCCTTTTATATAGCTGAAAATTATAATTTGACCCTAGACATTGCTGTAAATTAGGTATTGTTTAATGACTTTGCTGAAATTATATTCTTGGACTTAAGTATTGCTGGAATTTTTATTTTTGGGCATTATACTTGCTGAAAATTATATTTTGGCCTTTAAATTCGTTGTAAACTATGTCATTACCGTAAGTAAGGTTTAAAAATTATAATTTTACCTTTTTACTTGTTGCAAATTACATTTTTACTTTAGAATATTGCTTAAATTTCCACTTTAATCCAAATCTTATAATATTTTATTTTTTGCTAAAAAAGTGTTAATTAAAATTAGTTAAGTCCTCAAAGCTTTAAATTATTTCTTTTTACATTTTCTTTATTTATTTTTATCAAACTTATAATTAATGTTCTAAGATTGGGTCTTGTTAGTCTAATTAATGTTCAAATTAGTTTCTCTGTTTTCCTTTTAGTTATTCTAATAATTCTTATTTGAGGTGTTAAAATTTCAATGTATGTATTATTATGTTTTATCTTCTATTATTATTATTATTATTATTTACTTTATTTTTATTTTATTTTTTTGTTGTTTTGCTTTATTTATCTATTTGCTTATTTATTTTTTTGACTTAAACAATTTTCATTTTTCTTCCTAAATAATTAATTATTATTATTATCAGTATTTTCTTCCTCTTATTTTGTTCATTATTGCTATGATTGTTTGAACTATCGTAGTGAGTTCATAGTGATAGGTAGAAAATTATTCAAATTAGTGATTGACTTATTAAATAGTGGTAATTTTGACGTGTTTGTTCATTTTAGTAGCAATTTATACCGGGTTTGCGAATGAGAGGTACCTCGATTACCCTTCCAATATTTCTTTTATGTGCTCCTACGTGCTCCTATGTGTTTTTCTACGTGTTTTTTGTGTTTATACTTTTTATCCATGTGAGAGTGTTTATTTATTTATGCCATGTTATTTATTAGAAATTAATTTTTGATTATTCAAAGAAATGTAATAGATAGGTAATATTCTATTTAGCAAAATTGTGTATTTAGATAGTTAATGTAATAGATAGTTCATATGTTATCTATTTAATAAAAATCTTATGTATTTTAGATAGAAAATGTAATAGATAGGCTAGATAGGTTACCCTTTTTATTTTTAGATTATAATTAGGCTTCTCCGGTGTAATAGTTAGGGCTTTGCGTGCTATGTGTGCTATGTGCTTATGTGTTTTATCCGCTTTCTTTAGGATTTTGCATCTAGAATATCATGTTTATGTGTTATGTGCTCCTATGTGCTATTATTTGCTTTTATGTGATTATTGCTTTAATACATGCTTTATTTATTTACTTGCTTTAATTATATATGTGTATCGTTGCCACACTAGTCCAACGCTAGTTGTGGTTAATTTCGACTTTCTTCGCTAGTCCAACGCTAGCGGAGAATTTTTAGAAAGTAGGCTAGTCCAATGCTAAGCCTTTAGGTCATTTTAGCATTAGGATCATTTTTTGTGTGCATCTCATGACCATTACACACGTTTTTTTTTCTCTTTTTTAGGCCTTTTTCATTTTTGTATAATTTTTATATATATGTTATCACTTACTATCTATTTTTTTTAACAAATGTTTAGTACATAACATTTAGATTCCACCACACATAGAATCTTAGGTCATTTGCGTGATTTTGACTAAGAAATAGTCATCTACTCACGTGGGAAGCGATGGCGTACATGTCGTTCCCCCCTCCGTGAGTAGAAACAGTTAGTCACGAGTCCATTTCGTCTCCCAGTACCCGTTATGTTGCATCCCTACTTTCTTTGATTCACTTACTATCTATACTACTATTTTCCTTTTCTTTTGCATTCCATTTTTGCACCTATACTCGTGACTCCGTCGAGGTCTACATTCGGGTTTCGCAATTAATGCGATAATTCCGACTAAACCTCAATGGAATATTTTGTCCCTTAACGATATTCATTTTAGGATTAGATTTGCATTCATATAGTTGCATCCAAATGCGATAAAATCTTAGGGTTATATTAGGAAAATTTAGACTAAACCTCGCAACTAGTTTCGGCTAGGTTGAAAGGGTGCCTTAGGCGCGAGCCTTTGCCTTCCCTTTCTTCAACTGTGACTCCCGAACCTTTTTCTCTTGTTTTTTTCAAAGACCTGGAGTCGTCTAAAAGGGTTTTCTTGTTTTTCCTTATTTTTTCCAAAAACCATTTCTTTAAATAAAGCATTTTGATTTTCTTACCTTTTATAAAATATTTTCGGGTGACTTGGTACACCAAAACTCAATACCAAGTGGCGACTCCTTCTTTACTAAAAAACCCTTTTTAGACTCTATTTTCGGGCCCAAAAACCGTCGCATTTCCAAAAGTCCCATTTTAGGCCCTTTTTCTTTTATTTTAAAAAAATAAAGCGTTTATTTGTCGCGTTTTTATCAAATCATTCTTTACAAAGCATTTTCTAAAAAAAATCATTTTTTTACAAAAATTTACACGCTTTTCTTTTTTCCAAAATAAACACAACCTCTTTTTTTCAATAACCATAAAATCACATTTAATTCTCCCTTTTCCTTTTTCCGACACATCTATCAACATTATTTATCATTTTATTTTTTCTTTCGAAAAATGGGGCGCGACATCTGCATTTTTTTTTTCCAGATCTATCCCTTACAAAACCTTTCGTTGATTATTACTAGTATCTCTAGTAATCTTTTGATTTTAGTATAAAATTAATTTTTCACAAAAAATAGTTTCTTACTCGTAAAGCATTGTGTCTTTAAAATACATGAATGATTGAGGAAGAGAATATAAAAATATTAGGGCTTAATCTTCATTTTTAATTTCAATGTCCATATTTTTCAAATTCATAATAAGAGAATTAAATTTATCAAGATGTGAAATCATAGATATACATTTAGACATGTGAAACATGTACAAAATTTGTTTGCTTTATATAAAGCTTGTCCTCCACTAATTATTCATATACAAAATTTTAAATTTTCCCACGTATCTTTAGTTGTGGTTTCAAGAGCAACATCCCGTAAAATTTAATCAAAGAGATCTAGTGTAGTGGACAATCTAACCTTTTTGTCAAGTCTAACAGAATATTGGTGGAATGAAAAGGTCTTTTCAATTTGTTCATTCCATTTTCATATTTGGTATGGACATTTTAAATTAGAAGGCTTTTTCCACTTGGAATGCCATTCCAGTTTTTTTTTGAAATCCTATTCTTCAACGAAATCTAGGAAAAGACTTTTTCAACTTCATCTTAGAAAGATCTTAAAAATAGGAGTCAATTTTATCATCACATATTTTTTTTTTTGCTAATTTTTTTAACCTAGGATACATTCACTAATTTTGTTTTTAAAATTTAAAAAATATTAGATTTTTAATAACTTCAATTAATAATTTTTCATGATTTTTAAATCACAATTAGTTTAATATGTGCTTAGAATTTTTTTTGCTATAAAAATGTTTAAAATAGTATTTTTAAATTTTATGTAGATGTGTAAAAACTAAAATTTTTATAAATTAAATTAAATTGTGAATTTAGTTTCATTATTATTTTTTTCAAATTTAAAAATCATAATGCTAATAGTTACAAAAATTTTAAAATTAATTTAAGAGTATAATTAATTTAATTTAGCAAGAATATTAAGAATTTTAAAATTAAAAATATTAAAGTCTTTTGTAGGCATAGAATTACAAATAAACAAAATAAAAATATTAAAATCTTGTGTAGGCATAGAATTACAAATAAACATTAAAGAATTAAGGGCAATTAAGTTTAATTAATATATATCTTATTCCATTTTGACACCTAAATATAATTATATTAAACATTGGAAAAGGAATAAGCATTTCATTCTAACTTAAGTTACCAAACAATAGACTAAAAAAAAAATTTCAATCCATTCTGGAAAGAAAAACATTTTGGGTGAAAAGACTTTTTCATTCTGAACCATTCCAATGTATGTGTTATAGCGCTATATCTACTCTATCTTGGGTTAGGATAGTTTCCATCTTGCGTTACCACATATTGAAATTGATATTTTGAATTTTTAAATATAAAACACTTCGTTACGCAGGTGTTTAATCCAAAATATCATTTTTATACTAATTTATTAGGATAGTAGACTTGAAAATTTGTCAAAATTTATTGATAAACTCTTTAATGACGGTAACGATTATAATAACACACTATAAAAATATCTTTATAAAATAAAGATATATAAAGATTTACTTAGTTTGGTCAATATGATACACATCCATGGGCAAAGGCAAAGAATACAAATTGAAGAGAACATAAAACACTCAAATATCTCAATGCATAATAAAACCTGAATAAACTAAAGACCATAAAAGACCCAATCTACTCTCTTGGTTAATACCAAAAAGAGTGCAAAAAGTAAAAGAGAGTATCGTACATGAACTCTAAAACAAGATTGTAAGTTACAGTTATCAAAGGAAAGGAAGTTTCTTTCCAATGGAGATGTGGGATGGGAGCATGGTTCAAAGACTCTTCGACTCGGCCGAGTCGTCACCGGAATGGCGTACTCCGATCCAAAACCATTTCGATTCTATTCGGAGACGGATGAATCGCCGAGAACTCGTCCGAACTCGGTTGACTCAGATCGAGTTGACTGCGAGTCGACGAGGAGCGCCCGATTCTAGCCGAGTCACCGGATCAACTCGGTCCAAAAAAAAAAAAAACCAGACGAAAAAAAAAAAAACACCTGAACTGAAGAAACGGCTTCCAGCAAGTTCAACAAAACAACCCAGCAACTCCACTGCCGAACACCTCTGCACCGTCAAGCCACCACCAAAGCTCATCTTCAGACTAAGTAAGACTCTCTGATCTTCTGTTTATTCCTTTGGTCTAGTAATTAATCCCTGAATTTTTGTGTGCATATTGATGAGCTGTGATGAATTTGAACGAGGATGGGAGGATTTAAAATTTGGTTTAAAAATTTTGCTATGGAATCCAGTTAACGGATTCGGGCTTAATTTCCTTGGTTTTGGGATCTTGAGTTTTGAAGTAATTTAGGACTTCTTTTGTGAAAATTGAAGACATCCGATTTGGATGCTTGGGAATTTGGTTCCTGAGTTTTTCAAAAGAAATGGTTGGTTTTGGTTTCAAGACACAAGGGTTTGAAGAATTGGTGATTTAAGGCTTTAATTTGGTGGAATTTTTAGTTCAAAGGAATTCGGATTGTGGGAGGTTTAATAACATGAGGATTTTGTTTAATTTTCCGGTATTATTATTTTTTATTTAAGCAATATCTTTCTTTTTCTTTCTTTGCATATTTATGTTTCTTTGTCCCAATTTTCCTTTAATATTATTATGTCTCTAGCATTTAGAAATCTTTGCATTTAGACTTTTGACGATTACAGATTCCTCTAGGAATTTATTCTTTTTCAAATTAGTCCTAATTAATTACAATTTGAACCGCATCAATCGCATATTCATTTTTCTTGATATTGATAGGTATGAAAATATAAAATAATATTATAATTTTTTAAATAATTGCATTTTTTTTAATATGAATCATTTTTATCTTTGCCGAAGATTGATCATAAAACAAGTGAGGTTTCTTCTACTTGTATAAAAAACGGTAAATATTACTTTTACAATTATTATTTTTAAAATTATGTTCTGTGCTATTTTAATTTTGTTTGTGATAGCATTGTGTTGAATGATGAAAAATATATATCGTTTTGTATATCGGTAAAAATAATATATTTTTGAAATTTTTTTTACTAATTTTTTTGGTTATTTTTATTTGGCATATTTTTTATATTTTGAATGATTATTTATAATTTTTAGAATAAAATTATTTTAAAATATGCGTCTCACCGAGACTATGACCGATATGTCGAGACCGATGTGGAACGGTACATGCCGCGAGTCCGCGACCGCGGGCGGCCGCGACTTTGAACCACGGATGGGAGTAATCCGATCCCATTGCCACACCGCCAACATAAGGTCTTCCTGGTTTCTTCCTGATGATGCCTGTCAATGGTCAAACTGTGAATACTATCATCCCACAATCGAATATAAATGTGAATCTTTATCGGTTTGATATAAAGACGGGGAATAATGGTTAGATAGTTGGATCCATGAAAATCCTGAGGCACAAACAAGCTGCAAAATTTCGTTTGATTATGCGTGAAACTTTCACTCTCAAGATATGTGCTAATCACAAGGTTGTTGCAGCCACGAAAGCTGAGCAACAAGCTAAAAATGACAAGGCCTAGACCTGTGTATGATGGGCAGCTGATTCTGCAGATGGGGAGTTCAAGAATGAAGTGTTCAGCCTGAAATTTGCATCCGTTAAAGATCGCAAAACCCTTATGGAAATGCTTCAAAAAATAGCTGATTGCGTGAGAACTTCTCAAAGGCCTAATTTTCATTTAGTAGTATAAGAATATTAAGAAAACACTTAAACTTATAATATGGACATAAAATTTATCAAACAAATAACACCTGAAAAATATAAAATTTGAATGCTTAAACCTTATTATTTCAAAAACAAAAAAAAATCACAATTTATGGGAAATTAGACAAATACACCAGCAAGTAGAGACAAAATTACAACCCAAGAGGGTAAGAAAATGCAAAAAAAAAATAAAAAAAAATGATCTTATTTCTTACAAATGCTCTTAAGGCCCATATACAGGCGCGTTGTGTTGTGATGACTCCAGAAAATGAATATCTAGAATTTTCTGTAGGTAGTAGAGGTATGGAAAGGATATAGATAAATACTTCCAGTGGTAAAAGCAAGGACCCCTGGAGAAGTTTTTTGAGAGTTAAGATGAATGGACCTGTCGCCGCCCTGACCACTTCCCTGAGAGCCAATTGTTCAGGACTGTTCAAAGCTACACCAACCTTCCACTTTGTTAGCCGGTGCCATTGGTATAGCTGCCACATTTTAAGAGCTATGCCGCCAGCTGCCAAATAGAGCAGCATTCCACGAGCTTCTGGAGGAAGTTGTTCTAAGCCTTGTTGAGCTAGTATATTCTTCCCTAACTACTTTAAGAGGATTTTCCAGTGCTATAAGAATATATCTCATCAGGGGTCGTCTTAAGGGGTTGGGGTTGGGGTTGAGGCAAGACTTGGCTATAATAGCCATGGCCCATACTTCCTCTAATAGATCTTCGTCTATGATCAAAGATGGATCCACAATGGTTGTCACAAGGTCTTTTTCATAAATACTGATGTAGGGTAGTGTTTGCTCCAGCAAATCCTTCATGGCAGCATCACTGGATGCACTGATGCCTACCTTGCCGGTCACAAGCTCAAGCAAAACCTTCCCAAAGCAATAGACATCACAGGGACATGTAGCATTCAGAGTTCCTAGGGATGCAAAATCAAGAAGATAAGCTATTCAGAAAAGAATAAGATGAAGGTATATCTCCTGACCACAGGTAAACATCAATATCACGAGAAAGTAATTAGGAAACAGCTTGGCCTATTCAAGAAAACAAAGAAATTTATACATGAGAGAGCTGAATTTTCCCAGACACCAGAAGAAGTGACAATTTGCAAAAAATTTCCACTCGGCTACTGTTAAATGTCACAAATGCATATCAAGATACAAAAATAAAAACCAAAATATGATCCAATTTACTAGCATGTAAAATTTTCAAGTGAACGGAACATCAAAAAAATGAAAAAAGAAAAAGAAAACAAAAGAACAACATATGACAAACGAAACTACATCAAAGAAAAATCCACTTACCAAAGATGCCTTGTTCTGATGTCCTGTAGGAAAGAAATTTACTCTGTCAGAGCCTAGTTAAGTGAAATAAGACTTAGTGCAACAGAATCGTAACAAATCACAAGTGCTAAAAACGCTGCTGCTCATGCTGAGTAACTGATGTGGTACATTTTATAGCCAATCAAAAAACTGAATTATAAGCCTAAATTTAGTTGGTAAACGAGCATAGTATGACATCAAACAATTCCAAAACATTGCAGGTACTATGATGGTCGAAGACAGACGGATTCTCATTATTAATGAAGTTTGAAAAGGTTTCATGGAATTACATAAGACAATCTAAACTGATATGGAATTGATTTAAGAAAATAACATGTTCCTTTACATAGATTTACAAGTATAAATAAGCATAAAGACAGTAAGAAATGGCACCATCTGCAATCAAGATGGAAAAAAAATATAAAGCAATTTCCCCCATAGAAGAGTAGATAATAATCATTTAAAAAGGAGTAAAACTTTTTCTCTGTCCAAGATAGAGTTTGAACTTGTATGAAGCAGTAAATATCATGGATTACTTACTGTGGCAACTGCAGCAACCTGCTAATTTTATTTTGATGATTGTCCTCTTCTTGAGTGCAGACCTCACCTAAGCTCCCTAGCCGCACTTCAAATTTGTCATCAAGAAGAATGCTGCTTGCTTTAACATCTCTTCAAGAATGAGAAAAAGAATGTCATAAAGAGGACCATCACAAATGTATTCTTATCATCAGACTAACTGTGAAAAACACGAAGTACAAATTTTATTCAATGCACCAGCAGTGAAATTAAGGACATCTTATTGAGATGCAACAACATGTATCTTAACCTCTTGATTGTGAGCTATCAAGGGAGCCAAAATCAGTTATCGTTCACCTATTGTATAAAGAAGTCAGGGAGTCGAGGATTATAATCCCTGGAACGTTTGGGGTCTTAAAATTTCAGTTTCGCAGGTGATCCAGTTGGTAAATAAGGCACTACGACTTCATCATCTTGATTACCGGAGTAGGGATCTGTGTGAGGTTGGGTGTCACAAATTTCAATCCTAAAGAAGTAATTTCGCCAATGCATTTCATGTCACTGCAGGCTGATGCTCACAACATATAGAGAGAAATTTTCTTCAAAAATTGATTAATAATTTGTATGCTTTTAGAGAATTTACACAGAAGATAGAGAATTTCTACATGTGAGAGTACAGACTACTACAACACACCAGATAGAGAATTTACAGACTAGTAGAATATGAAAATATCACCAAAAACTTGCATACTTTGCAACAGCAGAACATAGCAATTCTATTTTGATTGCCACTTTTTTCTTCAGCTGTACAAACCTCAACAAGTCTTCTTAACCGCACTTCAAAGTTGTCATCAATAAGTTGCTGCTATCTTGAATGTATATTTCTTCTTTAATACACACACACACACACAAACACGCCAATTGAACATCACATGGAAAAATCTAGATATGAAAAAAAAAAAGGACAAGCGAACAAGATTAGGAGACTAAATAATGTAGGCATGCCAGTTTCGAGCTACCTATGGACAAGGGGCGGATCACATTCATGATGTAGGTAGCGGAGGCCCTCGGGCTCCAATTGCAATTTTCAACCTCGTCATCCAATCCAACGACTTCAAGTGCTCATCTTTCGGAACATCTTCTCTAAACAAAGAAGTCGACAAGTCCTTGCGTGGCATGTACTTGTAAACCATAAAAATCTCATTCGTATTTTCTAAGCAATGCCCCAACAAAGGCACTAACCTGGAATGTGAAACCTTATTAAAGATTTCCAACTCTGGTACCAAGTAAGACTCCTCATTGTCTAAAAAAATATCTATTTTCTTGACTACTACTTGAATCCCATATTCTAGAACACCGTAATAAAGGTCCCCAGAGTGGCCCTGCTTGATGAGATTGGATTTACTCAGGTAGTTTGTAGCTTGTAGAATTTGGTGATAAGTGAATGAAACCCGGCTTAAGGAAGAAGTGAAATTAAAGGAGGAAGATGCTGATAATGATGCCGACGAGATCTCACTGGGGATCCTTTGACCGCTGAGCTTGAGCTCCTCCCTGCGAAGAGTGACCTCAACCAGCCTTTCCCAATTTTCATTAGCCCTTGCCATCTGTGATTTACCCCTGTTACTTAAGAGTAGTATTACTGATCAATCCTTGAAAATTATTGAGAATATTAGAACCAGAGAGTTACTACTAATAAATTATCCAATACCGAATTAGATATGAATGATGGTTTGTAATGTGAACCAATTATGTGATTTGGTTGATAACCAACGAATAATACTACTATATTTGTTTTTTCATCCTCAAGTTCAACGCGTTGGGTAATTTGTTATTCATATGTTGCGGGGTTGACCTTAGGGATGACTTGGAAATACTAGAAGTTGTTGTTGGCTTTGGTTGGCTGCTCATTTCATACTCTCTTCTTTGAAGTTTTAAAATTTTTTGTTATTACTTTAAAGAATGGCCATGTTGAGCTCTTGAATTAGACGTTTAAGGAATTTAAATAAAATACCCATAAAAAAGAGAAGAAGAAAATTTCCAGGAATCCTCCTAAATCCAACCTAACAAGATATCATTAAAAAACGGGTCCGACTCTGAGAATTAATAATACATTGGTAAGTTTGTCAAACCCGTGTTGTTTATTCCTTGGAGGAATGAATCATTGTTAATTGGTTGGGGTGGCTTCTGGGATTGGGATTGGATCGTTTGACATTCATCATCCTCAACATAAACTTACCAGTGGAAATGCTGCAGTACTAGTAGTTGTAAATTGATCATATATGGCTCATGTATACGACAACTGGGAAAGGCTGGTTAGAGCCACGCTGCGCAGAGAGGAGCTCAGGTTCAGTGGCCAAAGGACTCCCAGTGACCTTTCCTTGGCCTCATCATCTTCCTTCAGTTTCAGTGCAGATTCCTCTCGTCATTTCTCGTCTTTCAACTTCGCAAGCTTGTTACTAGTAGGGGAAGCATTTAAATACCATCAAATTCTTTGGGCCACAGATCATTTCAGCGAATCAAATCTCATTAAGCGCGGCCGCTCTGGCGATCTCTTTCGTGGTAATTTGCAAGACGCAATTCAGATAGTAGTAAAGAGAGTTGACTTATCCTCGGTTGAGAAAGAACAGTTCTTGATGTCGGAATTGGATGTTTTGGGGAAGGTTTCATATAGGAGATTGGTCCCTTTGTTGGGGCATTGCTTGGAGAATGGGAGCCACAAGTTTCTAATTTACAAGTATATGCCTAATTTGGATTTGTCCAGCTCCTTCTACAGGGAAATTGTTTCTGATGATGATTACAGGTTGCCATCATTGGATTGGATAACTAGATTGAAGATTGCAACTGATGCTGCTGATACTTTGTGCTATCTGCATTATGATTGTGTTCCTCCTCTTGTTCATGGGTACCCAAAGCAAACTTGTCCACATACTCTCCGTTTCATTTGTTTTCCTATTTTAGTAATGCTTTTGTTTTCTCTTTCCCGTTTGAAATTAGTAGTAGTGCATTATAGTCCTCCTAACATGAATGCTGCAATGTTGATTCTCAAAGGGATGTTCAAGCTAGCAGCATTCTTCTAGATGATAAATATGAGGTGCGATTGGGGAGCCTCACTAAGGTCTGTGTCCAGGAGAACAACAGTAATCAAAGTGGGATGCCCAGGTTCAAGCAATTGCCAAACTTTGTGTTTTCTTGATACTGATACGACTACTATTTATTTATCCTACTTTCCATGTTAAACATTTGCAGAATTGCAGTACATAATGAAATTTTACCGGTATTTTTAGCGTCCTATGGACTTGTTCAAACATAAATTACTTGTGATTTGGAACTATTCGTAGAATAGCACAAAATAGAAACGATGGACTGTGCAAAATTAAAGTCTTGATTGCTGGCTAGGATCGAATACGTTGGCACAATGAAAGTGTTTTGATTTGGTTGGAACGACTAATAAAACTGGATCTGAACTTGCAGAACAATAGCATTCTCAAGACTAGATTATATTATAATACTTGCTGATACTTGCTGATGCTTGTTCTTGTTCTCTGGATACTTTTATAGTTGATACTATTTATCATTGAAAAGATGATGCAATTGGAACTAGAAAATGGGCCGCAACTAACAGTTTTTATTAGGGTGTTCCTAGTTCCTTCCTGATACGGCCCGTCAGGTGTCAATACTTTGCATCATCCTGAAAATCAGAATTGCTAGTACACTGATTTAAAGTTGAAATAAGCCAAAGTATTTTATTAGGTGAGTTTTCCAGCTTCACTGCTGGTTTCTTGCTCTCAGATTCTTTCATAGTTCTGACATTATTTATTTTCTTTACATGCAGTAAAACTGAACAAGGCACGCCTGGTATGTATTTTGCAGCATCGCTTCACATTTAAGAATTTCATCTGGATTGGTGCAATGCACTAATATTGGCTAGCTATATCCAATGCTATGACAGAATATGATGTTTACTGCTTTGGGAAGGTGCTGATGGAGCTAGTTACAGGCAAGTTGGGCGTTAGTGTGGCGCCTGCCAATGATGCTGGCATCAAGAATTGGATGGCAGAAACGCTTCCTAACATCTCTGTAAGCGACAGGGAACCCATGGAGAAAATTATAGATCCATCATTATTGATAGATGAGGATCTATTGCTGGAAGTATGGGCCATCGCAATTGTTGCAAAGGCTTGTCTCAATCCCAATCCTTCAAGGCGGCCCATGATGAGATATGTACTTTCGGCTTTGGAAAATCCTTTGAGCGTGATCATTGAAGAATACACTAGGCTTCCTGCTCAGCTTCTCCCTAGTGCCAAGCTCGACGAGGATGGGGATGAAGCCCCCAGACTGAATCTGAATGCGAAGCTTTATCGGTTTGATAAAGAAGGGAAACAGTGGATAGAAAGAGGCATTGGGACGGTGAAGATCTTGAGGCACAAAAAGACTGGAAAATATCGTGTAGTTATGCGTGAAACTCGGACTCTCAAGATATGTGCTAATCATCCGGTCGTTGCGACCATGAAAGTTGGAAAACAAGCTGATGACAAAGCTTGTGTGTGGCGTGCGGCGGATTCCGCAGATGGGGTGATCAAGGATGAAGTGTTCTGCTTGAGATTTGCTTCCGTTGAGGATTGCAAAACCTTCGTGGAAATGGTGCAAAAAATAGCTACTTGGTTGAGAACTTCTCAAGGGCCTAATTTTCGACTTTAATAAAGAGATTTAATTCCAAGTCGGATTATCAGTCACAATCGCAGTGGTCAGATTAGTACTGCGCAAAGAAATTCAAATAAAACTCATGAAAATCAAGATGGAAATCATGAATTTTTTAACGTCGATTAATTTTAATAAAATAATAGACATGAAATAAGATTTTTAATGAAAATTTCAAATTGTTTGTACGTTATTGCCAAATATTACTTGACCGACTCTTTGAACCATGATAGTATATGTATATTAGAGATGCATGTCAAAAAAAAAAAATAAACGATATTTGTTTAACACAAAAAAAAAGAAAGAAAGAAAGAAAGAAAGAAAAGTCATCACCCAGATTACTATATCTTATGCGCAGAATTCGTTAAAGATAATATTTAATCATTATAAATAGAATGTAATTATCTGGAGACTGGAGAATCCAAAGAAGTTTTAAGGTCTGAGCCTCCGGACGAATAACCAGGTCCCATGGTCTAGTGGTTAGGACATTGGACTCTGAATCCAGTAACCCGAGTTCAAATCTCGGTGGGACCTAAATTAGTTTTCTTTTTCTTTTGCCTATGCATAGATAAATAGGTAAGATGCATTGCTCTATCACAAATGATATTTTGCCTCTGCATAGATAAATAGGTAAGATGCAATGGTCTATTACAAACGAGATTAAACAGTAAAGCAGTTGGAGTGGCTCGTTCCTCGGCAAATATACAAGGCTAACAACACTTTTACTTCACATTGACAAAAAAAGGCGATGCAAATGTAAGCAAAATCCAGAGAACGGGAAAAAAAGGCAGGACAAGTCAAAGAAGTTAACCAAATTTGCCAGAATATCAGCACAAACAATGCAATTAATTCCAAAGTTAACTAAATGAATTAATTCAGAATTTAAAGAAAGAGAAGAAGAAAGAAATAAAGAAACAATGTAGCTGTTGACGTTTTTGACGCCTTCCTCTTTTCGGAAGGAGGTGGAGCCTTTATAATTTACATTCCACAGGACGACCAATCAAGAAGCTCAATTACAGAAAAATGTAGCTTGTTTCAACCGAAAACAAGCCCAAAACAAATGGGAAGAAGAATCATTGCTGGCTAAACCTCACTCCTGTCTCTCTCTCCCTCTCCAGGGAAAAAAGAAGAAGAAAAGAAAAAACTTCAAAATTCAAAATCCATGCAATTTGGTGTTGCTGTTGTGCTGCTAAACACGCATTTCCTTAAAATGTCCCTATCCAATTATCTCCATTGGAGCTGTGCAACTTTGAAACATCCCCCAAGTTAAGAAGGAATAGGGATTGAGATCCCAGAACCCTCCAACTTGGAGGAGAATGTTCAGCTGTACTAACAAGCAAGGGACTCAAATGCAGAGCCTGCTCTATTATTAACAAAAGAATTATGAAAAAATCACCTCTGCTCTAATCCTCACTTGGCCTTTCTACATCTTGCACATTTATTGGTTCAGGAAAAATTTCCCTGGACTGCCGTCTAGTTGAGGATGAATGGGCCCCTTCACCATTCTGACCACTTCCCTGAGAATCAGTTGTCCCTGACTGTTTAAAGCTACTCCCACCTTCCACTTTGTTAGCTGGTGCCATTGGTATAGCTGCCACATCCGAAGAGCTATGCCGCCAGCTGCCAAATAGAGCAGCATTCCATGAGCTTCTGGAGGAAGTTGTTCTAAGCCTTGCTGAGCTAGTATGTTCTTCCCTAACTACTTTAAGAGGATTTTCCAGAGCTTTAAGAATATATCTCATCAGGGGTCGTCTTGAGGGCTTGGGGTTGAGGCAAGACTTGGCTACAACAGCCATGGCCCATACTTCCTCTAATAGATCTTCGTCTATGATCAAAGATGGATCCACAATGGTTGTCACAAGGTCTTTTTCATAAATACTGATGTAAGGTAGTGTTTGCTCCAACCAATCTTTCATGGCAGCATCACTGGATGCACTGATACCTAGCTTGCCAGTCACAAGCTCAAGCAAAACTTTCCCAAAGCAATAGACATCATAGGCACATGTAGCATTTGGAGTCCCTAGACATACAAACACAAGAAGAATATCTAGATGAGCTATTCAGAAAAGAATAAGATGAAGGTACATATCTCCTGACCACAGGTTTAGATCAACATCACGAGAAAGTAATGCAGAAACAGCTTGGCCTACTTAAGGAAACAAAGTTCATTAAGCATGAGAAAGCTCAATTTTCCTAGACACCAGAAGAAGTGACAATTTCCAAAAGTTTTCCGCTCAGCTACCATTCAATCTCACAAATGCATACTAAGAAACAAAACAAAGATCAAAATATGACCCAGGTAGTAAAATGTGCAAGTGAATGGAACACTAAGGAAAAAGACAAAAGAACTACATGACAAACAAAACTACGTAAAAGCAAAAATCTATTTACCAGAGGTGCCTTGTTCTGATGTCCTGCACGTAGAAAAAAAATTTACTCTGTCAGAGCCTAGTTAAGTGAAATAAATTTATAATGCAAAAGAATCGTAACAAATTACAAGAGCTAAAAATGCTAATGCACATGCAGAGTAACTCAATGTGGTATATTTTATAGTCAATCAAAGAACTGAATTAAAAGGCTAACTTATTTACAGTTGGTAAATGCACATAATATGATACCAAACGGTACCAAAACATTGCAGATACTGTGATTGCGGAGAAAGACGCGTCCTCATTTTCCATAAAGTTTGAAAAGATTTCAGGGAATTATAGACGACATTCTAAACTGATATATAATTTATTTGGGAAGAATAATCTGTTGCTTTAAATAGGTTTGCAAGTGTAAATAAGCACGGAGACAGTAAGAAATCGCACCGTCTTCAACCCAGTTGGAAAGAAAATAAAGCAATTTCCCCCCATAGAAGAGTAGATAACAATCATAGAAAACGGGATACAGATTTTTCTCTGCAGGGGCCATGCGTCATACATCCAAGAAGTTTGAACTTGTATGAAGCAGAAAAAATCAAGGATTACTTACTGTGGCAACCGCAGCAACCTGCTAATTCTATTTTGATGATTGTCCCCTTCTTGAGTACAGACCTCACCTAAGCTACCTAACCGCACTTCAAATTTGTCATCAAGAAGAATGCAGCTTGCTTGAACATCTCTTCAAGAACGAAGATAGGAATATCCATCAAAATGTAATCTTATTATCAGGCTAAATGGGAAAAACAGCAAATACAAAACTTATTCAGTGCACCGTCAATCATATTAAGGACAACCTTATTAAAATGCAATAGCAAGTATTTTTTGCACAAAATAAATGACAAACAAAACGTCTTGATTTGAAGCTATCAAGAGAGCCAAAATCAGTTATTTCTTTCACCTCCAGGAAAGTAACTCATCTTAGAGATGGATATATAAATTAAGAACACAAAGTTGACCAGGTAATAAGAATCTCTATGGTGATAATACTGAATATTTACATTGCATAATGGAGCACCAAAGAAACATGAACGGAGGAACAGTTATGCTCAGGAAGAAAGTTTTCATTTTTACCATAGTGTTACATTAATTGACCATGAAGTTTAGGTTGAGTTCAAAGGAGTGCGTTTCTATCTTTTGCTGAGTTCCATGCCTTGATCTCCCCCAGCCCCCACCCCTTCAAGGTCAAAAAATAAATTTGAAAAGTTTTCTGCATCCTCTAGTCAAACTTTTGAAGTGACGCTGAAAAGCTGTTCAAGTCAGTTCAACAAGCTAACAACACAGAGTAAGCAGCAGTAAACTTCTTTCAAGACAAAAGGATTCAAGATTGTTGTACTCCTACAAGTTCTAAATTTAGTGCCGTGTTTTCCCAAGGTAAGAGGGGGCAATAAATTCCTCAAAACACTGGTAATTTCCTATTAAACTTTATAAGCTTAAGAATGTTTTTATTTAAGGAAATTTTTACCAAAACTTTGTTGTTATTTATATTATCCTTGTGACCATAAACTTCTAAGTCTCCTTTTTGTTCCATGTCCTTCAAAACACGATTGATGATCATCATTACAACCAACAATGTATTGAGGTGAGTCAGCTTGAAAAATCAGCATAACTTAATCCGATTATCTCATTGAGCCAGGGCTTAGCCTGTGTTTACTTTTGAGGAACCAAAAAATATACCAGTTCAGCAAAGGTTACATAGCACATAGAGAGGAGATGCATGAATGAACTGGTATTGTATTTTGTAAAAAGCAAACACAAATGGCAAGGAATTGAATGTACTCAATTAACTAATAAAGACACCCTATGTGAAGGAAACATGCAAAGCAGAAATGGAGAAAGTTTGGGAAAACCTAGGAGATGCTGGTAGCGTGATCCCTAAGGCAGAACATTTTTGGGCACAAAAGCAGCCAGAGCTAAGACTGTATATTTAAGGACTAAATGTAGAGATCAACCAACCAGCCAGAAGACTATGGTAGGACCCGCATACAAGAGTAAATCTAAAGTCTTTCATTTTGACCTAGGCATGTCTCTACTCGAGTTGTTTAATTGCAAACTTGAATCACATAATGCGGGTACACGATTTGCCACTTACATACCCTACTCCGTATATTTATTACATAAAGCTAAAAGTGACAAATGAATTCAATGATAAGGTATCGACAATGCTTGAGCTTACTAACAACGTGAATGTCAAAGATACGTACAACTATTGCCGCTTAAGACAGAAACTTTTAAGTTAGATTCTTGAACAAGCAAAATGCAGTCCAACATCTGAAGATAGACCATTGCCAAATAATAAAAGTGCCAAAAGACTAAATAATTGAAAATAACAGATAGAACAATAACCAAGTGTAGAAGTACCTGTGAACAAAGGGTGGTGAACATTCATGATGCAAATAAGACAGGCCCTCTGCAGCTCCTATAGCAATTTTCAGTCTAGTTATCCAATCAAGTGATTGCAAACTGTCATCGTCCGAATTGGTTTTCCTGAATAAAGAACTTGACAAGTCTCCATTTGGCATATATTTGTAAACCAGAAACTTTTCATTTTCATTCTCCAAGCAATGTCCCAAGAGAGGGACCAATCTGGTATGAGAAACCTTGCTGAAAAAGTCTAGTTCCAACATGCATGCTTCCTTCTTGACTGAGCGAAAATCAATTCTTTTAATTACCACAGGAATTCCTCCTTCCAGAATACCTCGGAACAGATCACCAGAATGGCCATGTTTGATGAGATTCTCATCACCAAATTCACCTGTGGCATGGAGAATCTGCTCATATGTAAATGCATCACCTAAACTGGAAAAGTTTAAAGACATTCCTGGAGGAGAAGGGCTTGCACCTGCGGGAACAGGCCCAACGCCAGTGCCTCTTTGATTGGCTGAACCCTTTCTGCGGGTGCATACAATTAACAGTATAAGCACAATCACCAGAAGTGCAACAAGCCCGACACCTCCCAAAACTGCAGCTAGAATGATAGTAGTTCTGTGACTCTTCTTGCGTGGTTGACCAGGAGGTTGAGTTGCATTTGGCACTCCAAAATTATCAAATGTTAGACCCCTCTCTGCATAGAATGATGCACATTCTCTTGTGCTCCTTTGATTTGACACGTTTTGAAGGCAATTTTCGATAAAAGACACATTGCTTTGGGCATAACCTGGAACCCTACCTTGGAAGTAATTACCAGACAGATCAGTAAAACTAAACCTCATAATTACAGAACTAATACTTCCATAGAAAAGATTCTGAGAGAGGTTAAACACTACAGTTGTAGCATTAGCATTTGAACTAATATTGGGCAGTATGCCGGTGAAGTTATTTCCGGAGGCATCCAGGAATTGCAACTGAGGCATTGACCACAGTACATGAGGAAGACCACCAGTAAAAGAATTATGACTTAACACCAGAAACTGCAACTGACTCAAAGGAGGAAACAGATTTGTAGGCAATGACCCTGAGAGGAAATTTTTCCCAATATCCAGTCTCTGAAGATTCCTTAATCCTCTCAAGTCCAGGGGCACTGGCCCAACTAAAGAATTGGATCCAAGATCAAGGTCAGCCAGACTAGAAAGGTCACCGAGTTGGGCGGGTATCGAAGAAGACAAACTATTTCTAGAAAAATTCAAATACTTCAACCTGACTAAATTTCCCACAGCAGGAGGGATGCCCCCAGTCAAGTAGTTTGAAGACATATCAAGCAAAGAAAGATTTCTCAGACCAACAAAAGACACTGGAATGGTACCAGTTAGAGAATTATGAGAAAGATCAAGAACCTCAAGGCGGGACAATTGACTAAAAGTTGATGGAACTGTCCCAGTAAGAGTATTGTCAGATAAATACAAACTAGTTAAGCTACTCAAATTGCCAAAACTTGTAGGAATAGCGCCAGTAATTGAACAAGACCTGAGATCAAGCACTTGGAGAGAGGGAAACCTTGAACCAAACCAATCAGGAATTGAGCCCGGAAGTGCGAAATTGGATGCATTAAAGGAGGCCAGAAGGGTGAAATTCTCGAGGGCATCAACTGAAAAGTGAGGGTTTTGACTTCCAACACGGGTACGCTTAAACCCAGAGATATTGATCCCAACAACACGGCCATCCTGGCATTGGATACCAACCCAGACTAAACAAGGATCAGCCTTAATAGGCCATTCTTTAGCTCTCAAACCCAATGAAGATCTCAGTTGAAGTAAAGCTAATCTCTCAACTCGGGAACCCAACAATTGCAACTGTTGCTCTAATGTAAAGTTAAAGAATAAGGACAAAAACACAAAACAGACCACAACCACCTTACTCCGCCGATCCACCATCTCCATTTAACCTTCATTGAACTCCAAAAATCCTCACATTCATAAAAAACATATATGCTACTGTATCTCTCTCTGTATCAGTGTATAACTACTGCAAAAGTAAGTACACCTGTAAATTCAAGAAAATTTTGGGATTATTTATTGACATACAGAGGAAGATTATACATTGGCCTTCTGTTCCTTCCAGAAAAGAAAGGAGAAAACCAAAAAGGCCTTACCTTTATGAATCATAAGGTTGAATGAATCAGAACCCTTGATTTGATTCTTGAAAATGTTCTATCTGGATTTTTCTTGAAATCTTTTTATTCTCTTTGCCCTTTTTTCTTCTTCTTTTTTTTTTTGTTTTTGTTTTTTCTTCTCTCTCTTCTTTCTCTTTGCACACCTACTACTATTACTCCTGTTTCTATGTTTTGTTTCAGTTTCTTCAGTAGACAAAGGAGAGAGAAATGATTATCATCACTAATTAAAAAAATGGGGTTTAAGAGGAAGACAAAGTGAACAGTAATTTGAGTTTTATGCACAGAGAGGGAGAAACTTCAAGGGTGGCTGGCCTGTGGTCAAGGCTGTTGTTGAGCAGCAACAACAGCAGCAATGTTCATCTCTCTCTCTCTCTCTCTCTCGCTCTCAAAATGAGATGTCCGAGAATTGCTTCTAATTTGTTAACTATTACTAGGACTATGACTACTAAAAAAGGCAAAAATGTCTGAGCTTTCACTAGCTTGGTGGATGAGTGTAGTAGGCTGGGATATAATCTTATGAATGAAAAGACCTAATACTCAATTAATTAGGTGTATGAAATTTTACTAGGTAATTATTTATTTGTTTGGAGATAGGTGATGAGTAAAAAGGTTTTAAACACTACTAGCCTAATTTGTTATGGTATGAATATTACTTACGTGTATAGATATAGCCCATCAATTATGGTCAATCTTCTTTATTAATTCACAAAATAAGAATAATAAAGAATTGTTTGTCCAATGAATATGGACACTCTTAAGATGAATTTTAGATATTACTAATTTTTTTGGAATGGTAAAGTTATATTATAAAGGTATTTAAATGTAAAAGCAGACAATAAATGTGATGATGCCTATTTGTATGGTAAATTGCGTGTCATGAATAAGTACACATTAGTCATTTGTTAAAAAAATTCCATTATAACAAAAATATTGGTGGAAAAGGGTTTCAAAATTTTATTTCCAACTTATAAGAAAAGTTAATGTAAAGACAAAAACTTTTGGAAAAGAAACAAACATGCCGCTGACATTTCTTGAATTTAATGACTGAATAATAAGTCGGTTTGGTTTGGTTTGGCTTTGGTTGCTTGGTTTGTTTTGCCTTTTTCCACTGCTTTCGCCGGCGACGACTTGAAGAAAGTGCCTTTTTCTTTTCTTTAAGGCACGAGCCATGGCTCTGCCTGCCTGCCTAGCCATGGACCTGTATAACTCAGAATTTGACTGTGGACCACTGTCACTATGGTTTTGCCGGTCCGTTGTGGGCTCAACTCCGTTCGGGAGTTGACCAGCCCGAAAATTTCGCTTCATCCAGCTAATCCTAAACCACTACTGAATAATTGTAGTAATTGATATTAGTATTTATTTTCTCACTCTAAAATCTGTGCATTTAAATAGCAGTAGATGTGATTTTCTTGAGATTTATTTTTCTTCATTGCTGAGCAGATTGAGGAGATATTGAGATATAAGATTGAAGCTGTTGGTTTTAATTTAATATTGTGAATCTTAATTTATATTAGAGTTGTTATATAGTTGTATTTATTAATATCTTTACGTGTATGGATGCATAAATTTTATTTTTCAATGATTTGGAAAGGAGTGATGGTGTAAAATGCGACTGTGATTGTATGAATAGTAGTAGTGTGTAGTTGGTTGCTGCCGAGTTGGGTAATAAAGAGAAAGAGACACCATAAATAAAATAAAAAGTTGATAGCTGGAAAGCAATTGATAATAATTTCTTGCCGTTTACAACATTTTAATGACCTCCTCTCACAACAACGATGCAGTTCAATGCAATATAATTTTTCCCTCTGTGCATTGAAATTTTCCCCCTATGTGCATTGAACTGCATCCTCAAAGGAGACACACACACACACAAATAGGAGTAATGGTTATTTGTGGTTAGTACTCAATAATAGTCACTGATTTGGGTTGTGGTTGTGGTTGAATTCTCTGCCAATCACAAAACTACTTTCCATTTTTCCATGACTTTCAAGTTTGTTTGGTAGAAAATATCACAAATTTGGAGAAAATGATTATGGAGGAGGTTGAATATGGTGGATCTTAATGAAAGAAATTTTATCCATCTTACATTCCTTTTATGAAGAAATTGTCTAATATTTCTTTGAAAAAATCAGTGTGTGTGTGTATTGTGTAATGTTATTTAGCAACTTAGATAAAAATAAGCAGTGCATGAACTTGAGACCATTAATTTCAATCTATAAGAGGGAAAAAATTAAGAAAAATTAATTAACCTGCTTTTGTCAGACACAATTTCCACAAAACGGCAGGGCAAACATTAGATTCTCTTTGAATTGATGCTTATTCCTTATCATCCATTAAATCATTTTTCTGTTCACTGATTTGCCTGCCAAAGCCTGTAGAATTGTAAATAGGGAAAATAAGAGTTAAAGAAGACCAAGATATGATTAGTCATATTGAGAGATTCTTAAGTGGATCGAGTTTGTGATTTTATATGCGGATTTTGTAATATAAAATAGTGTCATATAAGTATAATAACACATGTTGATATAGAAAAGTGATATACAAATACTTACGTAACTTTATTTTAGAATCACAAAGTCATAAAGTAAAGTCGTGTATCGAGTCCATTTAAGAATTTTCTAGTCCTAGGCATATTTCAAGTGTTTCTTTGGATCCCTCCTCGTTAATCAACGGATACATTTTTTATTCGGTAACAACGAAATGATTGTGATAATCATTACAGGATTACATTTTTAAAGCTATAATGAACACTCAAATTGTGATAACGCTAATGTCTACCTGCCTTCTGCATACAAAAGTAGGTTTTATCTTCTACGTCTCAATCTACTTTTATATGCGTAATCATTTATATACTCCACTCTACCATGAGTTGTAATAATTTAAAATTTCGTACGAAATAGTTAGCTCAAATAATAAAGATTTTCAGTTTAAAGATAAAAATTGGAGAGTACAAATCATCTCTCTTTTTATTTATCTGAAATTAAACTGGAACATCTCTTATGCTCTTATTGGTAATAATATAGAGTTAATCTTTTGACGTGCTTGAGTAAAAAAAATGTGTATACATATTCTTTCAAGTATTTATCTCATTCTTAAATTGAATTAAACTCCTGATTTTTGCCCCATAACTTCAAGATTCTCCTAATGTATATTTTCAACAAATAATAATAATAATAATAATAATAAGGTTCTCCTAATGTACAGCTAACTACTCATCTCATAATTACGTTTGCCTGCTCTTGAGTGATTGTTACTTAGGTTTCTAGAATTTTTTTAAAAATAGGAAATAAGGGTAAATTAAGTGATGGAGTAACAACTTTAACATTAACGCAGGTTTTAGACACATAATTTTGCATATATATATATATAGATGTCAATGATTTTCTTCATTTTCAATTTTCATTTTTTTAACGAGGTTTTTGTAGGAATGGTTTATCTTTTTTTTTTTATGTACCTTGCACGAATATGCATCTAATTATTATAAAAATGTTATTAATTCTCATTCAACCTAAACATCCTTAAGGTTTTCATAATCACATGTTAAGGAAATAACGAGGAATAGCAAAAACATTGGAAAAAAAAAAGGATGAAAAAACGACACAAACATTGTCAAAAGAGACAAAACAAAATTAATCACCAATCTTCCATCAACCATTTGTTGAATCACAAATTAATGGGAAAAAAAAAAGAAGAAAAAGAAGAAGAAATAAGATGTCATTTAATGCATGTGCAGTGCAGAGTAAATAGGATTCATTCAACAAAATTAGGACAAACAATCCAACAACAGCATATTGTTTGTTATATTTAGCATTGCCAGGAACAAGTCACGAACAGGCGTGGTCCACTGCATTGCGGTTGCGGCCTTTCTTTCTCGTTCGGTGGGGGGAAAATGAAAACTGGGGTGTGTTGTTTTGTCTGGAGGAGTAAATGCAATTTTTGCAAATTTCTGAACCTTCTTTTATGGAGGAGAGTGCAGACAAAAGATACTACGTGATTATGGAGTCAAACACTAACTCTGGGTCAACTCTTGTTTCTTTTCATTTTGGCTAGATTAGGATTTTAGGTGGACCAGTTTTCAGCCTCAGGTGGCTGCCAACAACAGCCAACAGCGACAATGGACAGCAACAGCACTAGCATTATTGGTACTCATTATCACTTGTAAGTTCAACAATTATGCCAGATGTAATTAAGGAAGGATTTAGCAGATTCATCTTAATTATTAGACTTTCTTCTAAGCATTCAAAACTCATTATTCAAGATGTTGCAGTTATAATTAGCTAGCGCTCTTCTTTATTTTTTTTAATCAGATAATGGAAGCAAAATAAAACCATTGGTAGCTAGCTAGGCTATTAATTAAAGATTTGAATGGTTCAAACTAAGTGGTAAATTTTCCCAAAACACACACACACACACACACACACACATTTTATAAATATTTGCACATTTGTACATCAGATCGATTCAGCATGCCATACAAGCATCGACAAGATAAAACTTGTGTCACACGTTAACTACTTATCAGTAATTAGTTCTCTATTGCTTTAACACATCCGGGGGATTATGCATGCTCTGGCACGGATCAAATTCTGAGTTCTGAGCACTGCTACTACTTCACTGATTTTTCTACTGATTTCCTCGCATAAAGTCGGTAAATGTTTGCTAACAAAGTTGGATCCCATCCGGGGCAGTCGAACACGTGCATGCTAAGCTGCAACGAGGGGCAACAAAAGTTGTCACCACTCATAATACCATGAGATTCAATTTTCACTCTAAAGGTTGCTAATCACAATGTTAGTTTCCATGATATAAATCAATCTTGTTTCATTTATAAATTGAAGAAGAAGAAGGGGGACAGAGTAGTGTGGTAACATGAACTGTTAGTGTTAGATCTATGATTAGTGTTCTTATTAGATGGCAGAAACATTAATAAAATCTCAATTATCATCATGTGGTCTTCAATACTATAATGATTAGTATGTAAAGAGAGTGTGTGGTCGCACGTAGCACAAGTAGTAAATAATCCAGAAAATGTACTTGCACAGGCCCCAACAAATATGCATCTCTGATATTGGATTCTTCTAATTCTTTCTTTTCATTTCTTCCTTGAGCTTTTGAAAAGGCATCGAGCAACCTACTACATACCAACTTCGCAACGTTTGGGATCTGGGCCTCAACGGTATCAATTGTTGCCGACAATTAACAGTACTCCAAGAATAGTTCAGCAAAGGTAAAAATTATATTTATAAATTATAAAGGCAATTTATTATGGGACCTTATCACATTTTAACTTCTCAAATAATTTTTAATTTTTATCATTCAGTTCTTTCAACTTCCTATCTGGACTGCGATTTGTACCAAGTAATAGCTCTGCGACGTTGAAATTCCTCTCCCGCTTCATGTTCTATTATTCATCATCATTCTCAACGAATTGAGATGAAACATTGTCAAATAGTTTGACAAGTAAAGTTCTTGAAGTTACTACGAACATTTTGATTAAGGAAAAAGAAAATAGTTTTTCATTGTAATTAAATTATTATTCCTTTTTAGTTATGGTAGAAACAAATCGTGCACCTATTTAAAAGTTGTTCACGTATGAAGTCAATCCTTTTAAATAAAATCAGAAAACTAAAATAATAGTAAACCAAGACATTTTTTTATCCCTTTTGCTCTTGTTTCGATGAAATGGGAAGAAGCTATATCTAGCTTGTTTTTTAACAAGACAAATAACGGCAACGGAGGCATAATATGTTTTTAGAAATCAATGTTATTAATCTTAAAGGCTACGGTGCTTTTGCTTCAAACATAAATAAGCCCTTTCACGAATAATTAACAGTCAAAGTGACCATGATATCCGAGTTAAACAACTATCAACTGGTTATGACTAACATTTTATGCTTCGTTTGTTATTGTTTTGGAAAAGCAACACAAAAAGGAGAAGTAATTTGCAATTAATGAGAACGTATGCGGAGGAGGTTGGTCAATTTGTAACCAAAGCACAAATTCATTTCAACACAAATTAATTATAAGTTCATTGAATTCAAGACTTTGGACAATATCTATATTCCAAAACTATCAACTAAATTTGTAGGCAGATACACGAGAAGGCATTATTTAGACGGAATTGGGGAATAAAAATCAAAGGACGTGGAATACTAATGTTCAAAGTCAAAAATCCAAATTTTGTGGCAAATGCTTTTCTTTTTTGGCGTGGATAACAACTTTTATTGGATAAAATTCCATTCCACTCGGAGAGTGCTGTGTAGGGTGAGTATTATAGATTGAATATGTATTGCATAAATGTCCCTTAAGGTAATTGTTTCCAAGAATACAAGGTATGATGACAGTTTGAAAATGATACCAATTCAACTCAAGGAACATCAGACGTCAATCTTCATATCATGCTATAAATTAATCACACGTCAACTTCAATGTTAGGACAAGTATGAATTTTCTTGGAGGATTAAATTCAAATGTGAAAAAGCACTCCGGTGTGTACTACTCTTTTTAATTCTAAAATAAGCAATAACTGATGGAGACCATACCAAACGCCATTGCGTGCAGCAATCGTGAAGGCTTCTTCCTCTCCATACGGGATTATTGGTTTTGTTCTTGTCTTTTTAATGGGGTGAGGGCGGCGGAGTTCAAATGGGGCAAGAATTTGACGAAATAGTGGTTCACGCCGACCAACGATAACGCCATGGAATCATTACAATGGGATCCTGAGAATTCGTCATATTGCAGTTAGACCCCTAAGATTTAACAAATACCGCTACATATAACTCCATTGACTTCAAAATTACACATTGATTTATCACAGCCACGAATGAAAAATACAAGGTTCGACAAAACTGAGTCATAAGTAATTTAAAACCATAGGAATTAAGGAACATGAATCTTGCACCATATTTTATTCCATAGAAAAACCATGATGGTCTGCAGAGGATTTGGCCATAACTCAAGGGTTCGAATATAATTAGCCCTGGCATGATGATATAACACTTAAAAAAAAAAAAAGAGTGAAGTTGAACAGATTGGCAAATACTTTCCAAAACGATTAGTCAACGGCACACATAAATATGAAAGAGATCGGGAACTTCCGTATTTGACTAATCATATGGTGGCCTGATCTAAGAATAACAAATGAAATGAGCAACATTTCAAAAGAAGCTGATACTGAGCCTCAACGGTCAGCAAGGCAGAGGTAAGTTAATAATGCATTGCAAGAATGCTTCTATTCCACGATGATCAGCTCACGAACGCTAATATATTAGATATTTTATCCATCAGATTGAAGTGATATTTAACAAAATATATGAGATAATAAGGAAAAGTCAATACTAGCACAACAAAACCTTTTTTTTTTTTTTAGATGATTGGTTCTGCTTTGCATTTTGGGTATAAATGACCGGACACGGGGGAGGAAAAAAAGAAAAAGAAAATTGTTTTGTTGAGGAATTTTTTGACTGATTCCAAGGGATTACTATTGTAGAATTAGTTTTGAGATTCCTTACAAGCATAAATTTTGACAGTATTTTAAAATCTGATGACGAGAAGCAAAATAAAATAAAGAATAAAATTCCTAGCACATGCTAGATGATGCAATTTCAGTTTTTGTTGACTACGGCCGTGATGAACCTAAAATTCGAACGTTGGTGCACTGCTTTTCACTGTTTCGCTGCATTCGTATTGTATTTTTATTAATTTTTTATTGAGACTTATTTGACTATTTCTCCGAGCTAGCTGTAGTAGTATGAAGTGCTATAATCTTGAAAAAACGTTGTATTAGTTAGTAGGTGAAACAGTTCGAAATTTTAGCCAAAAAGGAAAAACTGAATCAGTGGAAAATATAGCTGAACTGAATTGTCTCGGCCAAGAGATTGAAAACAAAGAAAAAGATTTTCCACGGTAATGGAATCCTGCGTGTGCGCTAAATCCTAGGATGTACTGATCGAATGGTTTTCCCCGCCGGACCAGACTAGCCCATACAGCAGCGACATGTGCGACTAATTTTCCATCATGCATTGTCTTCTCTGGAGCAGGCCCGAGAGTCTGCGAAGTGGGCTTAGAAGCTCCTTCCCTAAACCCAATAGGGCTGGTGCAAGCATCTTGACTTTTACTTCCCTAAACCCAATAGGGCTGATGCTAGCATCTAGACTTTCTTTGGCTTCCAACCCAAACCTTATTGTTTCCAAGATTTCGCACCCATAAAATCACAACAAGATTTATCAATTATCATCGATGAAGGCTAACTTACCATTTCCAAACACAAAAAATAGGGGAAAAAAAGAAAGAAAAGGGAACTATATCTTTTCTTTAAATGCGCTTCATGGAGCAAGCTATCCATTTAGATCAATCTTCAGCATCCAATATATAAGCTCAAATTTTGTTTTATGTTATCTTTTGAACATAATTATTCAAAAAGGGAAGGGATGATTTGGGCCTCGTCAAAATTGTCTTGAAAAAAAAAAATTTTTTTTTGAGGAGTTACAAATTTATGGCAAGCTAGAGGAGGAGTAATATCAAATTCAACACTTCTCTCAGAGCTTTGGCATTTGAAAGACTTAAGCTGGACTTAGTAAACTTTCAAGGAGCCCAAAAGGCCCAAGCCCATTGATGTATCAGGCCATGGTCATGAAGATGTAATTTTGTCACATTTAGTTGGATCTATCAGTCAATTGAGCCTCCTAGTCGTACATACCTTTCCTCTAAAAAGTTAAAAAAGAAAATAGGAGGTCGGTAGGAGTGAGAAATGTGTGCACCACGCGCGCCACGTGGTGTACTAATCACACATCGCCAAATAATACAAGGTATAACTCACCATTATCACATGACGATAAATTATTAGTTCTAATACACCACCATTATCACATGACGATAAATTATTGGTTCTAATACATCACGTGGCAATGCACATGTACTTTTCCGGTTGGTAGTAGATATTTTATTTTATGTCATCATTTCTTATGTCAGCACCCGACGATCCTGAGTAAAGATCCATATCCTTTTCCTTCTTTTATGTCATCATTTGCAATCAAAAGCGGTGCTTCACGTGACCGTGGGCTCCACTTAAAATATCTTTTGCAAACCACATCCTGTTAACTCTGGTTAGTCAAACAAGTTAAGTTAGTGATGGGAGCAAATTAGAAAAACCATTTTCTCATTATTTCTATATTATTGGCTACGCTAGCATGAGTATTTTTTAGAGTATTTTTAAGAAAATATTACTATAATTATTTTAAAGATTTTTCTTAATAAATATATATATGAGATAAAAATGATAATTAAAAAATATACATAAAATTTCTAAAAAATATATTTTTAAAAAACAATAACTAACAAATAAAGTCCCTTGTTATAATCTGATTGGAGTAATCTGACAAGAGGATCACCAATTGCACATTTTTCTTTTATGAGTGCTAGTCATTAGCGAGTAGAGTGACTACTCGAGTTTCAAGCCAGCATTCCTTCCGAGTGGGATTGAATTTTGGCTATAAAAAAAATTGGTCTATGATTAGAAGTTAGAAATAACTAAATATAAAACGTATGCATGTAGACGACCTTGCTTGTGCATGAAAATGTCCATGCGTGATAAATTTGTCACCACTTTTTGCATGTTTCGTGTATTCTAAGAAAAAACAAATAATTTTTCAGTGTGTTTGATTGATTGAATGCCATTTCATATATAAACGTTTAGTTTAGATCAATTTCAGAAACCAGCAGGTTAAAAAAAAAAAAAAAAGGATTTATTTTCTCAATTTTGGCAATCCAAATGAATGAATGCTTGGATCCGCTGCCGACCCGACCCACAATCTCTCTCAATCCTTCCTTCTAACCAGAGTTGCAATAGAAAAGAGTAAAACCACCGCGCGGCGCGCACAGTCTTAACCCTAAACCAACCAACCACAGTTTTCTCCAACCCTCTTCTGCCGCCTATATATTCCACGCATTCTCATCCCCAACTCTTTCATAGCTTTATTTATACCTCTGGTTTTCCTGAGGCGTGTTTTGTCTCTTTTACCCCCTCTCCTGCTTCTTCAGAAAAAGAAAAGAATAATAATAATTCAAAAAAATGGCTGCCTCAGATGTTGAGTACCGATGCTTCGTCGGTGGATTGGCCTGGGCCACCACCGACGAAACCCTCAGCGAAGCTTTCTCTCAGTTCGGCGAAATCCTCGAATCGAAGGTCTGTTTGTGGTCGCAGAGATCGGATCCGACCCGATTCGGCTTTGCTGACTCTTAGATCTTCTCCTCCTACTGTTACTATGTTACTCTGTTACTCTTGTTCTCGAATCTCTGTTACTATTTGTGTTACTATTATTCAAAAATACCCTTTCAACGGTACGTTCTGTCTTCCTCTTTTTATCCCCTAAAGAGACGCAGATCGATCGTTTGTCTTTTTTTTTTTCTTTTTATCTGTTTCCATTTCTTCAGATCTAATTATTAATCGTGGGATCTACGATCAGATCTGATTTGTTTTCCTCTTTTTTGGTGGTTGATTTGTTTTACAGATAATCAATGATCGGGAGACTGGGAGATCCAGAGGATTTGGGTTTGTTACCTTCAAGGATGAGCAATCCATGAGAGATGCGATTGAGGGAATGAACGGCCAGAATCTCGACGGCCGTAACATCACTGTCAACGAGGCTCAGTCCCGCGGCGGAGGCGGCGGCGGAGGTGGATTCCGCGGTCCACGGCGTGATGGCTACGGAGGCGGCGGCGGCTATGGAGGCGGCGGCTACGGGGGAGGCCGTCGCGAGGGTGGAGGAGGCTACGGAGGTGGCCGTCGTGAGGGTGGTTATGGAGGTGGTGACCGTGGATACGGCGGTGGTGGGTCCCGTTACTCCAGGGGAGGCGGTGGTTCCGACGCAAACTGGAGGAATTAAGTTTATGAGAATTTTAAAGAGTTTTGAGTGGATTTGTTTCGGGGAGTTTTTCGTCATTTTAGAGTTATTGTTTTTGTTTTTTATTTAACAACTGTGATGTGCTGAAGTTTGTTATGGTAGAAAGTTGCTTTGTAACCGTCCGTCGTTTTTGACCGCTGGTTCGTTGGTTAATGATTGTTACTTTTACTGTCCTCTCCTTGTAAGAAAAAAGAACAATCGAAATTTACAGATTTCCATGGAATGAAGTAAATCAAGATTCAGAATTACGATGATTTGTCTCTTTGATTAGATTGTAGCATATATGGATCTTTTGTTATTATGCAATCCCCTCCAGGCACTCATGTTGAATTATTTGGTGATATACGATTACATTAGTTTTAATCTCACTCGATGTTAAATTAGTTGGTAATATACGGGTTGGTTGGTTGGACAATTATTTGGTTAAATTATTTGGTGATATACAATTGGTTTTAATCCAACGGGCGGTTTTAATTACTCACGTGATGCCATACGTTGTCTGTATCCATTTGCATTATAAGTAAGCATATTATTAATGTTTATTGTCAGATTTGCATGATCGTATCAGATGGTATATTGTTATTGTTAATTATCAGATGGATCTGTCGGCATATATGATGCCTTTAATCATGCACTTTTGTTGAGAAAACTTTGGGGGGTCAATTGTTTGTGGGTGCCACCAAATGGGATATTTTTCCTTCATAATTTTGATTATAAAAGAGGAAAGGGCGTTCAATCATATGTGTAAATGGGTTGGCTGTTAAAAAAACAATCAAGTTCAATTTTAAACTCCCCTATAAAATGTTCACTTGAGCTCTCATTGTTACTTTTACTGGTAGTTCTAACGTAAAAAAAAAAAAAAAAATTGGCTAATTACTTTTTGTCAGTTATACAACTAAAGAAATTACGAGTGTCTGCTTGAAAATTTTTTTATTAGGATGAAAGACCAGGAACCGTAAGCTTTAAAGTTTTAATCGCGGGTTGTGTCCCATTATCTTGCACTTGTAACCAAGCTGGAATTCTCATCCATCGGTGTGTTCATGTTGTTTATCCTTCGTTGCCGTCGTTCAAGTAAAGAAAAGAAATGGTACATCTGTATTCCTTACGTTCCTCTTCTAAACAAAATCACTCTTCTCCATCAAATTTTGGTTGGAGTTATTAGCTGTAAAGTTACATGTGTTTATCCTTCGTTGCCGTCGTTCAAGTAAAGAAAAGAAATGGTACATCTGTTTTCCTTCCGTTCCTCTTCTAAACAAAATCACTCTTCTCCATCAAATTTTGGTTGGAGTTATTAGCTGTAAAGTTACATGTTGTTTATCCTTCGTTGCCGTCGTTCAAGTAAAGAAAAGAAATGGTACATCTGTTTTCCTTCCGTTCCTCTTCTAAACAAAATCACTCTTCTCCATCAAATTTTGGTTGGAGTTATTAGCTGTAAAGTCACAATTGGTATCACTTCCAGCATCGCATGTTGCCCTTTTTGGTCCACCTTGACTGCTTTGTGACGTAAAAATGCTCTCCAAGTCTCAAATATTATCTATCCTATCCTCTCCTCACCTTTTTTACTTTTCTCTTTCTTCTTCCTTCGCCTTCGCACAACAGCTGGATTCCTTCTCTTGCAGAATTCACATGTGCCCCTCCTACTCCCGTTTACTCTCTTAATTTTTCTGTTTTCTTCCTCAGCAAGTAACAATTAAATTAGCATTTAACGTTTTCAATAAAACATGTGTTGCTAAAAGAATTATTTTTTTCTTTAAAACTTTTGGTGAATCTACTGTTACAAAAGGTTAAAAAATTACACAAAAAAACAGAACGTGCTGACAATTGCGCTTGATTACCATCTCTCTAATGGTTGAACCTTATCTATGGCTATGCGGATTGAGGACTAACCGCCTTATACATTGAACTTGACAATTTACCCCCCAACCCCCATATAAGAAATAGATCTGGGTCAAGTCGTTTGTTGTGTATTGGACGAGCCCATGCCAGAAAAGTCCTGGAGCACAATTGTGTAATGGCCGAGGGCTAGGCCAATATGTCAGACATTGTAGTGGGCTCAGATCCATGTAGGATTCCTGCCGATTGACCAAGACAATTGGGCCTGACCAATACATGGCCCGGCTCACAAATTTGAGCTGACCCAAAGTTTGGGTGGTTGTTGGGGAATTAAAAAATTGGAAAAACCTCCCACGACCAACCTTTCCAAAGAGATTCAAATTGGTAAGGACATTCGGTGTAGTATCATGAGAATGAGAAACCCAACTGACTCTTAAGCTCTCTAATTTTTCCTTCTTGCTTCCTCTTTTGTACTGTTTGTACTCTTTTTTTGTACCAAAGAATAGAACAACAAGAAAAAAGAATATCATTTTAGAAGTTTAGTAATTATTTTATACACAAAACGATCGAGAAAAGGAAGCCTATGGCTACTTCTCTAGAGCAAGAATCAACACAGACAAAAAACACGAGTGAACATTTGTGTGTTTTTAGTTAAGCAACTATGGTTTTGTTAGCTTCAAATTCTGTGATCTTAGTTTTATTAGCTTCAAATTCTGTGATCTTTCAAAGGAAAAAGAAAAATTAAAAAAAAAAAACACACAAAAGAAAAAGGTGGGATCCCTCTTCCTGATATTAAGTTTTCTCTATGCGGCTCACCGTAGTCCACGGACCAAAAGTCCGGAGACGTCGGCGGCCATCCTCCTCATTTTCCTCGTAGGCCGTAATTGATTTCTGGACCATGAATTAAGGAGTCCAAGGTAACATGTTTCTTGTCCAACTTGTGGGACGGACCACCCCCCCGATATTGCTGTCCCTCCGTTTGCTCATTTAGATTTTGAGGTAATACTCTCTCTCTTTCCATGATAAGATTCCAAAATAAATATCTGCACGAAGACTTTTCTAATTTTTTACAAAAGAAAAAAAAAATTCCCTTTTGTGCGTACAGATTCCTAGAAAGTTGAAAAAATTAAAAAAATAAAAGTGAAAAAGAAAGAAGATGTTATTTTCAGGCAATCATCAGCTAATGCCGACCATCAAGTGGCTTGGATAAGATGAATATAACCGGGGCAACTTGTTTATTGGGGCCATTAAAGTTCTATATTTCCAAATTTTGCTAGGTAGCAAGTTTTTCTGCCATGCTTTATTGAAGCAATGACTTTCATCTATTGAGTTGATGCATAAATTTTTTTTTTCTTTTTTTTAACGAGGAAGTATTCTTTTCTTGTTGGAATTATTTGAAACTTTCAATTGTGGGGGTTGATGTTCATTGAGTTTGGTCCTCCCTTGTCACCCAGCAATCATTGTGATTTGGTCGGGTGGAATTTCAGACAAGTGACAAATAACAAAAGATCAGATTAGAATCTTTTCAATTAGACGATATATTAGAAAATTTTTCACTGGTGATGAATATTGGATGAGGTGGTTACTTATATATACGTGTGGTTGAGGGTCGAATTCTTAACAAGGACATTAGTCTGAGAAATGTTGGACTTTTCTACTAACGGTAGTATTTGTTCTTGGTGATATAAGAAGACATTAACTTTCTAACAAAATTGAAAGGGACATGGAAATGAAGTATGGCAACATCTCCTCTGGCTAAAAATCTAGCTAGAAATCTTTTAGCGATCAATTGCAAGTCGCAATTCACTTAAAAAGGCTTTGTCAGGGTGCTTTGAATTCATGCATTTGTACATAGAGAAAGAGGGATAGAGAACTTGAACAAATTCTTGCAAGTTACAAGTTGGACCAGAACTTGATTAACTCGTTAGCTTTCAAGCACTTTTGTGTGTTTGTTTTTGTATAAATTTTATATGATTCTCAAACGTATATTTGATTAAACTAATGCTCATCTGAAGTTGGAAAAAACTACATCTTTAAAAAGTCTATTCAGCGTAGGTTCATTTTCTAAAATTCCTTATCGACAGGCACATCTTCAAGGAGGAAAATTACATGCGATTTAAGTCATGCCACAAGCCTAAATTCCATAACCGTAGTATTGTAGGGATATATGCTGGAAAGCAGAGGCAGCCACCATTATCACTAATAGGCAATCACCACGCCTTTTTCCCTCTGGTTTTGGAATTCCAAAGAACCATTACATTTACCCTATCATGCCATCAGTTCCAATTCAAACTATCGTTTTTCGTGGACAAGTATAGGAGTAGACAGAACCATTGGGAATGGAGTTTTTATGGTACGTTGAAAGATTTTGGCAACATAGGTAGGCCCATGGGAATAGGCATAGTGGGCTAGATTCTGACCCACTTGGGGTTTAAAGGTTTTTTTTTGGTTTGGTGATTGGTGTTGTATGGACTAAGAAATCAGATCCCATATCTAATGTGTCTGCAAGAAGACCAGATATTTTTTATCCTCTGCCAATTAAATGTGCTCTACTCCCCCGTCTAGCATCTTATCTCCTCAATTGTGGAGAAAAACAGATTGTGTAGATGGTTTGCTGATGCCGTAGGATAGGCTTTCTGGTCCCTCGTACTCATATTTTCCTTTCTTTAATGATTGTACACGTTTGGCCTCATTTAAATCGAATGTAAAGTATGTTTTCGTTTTTTTTTTTTTTTTTTTTAATTTTGGAAAAGATATCTTTTAATGTGTTCTGGAAATGAATATTTTTCAAACACAAAATTTTTGAAAAGTTTAATCATTCAGACTTACTTTGTAGAACTGAGATTGTTGGAGGACCTACTACTTTCATTCTTCCAATATTATTAAAATGCACGCTAAGGACCAACATTTTTTACAAGTATGGCTCAGTTTGTTTGGTTTTATTTTTTAGAAATATTTTATTTTTAAAAATTTCAAACACATTTTTCAATCAAATTTTCATCTCACAAATACATTTATCTAAAAAAAATTCTAATATTACTACAGTAGCATGTGAAGTGATTTGGTTCTTTCAATTTATAGCATATTCTTTTAACCCGTTAAAGACTTAAAGAAAGTTGTCAAAGTGAAAGCAAGTATACGAAGTAAGAACATTTCTAAAATACAATAGTACAGATGAGAAGCAAGATCATCTGTTTCTGGGAGTGACAAAAAGATTAGCATAAATTCGCCATGCATGGTTACCAATAGTACTTGTTGGACTTCCCAAACACCACATCCTAAGTAAGAGAGATTGATGAAGGAGAAAAAGGGAAAAACAAATGGGTAAAAACCCCTTTTTCCTCTCATGATCAGCTAAGTTGTAAAACACGATCTCTTGTGGAGATTTCATTCCAAGAATCAGACTGAAAGGGTAGGGTAAATCAAAGCCAACTGGACCAAGTGGATGCTTGGTATTGCGGCCGAAACTCGCAGAGAAAACAAAATGGCTCAATTATTTTAGTACTGATTTGGTTGCCCATCAATTACCTTTTACCTCAAATCAGCTGCCATGGATTTCCCCCATCATTTCTTGTTTGTCTATTGCATCATCAAACAGAACAATGCCAAAAATGTAGACCATGTCAGACCAGATACATAGGTCATCAAGCACCAACCAACTTCCTCAATCAAACTACATCATAGGTTCATTTTCGACCGTTCAGTTTCAAGTTGCAACCAAGTATTATTGCAAAATTAATTACCTTTTAAAGTTTAACTAAGAGAAAAATAACAGGTGATCAGAATCAGTGAATTATTATTTCCTAAATGTGTTTTGAGTACTAAGCATTATTAACAGGTCAGCGACACGACCACTATATGTCAGGGAACGCACAACACAAAAATCCTGCAACGTGTATCCCCAATCCCACCATAGCCCAAAATAATACTATTTATGTCGGTATTGAGATTTTCTTCTCCTAGGATGATGATGCTTTTTACTTAACGATGCATTTCATTTTTTTATGCATACTTTTTCGAACCTATCTAAAGTTTTACAAGAAGTAGTTGAGTTTGTAGTAAATCCCATGATCATGGGAGTGCACAAATTTGATTTCCTTTCAAGATTCCTAAATTTCGTTTACCCTTTATTCAGGATTCCTATTTGCCGTGTTTGCCTCTCTTTTTTCTTTCGGTAACATTTTTCTCAAAAACAGAAAAAAAGGAATAAGCCAAAAAATTTGTCAGTGGAACCAAATCTCAAACCGACCAACATGGCAAGGTGATTCAACTCAACTAGCATTCCCTATTAAGATAAAGCACGCTGGAGGTTACTTTTAGTTCTTTCTCATCATACTCTGCTTTATTGGTGTTTTATTATTATCCAAGATTGTAATTTTTATTTATTAAACAGCAATTATATTCGATGCCAACAGCTAAGTAATGGATGTAATTCGATCATTCAGTTAAAATAGTGCTAATTTTTTTTTTTTATTTCCAAACTTTGTTGGCTCACTTTTTTTTCTATGGAATGGACAATTGTTACCCAATCTTGATGTAAAACACTTGTGAAGTATTCATGACGGGGGAAGAGCAAGTAAACTTCAAAGATAGGCTAATTGTGACTTGCACCTCCATAGTTTAAGTAATTTGTACTCTGTACACTACAATTTCATTATGAACAAACTATATGAAAGTTTTCAGATTAATTTATAGAAAAGTGCATGTATTTTCTAATTTTCATCGACTAGAACCCTGACAAGATTAATTAAAACACAAGTATAAGACTAGAAAACATTGGGCTCGCAATTAAAAATTTCGCGTGAGAATTGTAAGTATATAAAAAGAAACCGTAATAAAGTGCAAATAGTTACGCTTTATATCCCTTTAGATACATTCAATAAAAGGCGTTGCAAGAATGTCACAAAGATCTAAATGTGTGCAGCGTTCAATAAACTATCAGTTGGTCAGGAAATCTTAAGATTTGACGTCTAATTTCAGACCAGTACGGCAAGATCAGATCCGATGTTCTTCATAGATGGGAGAGAAGACTCTTTCAGCTCAAAGACGACGACCAAAACGGGTGCTTTTTTTTTTTTTTTTTTATAATTTTAAGGTAAATAACAGTTCAGAAAAGAGGAAACCGGCCAATTCTAAGTTTGAAGCACACCACTAGCACGTTTTTCAGCAGCTAATAGTGATTCGTATGACTTGTTTACTAATATAAGATTCCAAGCTTCTTACAAGAACATGAACGAGCCTTATTAGCAGGTGGTGGATTATCAATAGATGGCAAATAGACATCAAGATCCGGGACTGGGTCCAGATTCCTGTGTCCAAGAAACGTGTTGATGTTTTCTTAGAGTTCTCAGATTAGAGACCTACCAGACTCCAACGGAACACAATCATTGTACGGGGCTCATCTCATCTGGCCAGCTATAGACTTTGGACTGTTGTTCAGGACGAAGTACGCAAGCATGTACACAGAACAGGACGATCTCTATTAATCAATCGCAGAACAGGATAATCTCTATTACTCAGTCTTGAAAGACCATCCATACTATGTTGTTATTATGGGATCATGTGCCGTGCGATTCCACAAGTCTCTCGTACAAAAAGTCAATGTACTTTCATTAGTTTAGAAGATTAGTTTATAATAGTAAATTTTTGTTACCATAATTCTTAGCAAAAAATAATAATTTTGTATAGAAAAATAACTTACAAAAACTTCCCACTTTATTTTTAATTTTTCTTTATTGTTTTTTCTTTGCCACCATAACATTTTCCCTTTATAATATATGTACTTCATCAATAAAACCAAATGCATGTAAACGTTATTAACTAATGTGGCGGAATATAGACCATTTGATGTAGTTGATATTGGTGATCCCAAATGTTACACTACCAGCAAGTCACTTCGGCTTCTCCTTCTAGAACTCATAAGAGTAAAGATTTGATTGTGTCGATCAAGACCAGAATGCTTGCTGACCAAAAAAAAAAAAAAAGACCAGAATGCTTGTGACAATGCAGTGGATTTGGACATGCCTGTTTTTAAGGATAAACTATACCTTTTAGGTCGTTCCAAACAGGAACCTAGACTGCAGGGGATAAGTTTAATGATGCATGACCTGACTGAATCTAAATATAATCCTTCAGAGTTCAAATCGTAGGGAAGAGAGAAAGGGAGGGTGGGGGTGGTGGAATGAGTAGACTGACATAGGTTTTCTTCCTAAGAAGGGATGCTTATGTTTTAAGGCAAAACTACATAGTTCCGCCAAATTAGCAAGATTTTACTTTCTAAGGCAATCCGCAATCCCCGTAAACCAACCATTTGAAACCGAAAATTACTGCATCTTAAACTTTGCCCATTAATGACAAAACTAAACTAGGATAATCAACTTTAATATTCATAGGAATAACTTAGAAGCAGTTTATACTTTTTCCACCAATTTGTAGTTTATATCTAATTCGGCGATGCTGTGAACGTATAGTAAAATGCAATTATTGGCTATAAATAAAATATCCATTGGCTATATATATATATATATATATATATATATATATATATATATTCTAAAACACAGTGCATTATACACTATCCTAGTAATTGTACGTACAACAGGAGTATAGACTAGTAGCTTCGACTGTATATTGCTTTGGAACAGAAACCCAGGCATTCCAATTAGTATGGTGCCAATGAAGAAAAGAAAATCTATCCGATATGACATTGACGTAAAGAAAAATAAAATAAAAATAGAGCGAATATAGTTTTTCATCTTAAAGGAAGAAATGGAAGGACCTTGGAGATACTGATTCTTCTTCTCCCCACACTGTCACTGTTATTGTTATTATTCATTGTCTTGCTTTTCCTGTGGTTCCTAAGTGGACAAATCACTAAAATTCTTCAACTACTTGCAAGTTCTATAGGCCAACTGGCATGACCCCACCCATCCTGCAGCTTATAAAACACAAGCACTAGTGCCACCTCTTTGCACAAATAAGCCCTTGACCTCAGTTTACTAAGCTCTTTCCATCTTTCTAGCAGTACTCCTATTTGCTCATTATTCCCTCCATTTCCTGGCCTTCATCAAAACTTCTTTCTTCTATTTTCTAGCTAGATTGAACTTGCATGGCATCAAGCTCCATGTCCTCCCGCGGCAGCACAGGTTCTTGGACTGTCACACAAAACAAAGCCTTTGAAAAGGCTTTGGCCGTGTACGACAAGGACACACCTGACCGTTGGTTCAATGTGGCCAAGGCCGTTGGTGGGAAAACCCGGATGAGGTGAGGAGGCACTATGAAATCCTTGTTGAAGATGTCAAGCACATCGAGAGTGGTCATGTGCCCTTCCCCAGCTACAGGACCACTGGTGGAAGTAACATGAGTGATCATGAGAAGAGGTATATATAGTGGTAGTAATACATAAAACCTGTCTAATAACTCGTAATCCACTCGTGACCACAATATCATGAGATTGATGTGCCTACATCTAGCTATTTATTTATAAATGCCCCCTATTACTACGTACCCGGTACCACCATCGCCACCACTAATGGGACAGCACGGGAGTCACCTTTCTTTCTCGTAGATATGGGGGAAGCGGGGCCTCTACGGTTGACAAAAACTACCGTATCAGGCCCCGCCTCCCGCCGATATATTCTTGAGTTTGCGTGTCTAAATTTGGCCACGATACGGGTGGACACTATTCTTTCTTTTCCAAATTCCAACTCACTTGCATTAGATAATTGCGGCCGTGCTAATGCATTTTGCATTGCTCTCAGCAGGACAGTATTATTCTATATACATGCACTAAAGTGGATAAATTAATCAAACAAGCACCAAGAGACTTCATGCCATATGTTTTGCCAACCTTAAATTTACATTGTGAGGGGCTTTGTGAAGAAACAAATCTTGTCAATGTATATGCTCAAAGGAATCATTTTACAAATTTGTTCACGTAATGTTGGAACACTAAGGTTGTTTGAGAGTCAAAACAGTTTATACTACTTTTAAATACATGATACTAATATTTATAGTGGTATTTTATGATCCAGCAGCTATTCTTGACCCTACCTTGCGCTTTTCACGTGGAATTAATAGTTCATGAGACCTTTTCATCTTTCTTTATTTTTTTTTTTCCCGCCGCCCGGGGGCGGGGGGGGGGGGGGGGGTTGTTGGGCTAGCGTTAAGAGATCTTGTTAGGGACTACCGAGCTTGTATTCGTTGAAGCAAGGTAAGTCAAGTTAAGAGCAAAATTTTTATACTGTACTACATAGCAGCTACTAATCAACTCAAGATGTAAAAAAAAGGACAAATAAATCGTTTATATTAACCGTAATATTGATTATCAAACTGACGAAACAATTATTGTTCACATGCAGGGTGAATAATATAAAGCTATGGTGAAGCACAAGCGACGGCTAGTCGTGAAGAAAGATGCATGAGTTCATCATTATTCAGCTCAGTTCTAATTATGCTTGGATGGAGTCGTTGTTGAAGAATCCTTCCTATTAATTCTGTATTTCATCTGTTAATGAAAAAGTAAAACAAATTGATAGAAGTCGTACTTTAGTACTTGCTGTCTCTCTGTCATAAGTGTCTGTAATACGTGGAAGGATATGGCTTCCTTCCTTCTATGAAATAAATTCAATGGTATTAGTAAAGCATACTACTATTTTAGTATTTCTCTTTACAAGCAAACTATTTTAGTGCTTGATATAAATATCTAGGCAATTCTGCAGTTATACTCCCCATAATAGGAGTTAGGAGGCAACTGTGAAATGAAGCGGCTACATAATACTACATGCAGAAATAATCACGTTGCGCGTGGTGCATTATAAATTTTCTATCCGCAGAAGTCCGTAAACTGTAAAATAGTGAAGAAGAGACTCAAACGAGACTGAAAGAAAAAATAGAATGGCGATCAGTTCATCTGTGCATTCATAACATAATAAATATGTTCATAGTTCATAAGCTAGATGTAAAATAGCATAGATCATCGGGGAATCAGAGTTTCAAACCTATGGAATAATCCAACAGATAAATTCAAGCAAATAGAAAATATTAAACGATCCCCTTCACACAGTCCATAAAAGTGTTTAAGAGAAAATGAGGAAAGTTTGTCCAAGACTCTATGTCTGATTCTAGCAATATGCCAACGTGGTGTGTCTAAGGTATACAAAGTATCAGGCGGGCCATCCATGCGCCCCCAGCACGTTTTTTTCCAAGTCGAATGTATAATATAAGATTTTTATCTGTTTTGTCATTCCGTCCAAATTATCTATTTTAAGTAATAAATAGTTGCTATAGTATAATTTTTCCCAGCAATTTATCAAAATCCTAGACAACAATTATGGTTTTGCCCTTGATAACCAGATATAATAATGAGGAAAAACACCTAGACAACAATTTTGGGATACGTTGTTCTTGCTTGAATATTTCTTATATCTTTCAAAAATAAATTTTGTGTTTCTTTAATTTTAAAAATATAACTGTATGAACTTGGTTGAAGATTCTTCAATTAATTTGAATCGTAGTAAAGATAGCGTGTTTTCTTGGTTGAAAGATTTTAAATATATCATTTGTGTTAGAGAACTTTCAAGAAGTTCATACGAGAACAAGAAGTGGAGGAATTGTGATAGTGATTTCCTGGCTTTTTAATAGCCTTTCATGAAAGCTAGGCATAAGGGAGTTCCACAAAGATGCTAGTGGGGTGAAGAATATAATTCTTTTTTTAGTTACTAATACTTTGTTTTACTTGGCCAAATTCTGAAAATTAATAGTTTGGACACGGTCTTGAAATTAGAACCTGACTAAAGTTAGGCAATTATAAACAAGTAAAGAATATTACATCATGCCATTATTATTTCTAACTTTGAGGGAAAAAAACCTCCAAATTGGGATGTATTCAATTCTTAAAAATATTAGAAATATTTAAATGCCAAGATAAGACTTATTGATTCATTTACCTCGGTGTTTTATCATCATTACTGCTACTGCAATTTTCAGTGCAAATCTTGAGGAGATTATCAGCTTTTGCAACCTTTTTCTTCCGTTAGTCTACCATCAAAAGCCGGGATGAATGATGGTCGAGCATAAAGAAAACATATAAACAGAAAACTTTTGCGTGCCGAGATAAATGTTCAAATAAACCGTGCGATGAGTACTTTGGTTTTCAGTTACCAATAAAGGGCGACTATGACTTTTTAAAATACTTCAGGATAGCCTGTGTTCCCGCGATACGTCTTAAACGATAAAAAGTATATAGCAACTCAAGATCCAACCTGCCAATCACCTCATTAGAGCAATAAACATGCTACAATGCCATATTATAGTAACTAAAAATTGTTATGCAGACATAATAGGTGCCCCGTTTAGCTTGGAATTAGGTTAGACCCGACTGACTCACCAAACAAACAGGTCGAATTCGGCTGAAATTGGGTTGACGACCCGAAAAAATCGAAAAACAGGTTAGGTTCGGATTTGAGTCAACTCGTTTGACACAAAAAAATTTTGCATTAGAAAGTTTTTTGGGTCAAACAGGTTAGCGGGTCAACCTCTTTGACTCAAAAAAACTCCCCTAATAATGACATGTGCAGTCCTTTTTTTTTTGCCAAGTCTAACGGGTACCTGCGAAACCAACCCGTTACCGGTTGTGTTCGGGTTTGGGTCAACAGGTTGTCTATTATACTTGGGCCTCAGCCCAACCCACAAACTCGAAACCCGACCCGAGTGCCACCCCTACAAACGTATATATATTTCGCTGGGTTAGGTGCCCATTGAATCCTAAGTTTGTAACAAAATTACCTTCACAAAACTTTTCTACCAAAAGGGAAAGCAGTAACATCAAAAGTGGCATGTATTGTATTGGTGAATACTCAGCCATGCAATACTTGCGCAATGATAATTTTCTATCTCACCTTCAACAAACCGAGCAGACAAGTCTTAAATCATCGCTTGTATTCTCAAGGGCAATGGTTGGCATTCCAACATTAGCCGTGACACTAAATACACTACTAACATGTAAAAGTCTCAAGTCATCCCGTATTAAACGATATGAAGTATCTCAGCTGGTTTGTACTTTGAGAAATACATTGATAGAGAATGCAAAGATTCATTTGTTAAAGTCTATGCTCAACAGAATCCAGGCACATTATTCATCAACAGCAAAAATGACATCCAACATACATAAATATTTTCTTCTATCTTGATCTGAAACCCAACCTAATCTCAGTTCCCTGCAACCACAGCCCTCACCAAAAAAGGGGGAAAAATCCACATCCTTTACGTCCATCTCACAGTAGGGAAAACTAAAAGACTGAAAAAGAACACTTGAAATCCCTCAATCATTAATCTCCACTTAACATTTTGCTCGCTAATATTTTTAATCTGACAGTTCCGCCATTATCTATTGCCACAAAGAATGGAAGTACACTAGCTTTGATCTTTCACAAGGTGTTCGATTTTGCCTAATTATTAGCTAGGAAGCTTTGAATACAATATGACCAAAGCATCATACATGCAAAGCTAAAGGCTTCAAATCAATCGTATTTGTGCAAAAAGATTATCCCCTAACCAAAATCCATCTCATCATCAAAATCCAAGTAAAAATTAATATGCAATTTAATATATACAGTAACTCCAACATGATAGCATCTAAATTGAACAAAACATTAGCTCATAGACTCCCGTTTAAGACAGAAAGCAGATATCCACAGAGTGAAATCTGACTCCACTGTAAAGTCATGTTTATCTTTTATTGGACATCAACCTGTGGATACAAAGCTGAGGGAAGATCTTACTCAGACAATGATGTTCGAAGGGGCAGTGAACTTTCAACCTCTGTAGTCTCAGCATTTCGCTCTGTAACAACTTTTGACATGCCAAACATCTGCATCGTGTGAAAACAATTAATCAAAAGTCACTTTGCGTAACTCACAGCAGAAGCTCCTCAGTCAATATTTGTGTAAGGAAGTTGAAAAACCTTTTTGATAGTTTTCTGAAAGCAAGTTTTGTGCTCATCCATAGAAGCATGAATGAACTCATCTATGTGATCCTTCAGATCTTCCAAAAATGTCGCATCTTCATTTTTCTTCTTACGACAAGAAGTCATGGTTTGAGTTGGAGCTTTAGAGGATGGTAGCTTTTCATTTTCGCTACTTTCAGATGCCATTATTCCAGTGGTGATGCTATTCGCTAAGAAGATATTTTCTTGCCAAAGAAAAGAGAGGAAAAAGGTTAATACTAAGCATAAGCAGTAAGTAGCCACTCAAGTAAGAAAAGTTAGATCTCCTTCTGGTAATTAAAAGTGTCAAACCAAAATAACAATAACTAAATGGGGAGCAAACTCGCTTTCAAAGGAAAAGATTCACAAATATACTTGTCATTCTTCTCAATAAGACACAGAATGCCCAAATATTTGGGCATTCCTACTTCAAGTATAGTAGAAAGGAAAAATGAAAAGGAAACAATTACTGTTCCCAAAAAGAAATGGAATCCGATTTCAAAATTCACCTTTTAGCCGATCACCTAATTCAATCTGAGAAGAAGCAGTTGGCCATTTGCCAAATTTATATTGGATAAGCTCCTAAAAAATGCACAGTGATTACCACATTCTTTACGATAACACCATCCTACTTAGTCTTTCCTAGTTAAAATCTTCACAATTTACACCCATTTGGACATCATACTATCTTGCTGGAAATCCACATGTTCTCATGTGAAAACAACAAAACGCAAACCATCTGTTGTTTCACATAATTGTATGTCAACATTGAATGAAGATCAAAATCAACAATTATAAAACTCAGTCACTGCTAATTGACAAATTTGTAACGTGAGAAATTCATAATCTATACAATCCAAGCTTGTAAAGCCACCTAAGTTGGGGCATTAGAATTTTAAGCAGTAAATGCACAAAACTTGAATTCATATTCTCTGTCTTCAGTTCACATGAACAATCCCAGAGGACAAAATTGTTCACAGGAAAACTAATCGACCAAAGCTCATCTACCCAGTTTCATTCTGCACCAAATAAGTCTGACAACCCACTAAAAGGTACTAAGCAAACTCACAGTTCAATTTATCACAACCAAAAAAATTGCAACTTAACATATCCCATGCATACCAACTGCTTGATAAAATTTCACAAACAACGAGTTCATTTTTTTTCTTCTCCTTTTCCCACTAAAGTATATATATATAAGTAACTGCACATAGATTATCGTACGCTATAGAAATGATCATACATCCGATGGATCACGAACTGGAAGGAAACACACAAAAAACCAACAAAAATTGAAAAAAAAAATCGATAATTACCGTATACGAGATTAAGTCCATAAATCAATAAAAGTACCTTTCAATGATAAAGAACTTGCGAGACCCACCGCTTGAATATATGTCGGTAATCAAAAGAACTAAGGAAAAATATTACTGTACTTGAAATTGATTGAACAAGAAAACATCAAAATAAGGGGCGTGAGAAAGTTCTTATATACGATGAGAACAGAGCTAGTAATCCGCGTGTCAATATGTTAGTGGTCAAGAAGGGTTGACTTTTGTCTGATTGGGTGATGACTTTGATATTTAAGGGATTTTAAGCGTAGAATAGCATTTCTTGGCTTGGACAACAAGTTGCTTTTCAGTGCTCGCGTCAATTGGGCTTTATTAAAGGTCCGTAGAAAGCTTGGGTTGGGCCGGGGCTGTCTAGAATATGTTCTCTTATTTTAATAATTTATTTTTCTTTTTTATAAATTTACATAAATGTACAACCATTTCATAATGGTAGATATAAACGGTATAAAGTTATATTAGACTCACAAGTCACAATAGTGATAAACACAGTATGTCCAAATCCGGAAGCCATATCTTTGACTATTCAAGAATTGTTTCTAAATTTATTATTTTTTAAATTTATAACCATTTTGTAATGGATAATCACTACTCACAATATATAGATAGATTGGACTCGTAACAGATGTTTAAACATCAAAGAATCTCTAACGGGAGATACACCTCTCTCTATGCAAGAATTGTTCTAGGTGTTGAAAATGCATCTATACTATTCAAAAAAGTACAATCTTGAATAATATATTTGGTGAAAAATTGCGCCAGATGAAGACCTTTGTGCATTTTGTTAAATTTTCTCACAATTACAAGATGGAATTTCACTACTCCAGAATTGGGATGGAGTAGCCCTTCATTCAATCTGTTGTTGACTATTTAAATTAAAAAAAAATTCTCTTTTATCTGGTTAAAAACCCTATATATCTCAAGTAAAATCTTTGTTCGAGTTTTCAAAGATTTTGATAAGAAAATTATAGAGCTTATCGCATTTCAAAGGGCCCGAAATTGGAAGACAAGCCTCCATGCCATTCATTGACCACGAAAGCTGGACTTTTCCATACCTTTAAGTTTCAGAACTCCATGCCATGCCAGGAAAAACACAGTTCAATTATTTTGGCAGTTTGCTTTTCTTGGTGTTTTGGTTTTGGAGGGCCGGGGGGGTGGGGCGGGGGGGGCTATGGGGTTCCTCAAATAATACGCGTCTTTTGCCGACTGGCAGATTAATACCTGTTAGCAGATCAAAAAGCAGCCAGTAGTGAGGAGCTTCCCAACAGGGAAGGTGGGTGGGAGTTGCAACAGATATACGGAAATAAATACCACTGCTAATAAATCAGACAAACTAACACAGCACGTTTCCTCCATTTCCGCAATTTCTAATCTTCATCATCAATGCTTTGCATCTGCTACGCTTATTTATTTATCATAACCATTCACTGATCCTTGCAGTCAACAGGATTCTACTCCATCTACGTGGGAGTTTTCATCCAATGTCGTATTGACTTTGTCAGTTGTACTGTTGTATCTACCTTTTCTAAACCCACCCAACCTCCACCCCTGAAACTTAAACTCTCCCTTCTAGATCCGTCCTCTACACGTACAAAACACGTACTCCCACACAGTCCTCTACATCATATATACACCACCTCCACAGCTTCCTCCCCTTAATTCAGCCCACTGAAAATAATCACACATTATTCACGCCAAAAAAAAAAAAAAGAACTACCCCAGCAGCACAATTAGTTCTGCAGGATGAGCAATAACCAGTCAGACCGTACTGTTTCTTCGACTGCCGATGGTGGTGCTGCCGTCAATCCAGTTGTTAGGATTAAAAAAGCTCGAAAAGGGCTACCAGATTTTCTCCAAAGTGTCAACTTGAAGCATGTTAAATTAGGATACCACTATCTCATGTCTCACTTGTTGACTCTTTGTCTGGTCCCTCTCATAGGCATCACACTTGTACAAGCCTCACAGATGAATTATCAAGACTTCCAAAATCTTTACCTTCACCTCCAACTTAATCTCATCAGCATCGTTGTTGTTTCTGCCTTTATAGTCTTTGGATCTACCGTGTACGTTATGAGCAGGCCTAGATCTATTTACCTTGTGGACTATGCCTGTTATCGCCCTCCGGATCATCTCAAGGTCAAGTACAAGAAGTTCATGGACCACTCGAGGCTCACGGGGGATTTCGACGATTCTTCTTTGGAGTTTCAGCGCAAGATCTTGGAAAGGTCCGGTCTTGGTGAAGAGACTTACTTGCCAGAGGCTATGCATTGTATTCCACCCCAACCGTCCATGGCTACTGCACGTGAAGAAGCTGAGCAAGTCATGTTTGGTGCTCTGGACAATTTGTTCAAATCTACCAAAGTTAAGCCCAAGGACATTGGTATTCTTGTGGTGAATTGCAGTTTGTTCAATCCCACGCCTTCGCTTTCTGCCATGATTGTCAATAAGTACAAGTTAAGGGGCAATATTAAGAGCTTCAATTTGGGAGGTATGGGATGCAGTGCTGGAGTTATCGCAATTGATCTCGCGAAAGACATGCTCCAAGTTCATAGGAACACCTATGCTGTAGTTGTTAGCACGGAGAACATCACTCAGAA